>VUYV01000108.1:807281-1326612 GCA_008711295.1 Anarhynchus alexandrinus
CTTGGTGAAGCCATGCTGGCTGTCACCAATCACCTCCTTGATTTCTGTGTGCCTCAGCAGAGTTTCCAGGAGGATCTGCTCCATGATCTTGCCAGGCACAGAAGTGAGACTGACTGGCCTGTAGTTTCCCGGGTCTTACTTATTTCCCTTTTTGAAAATAGGGGTTATGTTTCTCCTTTTCCAGTCATCAGGAACCTCGCCAGACCACCATGACTTCTCAAATATGATGGCTAGTGGCTCAGCAACTTCATCTGCCAGTTCCCTCAGGACCCGCGGATGTATCTCATCAGGTCCCATGGACTTGTGCACCTTCAGGTTCCTCAGGTGGTTTCGCACTTGATCTTCACCTACAGTGGGCAGTTCTCCATTTTCCTAATCCTCGCCTTTGCATTCTGTGTCATGGGCAGTGCGGCTGCAGTCCTTGCCAGTGAAGGCTGAGGCAAAAAAGTCATTGAGTACCTCAGCCCTGTCTCTGTCCCAGGTTACCAATTCTTGCATTTCCTTCCAGAGAGGGCCCACATTCTCCCTAGTCTTTCTTTTCTGGTTGACATACTTAAAGAAAGATTTTTTTGTTTGTCTTAATATCCCTGGCCAGATTTAGTTCTATCTGGGCTTTAGCTTGTCTAACCTGATCCCTGGCTGCTCAAACGATTCCTCTGTATTCATCCCAGGCTACCTGCCCCTCTTTCCACTCCCTATAGGACTCCTTTTTGCTTTTGGTCATGTCCAGGAGCTCCTTGTTCAACCATGCAGGCCTCCTGGCTTTTCTGCCTGCCTTCCTCTTTGTAGGGATGCATCGCTCCTGAGCTTAGAGGAGGTGATCCTTGAATATTAACCAACTTTCTTGGGCCCTTCTTCCCTCCAGCGCTTCATCCCATGGCACCATACCAAGCAGATTCTTCAGGAGGCCAAAGTTGGCTCTCCCAAAGTCCAGGGTGGTCAGCTTGCTGTGCACCTTCCTCGCTGCCTCGAGGATCTCAAACTCGACCATTTCATGGTCACTACAGCCCAGGCTACCCTTGAGTTTGACACTGTCTACCAGCCCCTGCTTGTTGGTAAGAACAAGGTCCAGCATAACTCCTCTTCTCCTTGGCTCCTCAGTCACTTGGAGAAGGAAGTTCTTGTCAATGCAATCCAAGAACCTTCTGGATTGCCTATGCCTGGCTGTGTTACCCTTCCAACAGATGTTGGGGTGGTTGAAGTCTCCCATGAGGACCACGGTCTGTGAACGTGGTGCCGCCCCTATCTGTCTATAAAGGGCTTCATCTGCTTGGTCTTCTTGGTTGGGTGCTCTGTAGCAGACCCCCACTGTAATGTCCCCTGCTCCTGATTTCCCTTTAATCCTGACCCATAGGCTCTCAGTCATCTCTTTGTCCATCCCCAGTATTACTTAAAAGCAACAACCATTTTGTACATGGGAGAAAAAAAAAAAGTATTTCCGAAGCTAAGTAGCTAAGCTGGAAGAAAAGACTGAAGAGAAAATGCATAAGAAGTTGAAATCCTGAGAAGTTCTTGAAATACACAATGAGAAACATGAAGGGCAGATTGACGTCGTTCAGGATTAAAGAACTTGATAAAAAAACAGCTGGTTTTCAGTCTTTCTTGTAGTATACTTAGACTACTAATGGAGGATAAGATAGGATATTGAAATAGGATATTGAAATAGGATATTGAAAATCCATGGTGAAAGACAATTAATTCATCTTCTTTTAAATGTAGAAGCAAAGAACTATACCCCTTCCTGAGCAGGTAAACTACATTTTAAGTGTGACTGCAGTCCAGATTATATTTAAGTATATGTCTAAACTCATCACATATGAGACAGTGTTGAATATAGAGGGATATGGGATGTGACATCCATGACAGGTTTTAGAACACTGGATCTACTTGTATGGCTCTCTATCATCCATTTGTACATCTCCGGCATTTCTAAGTAGTTCATTTTCATGCCAGAAAATCCCATTTCTCCAAAAAAAGCCAGGAATTGGTCACGGTGACCCACACTGCCTGGCTTCAAGGACTCATTGACCACAGACAATTGTACAAAGAGGGAATGGGCTGAATTGGTAGTTACCATGAACTCCACATCAAGGGCATCTATCCCTGGTCCAAAATATTAGACCAGGTATCAAAACTATTGAGCACAGGATGACCCACAGTATGACTGAAACCAGTAAACTTCTTACCTTAATCTTTACTGCTGTTTCATTTGTTTATGTGAATAAAAGTCACAAGAAGGAACATTAAGAAAGAGTTTACATCAAAATTTTATATAATTTGTATTTTCACTATGCATACAGAATTATAAATAATAATATTTACATATATATACTCAGCACAAGAATACAGGGCACAAGGTTCAAGTTTTTTTTGTCTAAGAGAGATATATATCACCTATTTTGATTTATTAGGCCTTGTCAAGGCAGTCTCAATGGTTCAGGCCAGACTGTATCTAAAATCTATGCTAGATCATAGTCCAAAGAAGACCTGTATTTAGAGAACTGGATTTTTTTAAAAATTTATACAGTATCAGTAGTTTAAATTAAAACCTTAATAGATGTACAAGATACAGGAAAAATAATTTAGCAAAGCATTTTACTTGGAAAAGACTTATTTAGAAAAAATATCATTACAGGTAGTTAGCAAATTAACTTAACATTTCTGGTTACTTTATCCTCTAAGATTTTAGGACTGTTATATATCACTATTGCATTTTTAATCTACACACATAGCCTACAAAGTGCTTGCTTTCTCTTTCATTCCCATTTGGCTTCTCAAGTTTGAGCAAACTAGTCATTGAATTGATATACTCAGATAACTTAGAATAAGTAAATTGTTCTCTCTGCACCTGCAGAAGGGGCAGATGCTGTCAGAAGTGGTTCAACACTTCAGCAGACTGCTTCTGTCTGCATAGCCAGTGACTTTTGCTAGTTAAGTAGTCTGATTTCCTTAAAGCTTTGGCAGCAGATATGTTCTACTTCATACTTTTGTCTTTTAAAGGAAATGTAATACACTTTAATGAGTTTAGGCCTGATTGCCACAGTAATCATCTCAAATTAAAGGTTTTTAATGTATGAAATAAGTCTAACCAGTAATTTAAATAAACAACTCTGGCTCTGCTTTGGTAGATCATTGCATTTAAAATCGATTCCACAATTGGTCTGTGGTTTGTTTGAGATTCCTTAGGAGTGTTTTTTTCAGATAATGAGCTACGTGTGACACAGTGGATGTTTCTCTGTTGATCAAGGTCCTTCTCATCCTTACTTGCCTTCCACGTAAATTATTGCTTTTAATCCCTTTTTAGCGAGGTAGGTTGTCCTCACATCCTAGAGCACAGGAGGGATGAATGACAGGATGAGCAGTTGGCTCTCACTCCTTTCCCAGAAGAGGCAGAGCTTTCCAGTCTCCCAAAATACATCACTCCAAATTCCTCTGTTGATTTTTTTGCTTTTGTTCAGTGTTCGTCCGTCTTTATCCTACAGAGTGCAGGAAGGGCTTGCTAACTTTTATTCAGTGCCATGACAGTTCAGCTAGGTGAGTCAACACATCTGCCTAGTACCGTGTCTTGTAACTCAGATCTTTGTACCATACTCCTTTGCCCAGAGTAGACATGATCTGCATCCTTACAACACATCACAGAAGGTACTTAGGTATCTAATCCTCATTAGTCTCACTAAAATTTATGGCTTAGGGCCTCAACTGCATGCAGACGTTTCCAGTCCCTGATCCTGCAGCAAAAAGGTTAAGAAGGTCATCATCAGTGAGTTAACTGAAGGTAGAATTGGGTACAAAATATGACTGTAATTAATTAATAGGAAAACTTATGTAAGGTGTCAGAAAATGGAAAATACTCTTAATTCCAGTATTTAAACTAATAAAATTTTCAGCATTTTTCTCTGAGTTATTGCATAACATGGATATATTAATTACCTTGTAAATTCAGACTAATTAATAATCCTAATTTTTGCTCCTGTTATGAAAATAAGTGAGTTAATCAAAATTACATTGTTTAAATAAGGGGTAGTATTGTGCAGTACAGAAGTTCTCATCACTCGTGAAATAAGATCTTCTATTTGAAAAGTTCTTCAGAATTTAGTTAAGTTACAAATTGCACCAAGCTTGCGGTTATTTTCCTGCTCTTTTACCTAATTATGCTTTATCTTTCAGCAAACTGCTTTTCAATACCCTTTTTGTACTGAAAAAAAGCCCTCCAGAAATCAAAGCAGCTTATCTCCATCACTGTGGCTTATGCACTTATCTTCATCTTACAGAAATGTGTGACGTGCTCCCTGTCCCATTGGTGCCTCTGTGAATGACAATTGGATGTTTATATTTCCAGTCCATAACTGATGGATTAAATGTATCTAAACCTTCTACTTTCTTTGGTATCGGAGAAGTGTACAATAATACATGTGTGACCATACTAACTCATATACATGTTAATTTTTGACATGGTCATATGCTATCCATTCATATTCATATGTATTGATCACAGTTATCAGATTAGTTTCCTACTATCTTTCAGTTAGAACACTTTAAAATGTCCTAAATATGCATTTGAATATTTACACTCCATGTAATGAAGTCAACAGATTTTGTGAAAATTCATCCCTTTTTAGATTTTGTGAAAATTCATCCCTTTTTAAATTTTGCTTAACATCTTTTCAAGAATGAGGTTATAATATTGAATATGCATACTGTTGATTTACAACTGGACGATGCATGTGGTCAGCCTGACTTTGCTCTATGATATGATGTGTAAGGGCCAACTTTGAAGTAGCCATCTTGAAAAAGAAAACCTTTCTATATTGCATGAAATTAGCATGAAATTATATACGAGTTAATACATTATAAAATAATCTTTTAAACTTAATCCCATGTAATGGACTGTGATATATCTATCTGAATTTCAGATACAGCAGAAATTCCCATTGTTGCTTTGCTTTTACAAGTGAAATTGTGGTCACAAAAAGACAAGTGAATTTCAGTTTTTAATACAGGTTTTCTTACGCTGTTTTGGGTTTTTTGTTTGTTTGGTTTTGTTTGATTTTTTTTTTTCAATTTGAACAGAGTAATGGTTACTATTATATTTGCAGGAAGATTTACCTGTCCCAAATATTACTGCTGAGAAGCTATTAAAAAAGTATGATTTCAAAACCGCAAATAGTTAATAGTGTATCTTGTATTCCAGGTGTAATTGAGATAGCTGAATAACAATGCATACTGCAATTCAGTGAGAATGTCTTTTATAAACCACATCAATAATGTAAGAACTAATATTGCAGTTTTAAAGGAGAGTGGATTTTGACTGGCATAGGTCTTGCAGGTAGTATGTGTGGGTATGCAGTGCATTACAAACTGTTTGAAAAAAGTTTATTAATAAGTAATGCCTTCAGAAAGACTTGTTTATTTTAAAATATCTTTTTTCTTCTGCATTCTACTAGTAAGATGGTAGACTGAGGTGACTTGAAGAATTTTTCAAACAAAGTATATTCATTTTGCAAAAAGAAAACTATATATATAAAGCTTTATACTTACTTGCAACCTATAATAATGTTCTTTCAGAGACCTGAATGAGAGAACAGCCTGAGGAACAACTTATAACAAACTAGACCTTTCTTTTTTACTTCTTCCCCGCCCCCGCCAATCATTGCCTACAAATGAAAAATTGGAAATAGATGTGTATTAAGGAACTGTTTGATCTATCCTGATAAAGATGCATCATGAATGATTTAAACTGTATGAGAAGACATTTTTTGTTTCCATTTTCTGCTTGTAAAGAACTGTAGTTCCATTGCCATGAGTCCATAGGTAATTCTCAATGAATCATTTCACATTACATTAATTTTAAATGAGAAGAGCTGGGTAGTGGTAGGTTCCTTGGAAAGTCAGGAAATGTGCTGTTTTTTTTTTTTAACTTGCTCGTAGTTTCTGTGGGACTTGAGAGGTTTTGTTAAGTTTTTTTTGTCATGGTGTTTCGGGTCTTTTTGGAGGAGAAGTGTTTTAATTACTGTTGACATGCATGCCATCACTGATAACAACGCCATAATTTACATGACAGCTCCTAGCCTGGTAACATTAATTTTGCCTGGATCTTTATGGTAACAATTCAGGAACACCTGGATGTGTTCCAGAGAACTCAGCGTGAACATGGTTTTTTGGGTAGAATGCTAACTGCTGCACACATTCCTGTAATTCATTTATGTCACTTATGAGCAGAAAACATTTTATACCCTTTCTTTTAAAGTTTTGGGGTTGTTTTTTTTTTAGTCTTTGTTTGGATTTGGTTTTGTTTTTTTTTTCTTTGAGGTGGGACAAAAAATGTAAAAAACGTTATTAGATATTTTCTTATAATTTGCTGTGCAATTTTTAATCAAAACTGCAGAGGAAAATAAGTTATTCCTTTAAGAAGGATCTGTGGCTTGCTTTGCACTGCAGAAATCCTCATGCATATGGAAAATGATTGTAAACATATTCCTAGAATAAGATTGACTCAGTACATGAATTTATATTAATCTGAACATATGATTAGTTCAAAAGGAATAACAGATACTTCACTTCAAGATGTCATTATGAATTATTAAAAACAATGTGATGTTGTGCAACTTTATTGGTACTGTCAAATAATTGTATTATTTTTTTTCTTTTAATTTTGGGAATTCGGTATAATTGCAAGTGTTGGAGGAGGTGTACAAAATATTCCAGAAACTTTAGTATCCCTTAGTTTCAGATTCCTTAGTCTAAGATTCTTTTTCCTTTCTTATTAGGATCTCACATTCACCTAGGAATATCTACACATAACATTGCGTATCAGAAATGCTCTGACTCTAAGAAAGTTTTGTAGATTGATGGTCAGCAAGAACAAATCAAAACCTCATGAAGTTCAACAAGGCCAAGTGAGAGGTCCTGCACGTGGGCGGGGGCAATCCCATGCACAGGTAGGACAGAGAATGGATTGAGAGCAACTGTGAGGAGAAAGACTTGGGGCTGTTGGTTGATGAGAAACTCAAAGTAAGCCGGCAATGTGCACTTGCCAAACAGAAAGCCAAACACATCCTGGGCTGCATCAAAAGAAGCGTGGCCAGCAGGTCAAGGGAGGTGATTCTGCCTCTCTATTCCGTTCTCGTGAGACCCCACCTGGAGCACTGTGTCCAGCTCTGGAGCCCTCAACATAAGAAGGACATGGACATGTTGGAGTGAGTCCAGAGGAGGGCCACAAATATGATCAGAGGGCTGGAACACCTGTCCTATGAAGACAGGCTGAAAGAATTCATGTTGTTCAGCCTGGAGAAGAGCAGACTCCAGGCAGACCTTAGAGCAGCTTTCCAGTATCTGAAGGGGCCTACAAGAAGGCTGGAGAGGGACTTTTTACAAGGGCATATAGTAATAGGACGAGGGGTAATGGCTTCAAACTGGAAGAGGGGAGATTTAGATTAGATATGAGGAAGAATTTTTTCACTGTGAGGGTGGTGAAGCACCGGAACAGGTTGCCCAGGGAGGTGTAGAGGCCCCACCCCTGGAAGTGTTCAAGACCAGACTGGATGGGGCTTTGAGCAACCTGGTCTAGTGGAAGGCATCCCCACCCATGGCAGATGTGTTGGAACTAGATGATCTTTAGGTTACCTTCCAACCTAAACCATTCTANGTCCCCACCCATGGCAGGTGTGTTGGAACTAGATGATCTTTAGGTTACCTTCCAACCTAAACCATTCTATGATTCCATGAGAAGGAAGTAACTGTTAATTTAGAAAGAAAAGACTAAGCAGTGGATATTACATAGTGAAAAAGGAAAACATTTGGAATAAAATCATAGACATTGACAATCCACATTCTTAATACTTAACTCAATTAGTCCTGACAAGATCTAAAGCTTGTGCACAGTTTTCTTTAATGCTGTAGCAGCTAGGCCTCTAACAGTATTAAAAGTAGAGTAGAGATGGAGTATACAGTTTCTGACTCCTTCTCTTAAAGATGCTGTGTCACTGAGTTGGATGTATTAATGCTCTGATTAAAAACCTACACAAAATGCTAATCCTGACAGATCTTCAATATATCTGGTCTCTTTCCAGGTAATAAATTGCACTATTTTATATTCTTTGAGCCGCTAGAGAAACCAACGTAGAAGTACAATACTCTATACTCTGACTTACTTTTCTGCTGGAAAGCTTCCAAAGGCAGTACCTTTTCCTCTATGTAACAAGAGCTCCGTGCTTCAAAAATTCAGGCTACAAGACCCCGTTCTCTTTCTACCCAAATCCCAGACTCAGAGCCTCTGCATCCCTTCTCTGCCAGCTTCACAGGAAAGGGACAAATTGTATTTTCCCACTCACAAGTCTCTAACTTCCTCTGTTTCCTCACTTGCAACCTACAACTATATTGCCCACTGCAAATATTACAAAGCCATTACGTAATTATCATAGAGTGATTTACAGGTGCCTTCTGTTAACATGCTAGCCTTCAGATAGAGATGCAGATTGTCCTTAAATCTTGTCTAGAGGCAATCTGGATCCTTCTCACAGAAAAGAATAATTAATCATTCCCCTTAAGTGTGGAAAAGCCAAACCACCCCAAAATGCTGATCACAGCATAGCAATAGTAGCTCCACATAGGACCATGAGATGATGTTCTGCGGGAATCTTACTGCTGCAAAGTCACAGTTTTCTTTTAGAATAACTGTGGCAGTTTGTGTTTCTTGGAGCTATTTTGTCAATTGCATGTAGACTGGGACAGACTTTATTTTAAATGGTTTCTGCACATCCATGCAAGCTAACAGGAAATAAAGCAAAGATTTTGATTTTCACTGTAGCTTAAGTGGGAAATGGTAGTCAAGTCACATCAGACAGATTTCAAATTTTCTCATGTTGTTTTAGAAGGAGTGGACCCCTTTTTTGGGCAGGGGAAGAAGTAGTGGAACAAAAAATGAAAGTTTCAAAATTACAACTATCACATAGATAAGTGTGTCAGCAGAATGTGAGAGGCCCAGATTTGTAGATTTGAAGTAAATCTTGAAGATAATTCAGTCTGTATATATATTTGTTTTCTTTGATGATTTTCCATTTAATTGACAAATTCCAAACAGTATTCTTTTTCATGCAATAATTTGCACACAGTGGTCTCTGTCATGTTATTTTTTAAAGTAAAAATATAATGTAAATCTGATTTCCAGGTTTTGGGATTAAATGTAATGCCTAGCAAACAAGATGATGATTAATAATAGAATCAAGAATCTTTCACTACTTTCTTGAAAAGTGGTTCTCATTAGATTTCTTGAACTATCTATTAAACGGGATTTTTGAAATACAGTCCTGAAACTATTTCTTATTTTTATTTTTCTGATCTGTACATAAGAAGAGCTTTAACACATTTAAACATCTAGCTGTCATTCACATCTGCCATTCTTAGCGTTTAAGCATAGAGGTAGAGAATAGAATTTACTATTTTTGGGTAATGATTAATCTAAAAGACACTTAAAGTTCTTCAAATCAGCAAGTAGTGCCATTTCCCTAAGCAAAGACGAATACATTGTGTGATATACTATGTACAAAAAGGTACAATGACTGTCACTTTTCAGCAAGATGTTCAGACAGTATGTTTCCCAATTATGAGCCTTGCTTCTCCCAGAAAGAAAAATCTTCTATGTCATTTATCATCACTAGTCTTTAATAAAGGGAAACAGATACATAAATATTTTCAAAATTAAATTAACTAGTACATGAATATTACAATGTTTCCTCTGAACTTGTTAGTTTGCTATAAATTCACGTTAGGTCATATTATAATGAAATTTATATAATCGTTTTTGTGTAACAGTTATTTATTAGTAGTCTTATGGACTTCCTGCAGTCATCAATAGACTGGATCTTGATGATCACCGTAAGTGAGAGAACACCACAGAAATGTGAGCACTAATCCACCTCTGTGATTCATTTGACCTACCTTGACATGTTCTGATAATCTAGCATTTCTTGTTACTGTCTTGCACTATCTGCTACCTGTCACTCTTTGTGTCCTTCAGAAAAAATACTAGAAAATGAGATTAAACATCTAGCAGTGTTGCTATGGTAATTTAATAAGAAGAAAAATAAGTATTAATACAGACTGTATCCATACCGAAGTAAGTGCCAGGCACAGAGGTGAGACTGACTGGCCTCTAGTCCCCCGAATAGTTGCTTACCTTTGTTTGCTTGCATGCTTGCAGTCAAGCAGTGATACTCATCTGACATAATATAAAATTTATAAATAATACAGGAAGTCTAAGCAAGTAGTGAGTTACTAAAAGATAATATATACTAGTTAAGTCTGTTATTTCACCACGTTTGGTGCTTTATTTTTTAATGTGTTTATTTTTATTATTTTAAAATTTTAATTTTTCCTTTGTCTCATCTGAATAATTGTCGGTTATCAAGTTACTAATCGGTCTCCTATGATAACTAACTACCCCTGAAATAACCATACTGTGAAGAATCTTTAGATCCTTGAAGGTCTCTGACCCAGCAGTTTTTGTCAGGGATATTTGATTTCCCATCTGAATAAACTGTATACTTTTTTCTGATTCTAAGGAAGGGATAAAATCTCTGCTGTTCTTTCACTGGCTTGTTTTGCACCTGTAGCACAGTTAGTCTGTATGGTCACAACTGTGACTGCCCAGAACTGTCATGCAATACATAAACACGCGTGCTAGTTTTTCAAGCTTTTAGGAAGAAAGGGCATCCATCACCACCAAAACATTTCATGAAATCTATTTGTGATTGTCCTCTCCTTATGAGATCTCCAGGAACAGGCAGGTAAAGGGATCGTTCCATCGCACTGGAGGACAAAATTTGGACACCCTTCCTTATGCTCTGGATGACTATTTGTCCTTGTTTCAGCTGGGATAGAAATTATTTTCTTCCTAGTAGCTGGTATAGTGCTGTGTTTTGGATTTGGGATGAGAATAATGTTGATAACAAAGTGATGTTTTAGTTGTTGCTGAGCAGTGCTTACACTAAGCCAAGGACTTTTCAGCTTCTCATACTGTCCTGCCAGCGAGGAGGCTGGAGATGCACAAGAAGCTGGGAGGGGACATAGCCAGGATAGCCGACCCAAACTGGCCAAAGGGATATTCCATACCATATGATGTCATACTTAGCAGATAAAGCTGGGAGGAGTTGGCTGGTGCGGTGGCGGCCGCTACTTTGGGACTGGCTGGGCATCAGTCAGCAAGCAGTGAGCAATTGCATTGTGCATCACCTATTTTGTATATTCTTTTATAATTAATATTATATTCCTTTGCTTTTCTGTCATATTAAACTGTTTTTATTTCAACCCACAAGTTTTATTTTTTTTTCTGATTCTCTCCCCATCCCACTGGGGAGGATGAGCGAATGGCTGTGTGGTGTTTAGCTGCCTGCTGGGTAAAACCACAACACTAGTATAAAAATTGAGCCATGAACTTCCTACAGTCAATGGTAAGAAAATAGCACTTCCATGAAGTTTATCACCACTCCTTAAAATGAACATTTAAAACAATTAGGTTGGTTGTCCTGATGAAGATTAAAATTAATTTAGAGCATTATTTTTTTTAATTCTGAAGCTTAGCAAGATGAATGTCTTAGCTGTAATAATACCGGTAGCATAATAGTTTACCAAATAAAATAGTTCAGTAGAATAATGACAGAATAATTTTAAATCCCTAATTATTTTTAATATGTGGTAAATTTCAAATATTTTTTTTTACGTATTATTTTGTATTTTACTGTGGTTTTAGTTCTGGATTTTCTTTTGCATTTTTTTAACAGCAAGAAATAGTTCCCCTTATCTAAAGTCCCATTATTATGCCTTTGCTCAGTCCCTAATCTGTACTAGTTTAAACTACAAAATATGGACCAAATCAGTATAACACTGTTTTAGATAATTCATAGACATTTTTGGAAAGCGGGTCGTGGTAGAAACATATATTTATGGAGGGTTCTTAAAATGTTAGAAGTTTATGAATATTCTAATACCAAAAAAGTAGCTATTTATTTATTTATTTTAGGCTATTTCTTGCTCCTACGGTGCAGAACCATTGTACCAGGAGGTGTGAAACCATTTGTTTTTTTGCTGATCTTTGTCAGTCAACAACTTCAAGTTGATTCACATTTATTCTAATAGTTTGCTTTTACTTTTATATGGTAGTGTCAGCATCCAAAATTATAATTACAGGTCTTACCAACTTGCAGAATTATCTATTAATTTACCCTCCAATAACACTAGATTAGCACTTTAATATTCAGAAACTGTGTAAATTTTACGTTTTCCGGTGTTCCTTGAGAGAGTACTCAGAGTCATCTTATTCATCAGACAGCTCTGAAGACTTGTGATATTTATATTTAAAGCTTTTACTGAATGAAATACACGTACTGTAAACTGGACAAAATTCACCAGCATCATATTAGTTATAGCAGTAGGAGCCAATGTAAAGCCAAACTTAACATCCACTTTTCTTCTTAGTAATGATCTTGAGAAAACAATTCATGAAGACATATCCCATGCAAGATTATCGCTATCCTGTATAAATAAACCATTCTGTCTCAAACCTATCTATCTGCCTCACATGAACCCTTTGCTAGCCTGGCTGATAAAAAAAAATCACTATAAGATTGAAGAATATGTCTAGCACAAGATGGAAAGTACATTTTTTAATTCAACTAACTTATGCAAAAAATAATAATTCCAACCATTTCTAGGTGTTACCAGATGTCAAATATATATTCTGGACATATCTGAATCACTTTTGTGCCCTAGTTCTCTCCAGTGTTCTCAAAAGAGACTAATAGAAAAAGGACATAAAGCAGCTGCTAGTCCTAACGTTTCCAATCCTTAAATGCCTTAACATTAATTATAGCAATAAGCTGATAGTTTGTATTTTTAATTCTGCAAAATTAGACAACTATATTGATTTGAAGATCACTAAAGTTTAGCCTACTGCTTTCGACTTTTTAATTAATTTCCTGTACAAACAACCTATTTTCTAACAATGGACAGGGAAAAAAATTAGAAAAAGATTTCTTTTTTTGGAAAGATATTAGTCAGAATTTCTATTTTTATGTCTTTCCTCGTTTGCTTGTGTGTTATTTTATAAAATCAGTTAATCCCTGTAAAAAATTGAACAGGCCCTCATCCTTAAAGACCATGAGGAGACATCATATCTTAGAAAAAACACTCTGAAAAACATTGCTGTAGAGGATTGATAAACTCATAGCAAGTATATTCCTCTTTTAGATGTAGCTTACACTTTGAGCTACTTTCTTTACTTAACCCATGGCAACCACTAGTAGTAAAAATATTTCTAAAATTGGGTGGAGTTTTGAACACATGGACACATTTTAAATTTGTAAATAAAAAATGAGAAGTTTTATTCTGTGTTCACTACCTTACTCATGGGCTGTTGAAGGACACATTTCAAGGAATACAGCAAAGAGAACCGTTGGCTTAAGACCAGACACATGTTTCTTTTCTTTCTCAATATGAAATAAAGGTGTTCTAGGCTGAAATAAGATTTTCCTTACAAAAAGGTGAAGTTGTATAAAATTTGCACTGTATTCCTTTAAAAAAGTAAATTTACTCTTTATTTGAACCAATTATATTTATTTTAATGACTTCTAATCTATTTTAACAGTCAAGCCAAATTTAAAAAAACAATCTTTTAGTGATATTTATAGCTCAAGCACTTTTAAAAAATCTTTGAGTCTTGTTGACAGTGTTGACATAAACACAGCTTTCATCGCAAATGCATATAGTTTGGATTGCAAATAAAGCTAGAGAGTGAGTTACATTTCCAGCGTATAAAACCCCAGCAAAAAAAAAAAATTATCACACATAGACACTGACTACACAGATAAAATTGTGGTCATCTTTAGGAAAAAAAGCGTTCGCCATACACATATGCTTCTGCTTAATCTGATGTAAAGGGATGAATTTTTTTGATCCATCAGAGAAAACAGAAGATCAACTAATTAGGAACTGGCCTGATAGAAATTCTTTCATCAGAAAATCTTTGATTATTCAACAGGCTTACAAAAACATCAAAATCAACAAACATCAACATTAAGAGATTGTATCATCCATCATGAAAAATATAATCTTTGCTAGAAAGCAGCAATTTAGGACTTGCTTTATCCTCAGCTCTCACCCCTGTATTTTCCTTTTCCTCTTCCTCTATTCCTAATCCATTTCTTTCACACCACCAACTAGACTCTCATGATCCCTGTAGACAAGGGTCTTGTCTACATTTCCGCTTTGGTCAATAGTATAACCCAAGTGAGTGTGAAGGTCAGGTGCTGGGTCGCTGATGGGCACTCTAGCACATTACAGGAGCGAAGGTTCCTTTAGACTCTTTCTGGTCTGGTCCTATGTTATGATTGCCCATCTACTGTTGGAGCACTTTACATGTGCTCCTGGAGTACATGTTCTCATTAAGTTACACACAGACAGACACACATGTACATATATATATATATATATTTATGTAAGAGGTACTGTTATGTAGCCTTTACACTCACCTTTTTTCTTTACAAAGACTGGTCCCTTTTTCAAAGTTCAATTCCTTCATTTTTTTGTGCTGCATTTTCTTTTAGCAACAGGTAAATATATTTTTTCTATCTATATGTTTTTATAAACTAACAAAGGTTACATGTTCTGGGGTTCCCAAGAATGATAAGAAAATGTCAATCTCCTTGTTGTTTATAAAGGCTAAGGCAGAAAAAAAAGTCTTTTTTTCCTGAAATAAAAGTTGCACGTTCCTGAAAATTCTTCTGTCCAACACTTTCCACAACAGATGTTGAAAATTCAAAGGTAGGTAAATCTGACTGATTAAGCTTTGGAGTAAAGCAAAGAAATATTATATTCTATCTATAACTCTAAAGACTGATACAGGGGCATTCAGGAAGAGTGTGGCATCTATGAAGTGCTCATTGCATTTCATAACTCTTTGAGCACTGGAAGGCTTATAATAGCCTTCCTTACAGATAGATCACATAAGTCTCAGCAGTCTGTTGGCATCAGCCATCCAGCTCCTTCTGAAAAGAGTAAACTTGACCTCAGGAGGAATATATCGTAGCACAACTAACATTCGAATGTGAGTGTACAACAGCTCCGGGGAGAAAAATCCTCAGAAAGATTTGCTCTCAAGAAGACCTCAGAGACTTCACTGGATCCTGAAAATGAATAAGCAGAAAAGAAAGTTCTAACTTACAGCAGTGTTTCCTCAGGAGTATTTTTAGCAAAACGTTGCTGTATCTGCCAAGCTTGCTTGTCCAGTGACACTTATTTTGTGAGTGTGTTAATATCCAGTATATAACAATTGTGTCTTGTTGGAATTTCTCTCAATATGGAGCCTACATTGAAATGAGTTTCTTCTCTCTGTTCTTTATTTGCTACTACTGAATCATTTATTTTTCAATATCTATTATATGTAAAACAAATTATTCCATAGGGCTTGGGTTTGGTTTTTTTTTTTTGGTAAAAATAAGAGCTGGTTTTGGGGCTTTAGTTTCTACCATTCCCACCTTAAAAAGAAATTCTTAGTTCTTGGTAACATTCATGGCCACGGCTTTTTCCTTGGAATTTTCAGTTACTACCTTTGCAGGTTGACAGCTTTTATGGGAACTGTTCTAGAGCAGTAGCATGCTGTCAAATGTTTAAAATTTGTCGCTGCATTCTTGATTCAGTTGTTTTAACTGCAAGTGAGAAATTCTTGTTCAGAATTTGCAACTGTGAAAGCATTCAAAGAAATGTCTGCATAAGTCTGCATGAGTGAAAAATGCAACCTCATCTGTCTCTTAGAAGTATGATGCTGTCATCAAAACTTTAATCGTGACTGATCTCTAGTCAAAGCAGACTGACGTGACTCAGACCTGTCTGGTTATGTCTTTGTGGTCTTTGATCTATATTTCTTCATTTCAGCTAGAGCAGATACTGAAATTCTTCTTTGAAAGCAGTTTGGCTTCCAGCTACCTTTTTATTTATTTATTTGTTTGATCGCTTGTAATAATCTAGAGCATAAATACTCACAGAATTGGCAAAAATAAAACCAATTTAAATTAATTAAAAAAGTAAATTTTCAAGACTTAAATGGTATATTCATATCTAAATATTCTACACCTACCACTTTCTCAATTCACTAAAATGATGTAAAATACCTAGAAAAATAAGGTTTTTCACAGCACTGTTATTGAGAGTTATCTTTTAAAATATTTTCACCACAATAACTTTTCTAGAGTGTACAATCACCTGCTACATAAACAATAACATTTTAGTTGATATTTTTACACTTTTTTCTTAATAGTTAATCTATTTTATACTTTTCAATTCATATTGTAAAAGGAATGCTTTTTTCTTGTTACTAACATATGTATGTATATTGAGGATTTTCAAGTATGCTATCACCTGCTTTTCATCATCTGCCATAAAAGCAGTTTAATTTCTACAGTTTCAGAAAGAACTGAGTGATCTTTTATTATAAAAAAAATCTGGTTTGAACATTAGTCTCTGGTTTGATTTCTGAATACCTTTGATCATAAGGTTTCTACACTTTTCCTTGGAAAAAGGTCAAAGTGACTACATTGACAGTCCCAAATATTACACAGCTATTATGTTTCTATTCTGTGTGACAGACATTACTTCGCAGGTTTGAGTGGAGCTGTCATGCTTTATAATTCTAATCTTTGTTAAATATTTTATACTTCTGCTTTTGCGAAATTATTGTTTCAGCAGCCATATACTTAAATTGTCTATACTTATATTTCTTTGAAGCTTTCTGAAAAGATTGCCAGAAAAGAACTGTATTCCATTGTTGCCCATCTCCAAAGTCAGAACACTATTCTGCATTTATTTTGCCAAAAGTGTATCTCTTCATGTCAATACGTTTATTCCTGTCATAACTTCCCATCCAGTTTAATGATAGAAGCAACAATGAATTTGTGTAGGTCTAAGGCAGAATTTTTCTATTGTCTGCCTGTGAAGAGTCTCTACTATAGTCAGGTCTTCAGTGTACTTCTGTTATTCATGAGGTTCTGAAGATAATTTCAGTTTTTTTTTAATTTCAGGAGTTAAATACTTGAGCTATATAAGAGGCCTCAGTGAGACAGCATTATGAATCATAGTAGCGTTATGACAAAGGACTACTCAAGGTTATTTTGTATTTTGTTCAAAAAAAAGGATATGAATAGCATCTATTTTTCTTATATGGGCAATGATAAGGTCTGATTCATACAAAATCCCCTTAAAATCATTTATAATAAGAATTCTTATTCCCCAGAAATCTCTTCTTACATACTTCAAACCTGCTTCTATTCATCTGGCTGGTCAATATGTTCTGCTATACCATCTGGGAACTTGTCATTTCAGATCACGACTTGTTTTTTAAATGTTGCATACACAAATTACAAATAGCACCATATAATGGCTTAAATTATTGCTAACATATTCTAGTCCTCTAACATAGATATTAAGATAATGATTAGCAGTTCCTGATGGTTTTTTTAATTGTTTCTTGCTTCATTTTACTCTACTGTATGTTACAGAAATGTGCTTCTGAGAATTCAGTCATTACTCACCGACATTTTTTACGTGGCCATACTAGAAAACATCTCTTTTTTAAGAGCACAGTTGTATTTTTTTTATAATTCAGAAACAAATGTTTTTTTAATACCATGTCCTTAAAGAAAAGACTCAGCTTAATGTTAAAATATTATTTTTACGATCCATAAGAATTTTATTAGAATAATCTTTATAACCAAATTTGGTGAAAAAACAGAACGTATCTTTAAGTTTTTAGGAGTAGTATCTCCAGTAAAAACTGCAAATCATAGGCTTCATTTTTTCCTGATGTATATTTGGTATGTGACATCACTGATAATTAAATGTCACCAATGAAGATATTTTTCCTGATTTACAGTATTATAAAGTTCAGGGTATATGAAGCCATTCTCAATTAATGGTGTATCAATTACCTATTAAAATTCTATGTTTAGTGTATTTTTGACCCTATCTTTTCAATAGTTTTAAAAAATTGGAGAGCTATGAGCCAGCAATGCTGCAGAAGTTTAATTTTCCTCTTTATCTTGCTAACCAAAAAATAAATATACCAATCTATCCTTCAAAATATACATGGACCATTGAAAACTGATGAAAATAAGCAATGTGGAGTTCATATCACATAATTCTTGCTCTTTGACAGATCGGGTTTCTCTGTTTGATGGCCAAAAATAGTGCTGTGAAGAGTGTAATCAGTAAGGTTTGCAGTAAAAAGATTTTGAAGAAGCTGTGAAAAATATAAACATAAAACAGAGTTATCAAAAGAAAAATTAGCTGCCAGAATTAAAATGGATACATTATTCAGCACGGAAAAGCTGATTCTGTTTTGCTTTGCTTTGTTTTTCAGTTTAAAGTTTAACATGTTGAATAATTTAGAATGGAAAAGAAAATCTGTATCTAAGATCAGCAAAGCTAAAAGACTGTTTCAGTATCATATGCTTGTATTGAATTCTGAGAAAAGCAAATAAGTTTTATTGGTAGTAAAATTAAAACTACGTAGTTTCCTTGTTTAGTTACCTGGAGTAACTTTGAATCTGCGCTTGGGGCTCGATACTCTCATAACATCTAAGGTGCAACCACTCATTAGGCTTTTCCTGTGGTTTGGACATCTGTAATGATGCTCTACTGTGCAGACTTTCTGGTGTTCAAAGGGGTTGGACATAATGCTTAGCCTTTATTTCTGTGAATATGGTAAAAATGGTCACTCCATATTTCTGTGAATATGGTAAAAAAAGGTCACTCCCGTCTACTGAGGCAACATTTTCATGATATCATAAAATGTAACGCATCTTCAAATTTCTCTCTTTCTGTCAAATTTGTCACCACGTTCAAAATTTATTAGAAGAAATAAAGTATAAGTTTATTTTCTTATCAAAACACCTGAAAATAAATGAAGAGGAACCAGAGGCATGAGAAATGGGAAAAGAGAGAGTTTTTATTGCATCCGTGCCATAATAAGGAGGAAACATGGATTGATTTGTTAAGTGACCCTTCATCTGCTAAAATTTAAAGAAAAGCTTTTCATCATTTCATTATCTTCTTTCAGTTACTTTTTTTCTGGGCATTTTGGAGCCTTCAACACATAAAATGCCTTGAATTAACTTATCAGCTTGTGTTTGGATGCAATACAGTATTTTAAATGCTGTATTATTTTGCAATGAAATAGAAATATCTCCTGTAGATGAAGAAAGTTTTTCTTCCTTGTTCATGGAGTAGCTGATCAAAATGCAATTACTACCACATAAAATATTTTAAGTATTTTTAGAACACTACTTGGTGTGGGAAAAACCTAACCAACAGGAAAAAAACCAACCACAAATATTGAAAGTGTACACCGTTTCCCAGGAAAGGTTATGTGTCAATCATATATTGCTCTTCTTTATTATAGTTCATGATCATTTATATTGCACTATGACTTAAAACATATGAATTATGGCTTATCATTAAATATAAAACAAAAGAATTTTTCTTTCTTCCAATATCAGTTGGTGTAAGTAATTTATAGTTAAGGTGGCAACTAGTGTGAAATCAAAAGTATTTTTTAGAAACAAAGCCATCTTAAGGGAAGGAAAATATTTTATTCCATCAAGCTGGAGTTTCACGATTTTTTTAATTAAGACTGACATATTGCCATGAGTGTTTCAATACCAATGTATCAGAACATTTTTTCATCACTCCTTCTTACAATTCCTAGCAGAATATAGCAAAAGAATCTTGGTAGTATTTTGGGACCATTTCTTGGCTTTTTCTCTTGCTATTATCCCTTTGTACTGTTAGATTATGTTTAATTAGTGCTGCAAGTTTAGGCATTTCTTTGTCAAATTTAGCCATTTCTTATCTTTGTTTGAAATACTTTGGTTCTCACCGAGTCTCACAGAATCACAGAATGGCTGAGTTTGGAAGGGACCTCTGGAGGTCATCTGGTCCAACACCCCTGATCATGCAGGGCCACCTAGAGCCAGTTGCCCAGGATCATGTCCAGGCAGCTTTTTAATAACTCCAAGGATGGAGACTCCATAAACTCCCTGGGCAACCTGTGCCGGTCCTGGCATTCTCACAGTAAAAAAGTGTTTCCTGATATTTAAATGTAACTTCCTGTGTTTCAGTTTGTGCCTCTTGCCTCTTGTACTGTCACTGAGCGCCACCAAAACGAGCCTGGCTCCGTCCTCTTTGCACCCTCCCTTTGGGTATATTTATACATTGATGAGATTTCTCCTGAGCCTTCCCTTATCCAGGCTAAACAGTCCCAGATCAAGGTGATACCTCCCTTTCACACTGGGCTACACGAACACTTCTGATAGTAGATCCTCAAGACCCAAACCATAATCTGCCTGTGATCAGCTGGCTGTAGTTATTATATCTTGAATATCATCAGCATTATTAACTTTTCACAAGTAATACAGAGACTTAAATTCATATGGAAGTGTTACTATACATAGTTTTGATCCAAGACAAAGAGACTTTTTCTTCACCTTTTAACAAAATGAGCCAATGTCTCTGCAATTTCATGTACTAAACAGTACTTGCATATAAAAGTTGCTAAAATCAATAACTGGAATGTTACATAATCCTACATCTACTAGAAACAAATTGACATCTGATAAGGGTTTTGCATTAAAGACTAGGGATGCAAACACAGCTGCTTTGTGCTGATATTGTTGTTTTTTCTTACCTTCTTACAAGTAGAAAGAAATCATTCAAGAAAAAAAGCAAACATTAATTGCAAAACAGAAATTTTTATTTACTGCTTTTGCAAAAGAAGTAAACCACACAATACTTCCTTTTTACTTGTCTTTGGGGATGTAAGGAATATGGTAAGACAATTATTCTTTGTGATGAAATCTGAATACGTCTCACCTTCCAGAAGAGTGTTCTCGCTGTGGTACATTTGTTGGTAAAGACAATGCTTTTTCATCAGACATATTAGTACACTTGGATAAATAGATAGACTTCACTATGAAATAGAAGCAGCAGACCCTGAAACAGGTAGAACAAATACTGTACCTTATCAGCTTTTTCTCTCTTTCCCCCTACTGACACCTACTCTAGTTCTCAGTATCATCTGTGTTTCCTTTCAGAGATGGCCCAGTGCATACCTAAACATGCTCTAAACAATTTTTTGAGACTTATAAAGCTTCGAAATCTGCTGCTTCTATTTCAGATGAATGAAGTATGAAGAACTGTTTGAGTGTCTGATTATATGGCTAATGTTCTTTTATACACTAGCTGAACCCAGCTGACCAAAGGGATGTCCCAGACCATATGACATCATGCTCAACAATAAAAACTGGGGGAAGAGGGAGGAAGGGTGAAAAGTTACGGCATTTGTCTTCCCAAGTAACCATTATATGTGATGAAGCCCTGCTTTTCTGGAGATGGCTAAACATCTGCCTATCAAAGGGAAATAGTGAATGGATTCCTGATTTTACTTTGCTTGTGTGCTCAGCTTTAGCTTTAACCATAAAACTGTCTTTATCTCAACCCATGAGTTTTCTCACTTTTACCCTTTCGATTCTCTTCCTCATCCTGTTGTGGGGGAACAAGGGAGCAACTGTGTGGTGATGAGATGCCTACCATGGTTAAACTACAGCAGGCTATTAAAACTACAGGGATAACAAAACAGAATTTTAGTAGGTGGCCTAAAAAAATAAAGGAAAATTTGTACTTTCTGAACTTCAAGTGAGTAGTGAAGTCAAAACACCTGTTTCACCCTCATTGGACACTCACATCAAATTACAGCAAATTTTTTATCTTCAAGTACTCTGAAAAGATTTTGACCTTTGGTATTGTGCGAGACAGTACATTACCCACTGCAATTCCAAGTTTAAAATTGCCTTTAATATTTACCATCCTCACAGCATAAAAAGTAAGGGGGTTTATATGATATTGTATAAATGATTACATTTCTATTGTACACATCTTTGGGAGATGGTGTTTATACAAAGATATTGGATGGATTAATAAATCCTTATGTGTTTGAAATAAAAATGGTTGGGTTGCTAGCCAATATACCAGAGTTTATAAAACAGCTGAAATTAATGGCAAAAAAGACCTACATAGTCACCTAACACAGTCTATTCTTTAACTGAGATGAGCTCTGTATAGCTTCATTTCAGTGAGGGTCAAATGATGGTCATGGTATTTCCCTTGAGTGGCTTTTTCACAATCTAATAAATTTAATCATTCAGAATCTGTGTATGAATATTTCACCTATAAGCTTTTTTTTTTTTCATATTTTATCATACTCCTAGTTAGAAATTACTGGACTTCTGGTTAGAATACTGATTCAATATCTAGTTTAGATAATTTTTAACAGTTCACTTTGTTGTTTCTAAGCATATATTTTTTTAATATGTCAGCTGAAAAAAAAACAGCTTTTTTTTTTTTTCTGTTTCAGTGCAGTACAAAATCTTATTTTCAAATATAAAACTTCTCCCAACATGGAAGAACTTTGATCAGCTAAGAAAAATACTCTTTGGCTACTGTTCATCCATTAGTTTGGCTTCAACAGGAACTGAAGTACTTACAGGCTGATCTGTAACTTGTTTTCCATGCCTTGAGGCGCAACTAAACACCTCCTAGTTTTGATGTTGTTTTTTTCTTTTCAAATTTCCACAGGCATTCTTTCCTGAACCTATTAACACCTGGAGGTGTCTCGTTACCTTTGAAAAGTGCTTGAAAAGATTAATTTAGAAAGCAGCTTTGGTGACCTTATCACAAGTAATCAATTCTCACTATTTTCCTAAGGTCATTCTCTTTATCAACATTTTTAAGAAACGTTATTCAAATTAATTTGAGAGAAAAGGGTATAAAGATTTTCAAAATGTATCTTTAAAATAATATATTTTGAGTTGAGCCTTTCACAAAGTTCAAAGTGTTATATCCCATATGAGAAATAGGTTAGTGAAATTAGATTATGCATTGTCTTTATCCAAAGTGCAAGGAAAAATGCAACCAAATCGACAGCACTGGTAGATAGAAATAAATTACATGATAACATTAAAAAAAATGAATTTTCTGCTTTCAAAATGAGATTTAGCCAAATGTAATACTGTGTCCTGTGTATTTTTGCCCATTTTTTCTGCTTTCAAATCTTAACAAGATTTATGTTAGAAAGCTTTATTGACCTTTGTTACAGTATCATCCTGTCACATTTTTTTAATCAGCATATCACTGGGAGGAAAAGACAGAAGAATAATATAATGCTGCTAAAATCTGTTAATGCCATACGATTTAGCAATCTATTCATAAGCCTCAGTCTGTCTGTTCCCCACACTCTCTATAAGTGAGCTATGCAGAGGCAGAAACTTGGAAATTCAAGAACAGTTCAGGTATTTGGCTAGCTGAGATTATAACTCTTGAAGTTTTGATCTTGAGATTTGATCAGGTTTTTTGTCAAATGCAGACTGTAATTTGCAATGAACAAATGACATTTCCTGGGAACTAGATCAGAAATTAAAAAAAAATATGAAGGATAATATTTCTCTGAAATATAATACTTACTCTAGTTTTATGTATCTAGAACTCCTTTTAATTTTTCTTTTTTGTGTACTGGTCTTTTATTGCACTATGAGTAAAAGCAAAAATTGAGACAAAGAGGTCTCATCTTTTAAATCCAGAATTCCATCTGACCTGGCATTTAGAAAGAAAAATGTAATAACACTTATTACATTCAATACTAGTTTAGACATCCTTAAACTTCCTCCTTTGGTTTGTTATGCTCTTTCTTATCTTGTAAAGATACACTTTGTTTTAAATTCATCAGTGCTAAATTTAAAAATTACAGCCAAACTGGTAACCATACCATGAAATCTCAAGGTACCTGCTATAAAGACTATCAAAACATTTCATACAAATTCAGATAAAAAATGGAAGATTAGCGGTCGGTTGGTCTGAATTTGAGAAAACCAAAATGCATTTTACATCTCTGGTTTTGAACTTTTTATGACTTTAGTCAAATGAAGAGACAGTTTAGATTAAAATTTGGAACAGTTTTAAAATGAAAATTGAAAATAAATATGTTTTAATCAAAATCTAACTTATTTACAGATTTGGTGAATCTTCAGTAAAGATGAAACTGGAGACTAATAGCACTCTTACTTTAGTTCTTTCAAGAATTTGGCTCCAATGATGTGTTAGTTTCTTTCATCAATGTTATTTATGTGTACCATGAATAAGAGAACATAAATCATAAGGTTGTTGTTAGTCTGTAGTTAGTTGTTATGACCACTGTCCAAAACCAGAATTTAAGATGCGTCTCTCCTCCCTTTTCTACTTATAGTTCTATATGGTCTTCTAAGATGATTCTTTGTTCTTCAGGTTGCAGTTCTTCTGTACAACATGCAGAGATACACATCAGGTTAAATCTAAATATATGTCAGGTTAAAGCCAAATCTGATGAGATCCAGAAACTCCAATCCCCCAAAAATCATGCTTTGAGAAGAAAAGAGAGTTTGGTCAGGAAGCTCTGTTATCAAAAAGATTGTATGGACTCCAAAGACGTAAATATGACTTAAGTAATCCCGTTACAGATGGCAGGAATGCTAAATTTTATTAGGATGGACAGAGCCCAAGAGGGACCCTGGTCATATTTTGGTAATTAAAAATTTCACATAATAGCAGGAAATTCAGTAGTCTAGCTTTTTTCAGGGCTGTTTATGTATTTTACATGAAACATCATTGAATACAAGCTGAATTACTTCTGTGAGTAGGAAACTGTGTCTACAATGCACTACTAAAGACATTAGACTAGAATTAGAGAAATGTACAACTGAGATAACATGACCATGCTGTTTGCCAGGAGAACAACCCATAACATCTTCATTACACTTCTGCAGTTCTAGATACATAATTGAAATAACTTCATCACAGCTGTTTCAGAGAAGTTTCTGTAATATCAGATTTCTTTGGTCTCTTATTCTTTTTCATGTTTTTCCCATGGGGAGAAGCTATATGTGTAGTTCAGTGTTCTGGTGTTGGTGGGTTTGTTTTCTTTCTTTCTTTTTTAACATAGTATTAAGAGTGTCATGGAAGTAAAGGCAAAAAAGTGGAGCATGTGTTCAAAAAGAAGGAATTTTGCCAAGAGTAGTAGTTTGTATGAGAAATGGATCAGTCACTAAAAAGACTTAACTTTCCACTTTTAAAAGTGACTTTTTCTTTCTAGTGACTGATCTGGGCTAATCCATTTCTTACAGGAAGGTCTTGTTCTGCCCCAAACATCAAATGTTACTTCTCTCTTTCCAAAGTGATTTAGTTTACAGTGTGGAGAAGAAGAAGGCCTATCTATAAGATTTTGGAGGTTAAGATCACTAACCTCAAGAGACTCCTTTAGATTATGGAATGAATCAATATTTAAGCAAAATGATTTTTAGGAAGACTCCTGAACTCCCTGGGGAGTTATCACCGTAAGCAGGTGGCAGTAAGGCAGGAATCACTCTGGTGTCACTCAGAAAAGAATGGAAGAAGAAATAAAGTTTGCTTCCCTGTGTGTGTCTTTATACAGGTGATGGGGACAGAGGAGAGATGAATTTCCAGCATTTGAAAAGGACAGGAGAACACGAAGATCTTTTCTGGACAGATTCAGAGAGGAACCCACAGCTGAGGAAACAAACACTGGCAGATAGCTTTCTTTTGGACAGCTTTGGATCATCAGTGGTGAAGACATTGGATGAGGCTAAATCCTTCTGAAGTAAGAAACCTTGAACTTCCTGTATCGTATATGTAGGATTGCAGCACCCTACAGCTTTCAGTGACCTGATCTGCTCTGACTGTGATACATTACTTGGTAAAGTAGGCACAGCCTACCATTCAATATAGCATATTTCCTATTAACAGACTAAAAAAACAATTGTATCTATTCCAACTTTGTGTAACTTACAAAGAACTGGAGTAACAAATTAATCACTTTAGCTGTTATTTTAAAATGAGGGTGTATTGCTCTATATCCTTAAACCACTTCAATTATTCTGCCTTTTGTTCTTATACTAATTTTATTTTTAAAGGAAAGAATTACTTTAAAGTGAAAACATGAAAGATTAGTGATTTTTTTCATATGTAAAATTGGTCTTTGAGACAATTAATCTTCTCACTCCCAGATGCAACAAGACCTTAAGCACTCAGTTCAGCTGCCCACTTAAAAGAGTCTAACGACATGCAAAACAACACAGGGTCCTGCCTACCCATGGCTACTTCTGAGGGACACAGATTCCTCATGAGTACTGTGTCATACGCAGATATGTAGCCCACAAAATAAAGTTGCCATTGAAACAGGCCACAGGCTGTGGGTTAAGCTGTCACCAAAGGCTTCATCGCTTGTTAGACTTGGGCTGCCTGGAGATTTTTTTTGGCTTGTAATGGCAATAATCAGCCAGGGGACTATTACCTCCTTTGGTTTAACTTTTGCTTAGCTTTGTGCAATTGTGTGCTATAACACTTGTCATTTGGGGTTTTTTTGGTAGCTAACAGATGGCTATAGCAAGTAGCTATTCAATGTAGTATGAATTATCTATGACCTGATAATAAAAATGCAGTGCAAGGGAATAAAGGTATGGGATGGCAGGCCTTGAAGAGGCCTTGAAAGTACAAGCAGAGGATAATACTTGAGGCCCAAGGGCTTCAAACCACTCAACAGCAGTCAGTTATTGATTACGTATAAACAAAGCAGCCTTGGGAGGAGGTAAAAACAGTTTTAAGGGTAACAAAAAGAAACAAGATCAAGTAGCCAAGGTATGTAAATCACATAAACTATACTAAATTTGCCTGAAAAAGTGGAATTTTAGACCAATAAAAATCCTGGGTCTAGGTTGTAGCAAACACATAAAAATTACCCATGCCAAAGTGAGGAGGAAGAAACCATCTACATCAACATCGTATGACTCCCAGTGAAGGACTCCTGCTGATGATGACTTGCCATGTATCCCCTACCCAGGCAGAAATCCTGGACATTGATATGCAGAGGGGCAGTATAAGGGTGAGCATAACATCACAATAAGGTTTAGATAGTCGAAACTTTGTGTATATCTAATTTCAACTCTATAATTTGAACTGTCAATGTCTGAACTTTGTAATTGTGTCTCCCTGGAGCCTTCTCTTCAGAGAGGTACCTACTACATGTTAGCATTGTACTCCTGGTCCTCTCCCGATTGATCATGCAACACATTTCAAATCAGGACAATGTTTTGAACAATGCCTTAGAAGTATTGTCTTTACCATAGCACCAGTTATAAAAACAGTTGTTCAGTAGAAAAGTGGGTTTTCCAGTTAAATGAAATATTCCTAACTATAATAGGAAAATAACTGACTATAAATTTTATTTCCATGGAACACTCATCTTGTCTTTGATGAGCTGTGGTTTGATTCTTCATGCATCTATTCTGTCTTATAAGGAAACTTAATGTCCTGAGGCTGATATCATTCAGACCCTTTCCACACCCACTGGGATGCCATGGTACACAAGGAAGCCGTCACACGATTTGTTATCATGGTTCACATAAGAAAATGGAAGAAATAACCAGAATACCACTCCTTTGAATTTTCTCAAATAAATAAAATTTTTATTTTTATTTTTTTTGTTTAAAACTTTGAGGAGCACCTTGATTCTCAGGCAGATATGCTACCTGTGTCCTGACTGCACTTTCAGATGAGAATACCAGGGCTTGTGCAGTGGTACTTAAGTGCTGCATTTAGCAGTCTGGATTATTATGGGATAAGCACTCAGAAGTATACTGCATCTTGAATCTGCCCCAGAATTCGAACATGTCCCAAGGTTGTATCTTTAAATCAAGACACTGGAGCACAGCCATTAAGAGGATATCATACCCTGCATGTTTGCATAAGTGGTGCCAACAGAAACCTTTACCTACCCACTTGCTTTTCTAGCATTGAGCACATTCATCCACTTTTGCCAGGATTATATGAGGTCACAGTCTGAAGGGAAAAATGTGGTCGTGCTCCAACTTCTTTGTGCTAAGATAGCTGCAGAGCAGAGCTGGGAGTGCAGACAACAGAATTACGATTGCCTTTTACTGTAGCCAAGTGTTTTTTCAAGCTCAGCACTCAGAACCTGCTTGGAGAATAGAGTCTGGAAGAGTCATTTTACCACCAACGCTGTGCCAGGATAGGCCCAACATAGACCTGAAAAACATGGATAATGCATGTATCCCTCTGTCATTCACTCTCGTTTTCTCTCTTTCTCTCTTTTAGGGATTTGATTTTGCTACTCCTACCAGTATGTAGGTCATCTGTTTTGCACAGACAGAGAGATGACTATTCATTTTTCTAGATACAATTTAACTCAGTGCATGGAAAAAATCGAATTATTTGGACCCATTTTTATCAAGAATTCATCTTTTTTGACAGACATATTAAGTGGGAGGACTCTGACCAAAAATATATCCACACTGCTTTCATATACATCTGAATTACTCATCATAGCTTCTTTTTATAATTAATGGAAGGAATTAGGCATTTCTAACACATGAATCACCTCATGTAACTATCTAAAATAGGTCAGATGAATCATGTCCTGAAAATGTCTATCTATTCATTGTCTATAAAGACTGGCTAGCATTGCTAGTTCAGATGTAGAAGACTGAGTTAAATTAGATGACTGTATTCCAAGGAATCTTTGAAATAAAAAACTTCAAATATGTGTGACTACATGCTTCTATATCTGCCTTTCATCCAAGATCCCAAATGAAAGTGTCAATTGCCCAAAATTTAGGCTCATAAATCAGAAATACAGGCCAGTCAGTCTCACCTCTGTGCCCAGCAAGATCACAGAGCAGATCCTCCGGGAAATTCTGCTAAAGCATATGAAAAATAAGGAGGTGATTGGTGAAAGCCAACATGGCTTCATTAAGGGCGAGTCATGCCTGACAAATTTGGTGGCCTTCTGTGAAGGCATTACAGGGTTGGTGAATAAGGGAAGAGCAACTGACATCATTTATCTGGACCTGTGCAAAGCATTTGACACTGTCCCATGTGACATCCTTGTCTCTAGATTGGAGACACATGCATTTGACCAATGGACCACTCAGTGGATAAGGAATTAGCTGGATGGCCGCACTCAAAGACTTGTGATCAACAGCTCAATGTCCTAGTGGCAAGTAGTGACGACTGGTGTTCTTCGGGAGTCAGTACTGGGACAGGTGCTATTTAACATCTTTGTTGGTGACATGAATGTTGAGATTCAGTGCAACCTCAGCAAGTTTGCAAACGGCACCAAGCTGTGTGGAGCAGTCAACGTGCTGCAGGGAAGCGATGCCATCCGGAGGAACCTGGACAGGCTTGAGAGGTGGGCCCATGCCAATGCCATGCCCCACACCAATTGCAAGGTCCTGCACGTGGGTCACAGCAATCCCAAGGGCAAATACAGGCTGGGCAGAGAATGGATTGAGAAGAGCCCTTAGGAGAAGGACTTGGGGGTGCTGGTTGATGAGGAGCTTAATGTGAGCCAGCAATGTGTGCTCACAGCCCAGAAAGCCAACCATGTCCCGGGCTGCATCAAGTGTAGTCAGCATGTCAAGTGAGGTGATTCTGCCCCTCTGCTCAGGTCTCTTCACACCCCACTTGGAGTACTGCGCCCAGCTCTGGAGCCCCCAACATGAGAAATACATGGACCTGTTGGAGCAAGTCCAGAGGAGGGCCACAAAAATGATCAGAAGTTTGGAACACCTCTTCTATGAAGACAGGCTGAGAGAGCTGGGGTTGTTCAACCTGAAAAAGAGAAGGCTCTCGGAAGACCTTATAGTGTCCTTCCCGTGCTTAAAGGGTGCCTACAGGAAAGGTGGGGAGGGACTCTTTATCAGGGAGTGTAGTGGTAGGACAAGGTGTAACAGTTTTAAATTGAAAAAGGGTAGATTTAGATTAGATATTAGGAAGAAATTCTTTACTGTGAAGGTGGTGAGACACTGGAACAGATTGCCCAGGGAAGTTGTTCATGCCCCATCCCTCGAAGTGTTCAAGGCCAGGCTGGATGGAGATTTGAGCAATCTGGTCTAGTGTGAGGTGTCCCTGGCCATGGCAGGGGGATTTGAACTAGGTGATGTTTAAGGTCCCTTCCAACCTAAACCATTCTATGGTTCTATGATACTAAGTCCCTTTCTCATACCATTGACTCATGTGCAAAGTGACAATTCACCCTTCATCATTACCTGTTCTGAACTGGTCATTCTGAACTGGTCATTCTGAAGAGAAATCAGCTGGCAGTAGAAGCAAGGAAACAGGTGTTTAATACCTAATTAAATGTGTACACAGTTTGTATATGGAAGTATTGTAATGTAAGTACCCTTCAGTATGTACTACTGCATTAAATTCAGGGTATTCCCCACAACTGTTTTAGGATTAATTTACTTTATTATGTTTTATGCAAACAGAAAAAAATGATATTTACAAAAATGGAGTAAAATTTGCCTCCAAAGAATTTTCCTAAAATTACTTTCAATAAAAAGTGCATATTTTTAAAGTATGGGTATATTCTTTCTCATTGCCATCCAATACGTCACATAAGAATTTTCCATTTTCAGCCTGCAAATGTTTAGCATATGCACAGTTGAAAATGAATAACTGGAATGCTCTGCATGTCTTTTTTCCCCCTCAAAGAGTCTGTATTATATACATAATTGTGATATATAGTGGATAGGAATGGACTGAATGTCTGCAAAGAGATGAATTTCACTCCTATAGACTTGGAGAAAATTACTTCAAAAGGGGCTTATAGCAGAAAGGACCATGCTGCCAGTCATTAAAAATGAACTTCAAGGGACTCATAGGTGCTGTATATAAATGAACATTACTCTATAGAATTATTTGATCCATATTCCACAGAGGATGAATATAGGACATGAATAAGTCATTGCCAATCCTAACATTTCACTTCACTGCATTCATAGCTGTAATCCACCTGCTTCTTATCTACTTATGCATCATTTATGTGTTATTTATTTCAGTCACTTTGGGGAGTTACAGCTTTATTACTGCATTCTCATTCTACCTCTGAAAAATGCGATGTGCTTTAATTTGAGAAAAAGCCTATTAGTATATAGTTTTTATTTTGTGCTCCATACCTTTGTTAGTCACAGTAAGGAATTACCCACTGAAGCAGAAAACTAAAGCAATCTGGGTTTGTTTTATAGTAAATTGTACCAGATTATGCCCAGAGGCCTGAGTAGAAAGAGTTTGCTCAATGATAAGGTCAGTTCATTAAACATTAGAGTATTGTGTTCTGTCTCAGAGTTGCATGTAGATTTCGTACAGAGTAATAGTGTTTGCTTCTGTAAGTGCATGTTCCTATAAGGCATGGATTTAGCATTTCATATACCACCATTAATACTCAAAAATACTGTTTCCCTAAAAAAATTAATCTGTGCAACTGTAAATACCTGTGAATTACTAAATGGCATGTTCTGAATTCCAGAAGAGGAATGGAGAGGGGAAAAGATTAGTGTTTATATATGTCTTGTGATAGAGCATCAGCTAATACATACAATTTGCAGAAATTACACCATCCTTTTTACTCCTTTTTCAGGTTGCATATCTTAAAAGTGTGAAGGCAAACAGTTCACTGATTTTGAAATCAGGCTTCAGTTGGACATTTTTACACCTCTGTATTATTTACAGTTCATATTTTTTTCATGCACTTTGAAGTAAATTATGGTCCCTGCATATGCATGGATAACTAGCAGCACATTCAGCTCCCTAGAATTAATTTGAGCCAATCAAGAGCTATTTTCACCTGTATCTGAGAAGTGTCGGTCCTGATACGTGGTCTGGACATAGAAAGTGTTGAAATCCAGTGTTCTGTTCTCAGCTCACTGCCGATTAGCTCTAAAAATCAAACGTTCTTCTCAATCTTTATTGAATAGAATTTCACACAAGTTTCAGCTTCTGCTGGTCTGCCACATACTAGTCTGACACTTTTTTCTGCAAAGAACTCTTTTCATGATGCTCTTTGCAAAGTGCTTTGGAAGAAACATTCAGTATATTTTAAATGTTAAATTTGCTGGATAGTAGTTGCCAGATACGTCTCAACAACCTTTTAGAATCACTGTACTAAATAGATGAAGCTCATAACAGCTAACAACACTAGTTATAGTATTTAGAAACGAAAAAATGCTAATTCATATTTACTTGGCGATGACTAAGGACAGTCAAAGTTCTAAAGCAATGGAACTGTTAACTTCAAAATTTGTTAGAATTTGGAATTAAAAAAAAAAATCTGTAAAATTCTGTTTCAGAAATACCAGTCCATATGCTGTTTTAAAACCAAAATATATAACCCATGTAAGGCAACCCGGAGCATTTTCTGCCTCCTTCCTCTGCAGTAATGAACTAGAAGTCTTTATCTCATGGGTTGAGTTCATATTCTGAAGTATTTTAGGCTCAGGACAGCAGAAACAAAAGCAAAGCTTAATGTACAGCCAGTCTTACTATTCTGAATGTCATCTAATCATGACTTACTGCAACAGTCATACAGACTGTGACAATAAATATGGACAGAGGCAGCCAGAGACACATGAGCCTGCACTGTCAGTTTCATACATAGAACCTAATAAAAGAAGTATAAATCAGTTACATGACCAGCCATACAAAGAAGCAAGAAATGGGTTAGGTTAGTGTCTGATAACACTCTGGCCTACTTCAGTTTAGAAAGAATAAACCAATATTTGTTACAAAATCTATCTACCAAATATTAAAATATCATTTTTGAGAAAACATGCAAGAGCAAACATGTATGATCCAACAGTTTGACTACACTAGCAATAATTATATTTCTGTTGTGGAGAAACCTAGTTCAAGTAGATTTTTTTCCACCTTTTCAGCAGCTGTGCATGAAATCTTGGACTTACACATTGTGGAATAAATTGGTTTCAGCACTTTACTCTGAACATTCAACTGGACTGGATTTTTCTCTTTCAGCTTTAATTATTTAAAGTTAGTTGCCTGTCCTAAACTACTTGGCTGGGCACTTTCTGCAGCTATATAGTGATGCTAAAGAGGTCATTTATTCAGCCTAAGATAGATATGGAAATTGAGTGAAGAAAATTGCCCTCTTGACTCATTTATTTTTCTTCATTAATTATAAGATCTAGACAAGACAACAAAGTTTGGTGAGATGAGTATGAGCCGTTACTATTGAAGTTAAAAACGAGGCATGGGGAAATGGGAACATAGAAATATATCTTACTGCTCTGGACCAAACTGATTTAGCTAGATGCTTTTGCAATGGACTTGGAAAAGAGGTTTTGTAAAACTTAGAAGAATATCTGTAGGTGGGCAGTGGCACCGATACCAAACAGAGGAAATATATAAGGGTATCTTATTTCAAAACTCCTCCTCCTCTCCCCATAAAAGGATAAGATCTCCTTCACAAGTCCAAAAGTTAGGTTAAAGAAATGCAATTTGAGGAATCCAATTTGAAATATGATTAACTCATGATGGATTTTCTGGGAATGCAACCTACTTCCTTATCTACAAAAACCTTTTCACCCACAGCAGAAGAAAGAAGAAATAACATCATCATGGGACTAAAGACACAGTTCAATGAATTAACTGTACAGAATAATAATGTTCAGAGTCTGTGAATTGCCTTGCCTTGGAGAAGGAGATTGATCTTGACTGTGGGAATGTAAAAATCCTTGCTCTGATAACCAACTAGAGGTCTGATAAAATAAGTGATGGATTACATAAAGTAGTCTGTGCTTCACTTGATAATGACAGCAACAAATTGTGTTGTTTTTTTCTTTTCTTTTCATGATCATGAAGAACATGTGTAAAGAGTAAACAAAAGGGGGGGAAGGAGGAGAACAATCTCCACGTCCATTGTTAGGACAGTTTGTTAGGACATTGTTAAAGCACTTCTTCCATCATGGAGGAAGGAGAAGATGCAACAGAGATATTCCAAAGATGAAGGCATACGCATGTCAGATAGGTCACTGGACCTGTGGGACAATCATGCCTTTTTTGAGTGGCACTGGAAAGGAAGGGAGTTATTGTACAGTTGTTGAAATAGTACTAGAAACTGATGTGGGAAACTGACTCAAATGCAATGAATATAACCATCAAAGAAAGAGGCAGCTATTGAGCGACATTACTGAGCAAAAGCTATCTTTGGAGTAAATTTTTCAGTGGACTAACCGATTAAATATATTGCAACTAGACTTCCAAGATTTTTTGTGTTGCTGTAATTTATGACATAGTTACTTGTACAAGGAACACAATAATAGATTATACCAATTGATGGAAGGTTTGAATTGAACTGTTCCTACTTTGACACAATTTATCTTAAAGCAGAAATTTGAAAAAAAGGCTTGAAAATATTCAGAAATATTTAAAAGGACAGGTTTTTTGCCTATGAATTGTCAGCTGCAGACAAAATCAGAAGGATTAATTTTTCAAGCAAGCTATTTTGGCAGAAATATTTACACTATTAACAAAGATTATTCACATGATGAGAAAGAGTCATAAACTTTTTTTTTCTTTTTTCTATTTTCTTTTTCCTTCTTCTCTTTTTTATTTTTTTTTATCTTTTCCTTTTTCTTTTCTAAACAAGACACCAGCCTGTTAGAAGTTTCTTCCAATGCAAGAAATTAGGAGACAGTCCTAAATTGAAAAATATCAGTACCACCTAAAACGAGAAGCAAAAGGTCACAAAAATTACTCAAATCAATAGCAAGATTCTCATACAGAGAAATTCTGGAAAGAATAAAGATATATGATGAAGTATCAGGGAAATCTTAAACTGCGAGCTACTTTTGAAGTTCTAATGAACACTTTTGGAATGTGCAGAGCAGGAAAACTACCCCAAAACAAAAGAATTTTTTCATGTAGTTTCAGAGAATGGAATCAGTATTCTTTACCAAATTAAATGATTGATGAAGTACTATATAATGTGTTCTGCCACAATATGGGAAGACAAATCTTCCAAGCAACACAAACGTGTCTCAACATGGTGGTTGAAATTATAGCAAGACATCATATAGCAAGTGAACAATTGTTTGCTGTAGGTATGCTACATCAAGGAAGAAAAATTTCCTTATGATTTCAGTGTATGTCACTCATCTAGAATTCAAATTAACTTTATTAGATCTCTCTAAAAAAACATGGAGAGGAAATAAGCACTTTTGAGTGATAATTGTCTCCTTTACTACATGGGAAGAAAGTTTTTAATGAATTTTTCCAAAATAATAATATCAAGAGGCTATCCAAAAGTGTTAGCTGAGCTAATTGTGCCCAGAGGAACATGTTCTAAATGTAATAGAATAAGACAACAGTACTCATTTTGGAAAGGCAATTACTAAAAAAAATGTAAAATGCGTGAAATCAAGCAACAATTTAACAAATCCTACCATGTACAGTTCAGCAGGCAAGAAGAGAAAAGTAATAGACCATTAAGGATTCACTAGGGAATTTTGTCAAAGGAACAGGAAAAGCCTGGGATAAAACTCTTCCCTTGATCTTCATAGTCTTACAGGCAGTGCTTAGTATCTCCACTGGATTTTCTTCATTTGAAGTGGTGGTGGGGAAAAAAAATGAGGCTACTGAAAATGTGATATGTACCAATACCTCATGAAACACAAGTCTTGAACAGAGAAGGGTTTTCTACAAATGTTGAATAAAAAAAAGATTAAGGATGCAAAATTACTGGCAAATACTTGTTCCTCATCAGCACTTATCTGTGAACAGCTTAATGGTAGAATGTTGGGGGAATGTGTTTTTGTTTCCCTTTCTAAATAAATATATAAGACTTGATTAAAGTTTATTTGCAACTTTGAGTTATAGGAAAAAATAAATGATCTGAAATGAAGTTGAACAGAATCTACAGTGTATGCAGTAGGACCTTTGAGAGTGGTAGTATATTTGAAAAAGATATATTTTGTTGGGAAAAAAGATCAAGTCCCATAACAATGGATGCTAGGCAAGAGGAAGAGGCAAATACTAGGAAAGGAAAGTTGAAAACCTTAACAGCAACATAATTCAGGTAGAAAATATACTCTTTTTGAAAGGATGTATTAGTCAAATTTTCCAGAAAGTAGTCTATGAAATTATGCTAAATAGGAGCGGAGAATTAGAAAGAAGAATGTAGTGCAGCAACTAAGCATTATATTAATGTATTTCAGTTCAAAGGATATTATATTGTCTATTGATTCTTTTATCATCACTTTAAATTTTACTGTTATTAATTCATGTCTAGAATTATATCAATATACATAAAATTAATAATTTGGGCATCAGTGAGTTTCTATACCAAACTGCTTATTTAATTTTGTGACTTTTCTTATTCAAGTGCAAAGAATGAATGAAATGCAATCAGGATGTTATATCTCCATATCAGGGATGTATTTATTCATTGAAGTGGAACTTCTGGGGAAAGGTGCTTTTCTGACTGAAAAATTCCAACATGTTGTTGAAAGTGAAGATGGTAGTTTTACAATTCTTAGAGGCCAAGAGTTCTTTGCAAATGAATCAAGCATAAAAAATTACTCCAAGACATTTACAGGTTTATGGGGAAAATACTTTTATTCAAATTAGGAACAAGTAGGACTGCATCTTGCTTCATTGCATGATTGATAGGATGAGGGGAATTGATAGGATGAGGGGGAATGGCTTTAAACTGGAAGAGGGTAGATTTAGATTAGATATTAGGAAGAAATTTTTGTTACATATAAATCCTGATTGGAGAACAAGACAGATCTACTTTGAGGCTGTATACAAGTAATTCTTGTGGATAGTAAGTCATACGGAATTTGTAGGTAGTTGAAAATATCAGCCAGATGCAGTAAAAGAAGAGAGAAAAAAAAATAACAGGGGGAGAATTGACAGAGAGTTAGCCAAAACTCCAGCCAGAGACTCACTATTGACACTGATATAAATCTACATTTCCTTCCCAACTTCCTTTCCTCCCTCATCTCCTGGCTGAACTTACAGAGCCAAAACCATAATTTGTTTTCACACTCTTCTATTCTATACTATTATAATATCCACAAAGGAATGCAATAGCAAAGATGTATGCAACAATGATTAATTAATGATGTCATTAATTCAAATTGCAATTACCCTGATAATGAGGAGTAACAGCAAGAAGACTAGGAGACCCTGAGAAAGTTTTTATGACTGTACTGTCCTTGAGTACAAGTATTACAGATGTCCAGACAATTGTACCAGCCTACCAGACAAGCTGGCGACAGTACAGTATCAAAAATCTTGCCAAAGGGAAGATAACATTCATTGCTTTCCCCTCATTTAAAAAGCTAGTCATTTAATTGTAGGAGCCTGTTAGGTTGGTCAAGCATGATTTCCTCTTCATAAATCCATGTTGACTTTTCCAAATCATCTTCTTGTCCTTTCTATGTTTTGAAAAACCTATGGAATTATTTATTTCATCACCTTCCCAGGAACTGAGGTTAGGCTGACCAACCTGTAGTTCTCCAGAGCCTTATTCTTGCTCTTCTTGAAGATACAACTGACATTTGCTTTCTTCTAGTCCTCAGTTGTTCCATGGGATTCTTAGAAAGTCCCTGAACGGACCAAGGTTTTCTCTTCTGAAGTCCAGGGCTGTGATCCTGCTGTTTGCCTTCTTCCCTCACTTCAGGGTCCTGAACTCCACCACCTCAGAGTCACAGGAGCAATGGCTGCCCCCAACCTTCACATCCCAGACTACTGGGATTAAAAGGAAGCTTAGGCATCACCTTTAAAAGTAGAGAAATATTTGAGGTTATTGTGCATTTAACTAGATGATAACTCAGCATATCTCAAATAAAGCTTTTATTCTGTAGCTTTAAAACAAATTTATGTGCAGTGCCCACAGGTACACTTGTAAATAAATACACTTTCACAGTGTCTATGAAAGCCCAAAAGAGATCTTTTTTTTTGTAAGAAAAACATTGCCCTAAGGAAATAGGATATCAATGTTAAGAAATGTATATAAATGGGCAAAAAAGTATTAATGGCTTGTTGTATTAGTATTTGCTGCCTTTAACAGATTTTTGATACCTGCTGTGTTCAAACTTACACAAAAAATTTATTACAAAAATGCTGTGCATGATCTCACAGAATATTAAACTGAAAAAAAAATGTGAATTATGCTTTATAAATATAAATAAGGTATTTACATTTCTTACAAGTATCTGGCCAAAACTTGTTGTGTGTTTCATGTAATGAGAATCCTAGATTTAGACTGGGCCATTAATTTATATTCCAGACATTTAATACTATATATCAGAATAATGACCCTGTTCTGTCTCCCTTCAAGTCCTATATTGAAGCATAAATTTATTTTGATTGAATCTGCTTTCTCTGGATAACATGTGCTACCCCTGCAGAACCTATTGTCAGAATTTAGTATAGCCTTTAATGCAATTCTGGAATAATCAGTGAGACAGTCACAGACTGCTGCATTAAAATAAAATCTAATGAAGCCACAGTGGTTGTGTTACTATGTTGACTAACTGCTAGAAAAACAGGAAAAGACTGCTGGATTTTTTTAATCCTTCCAATAGTATATTCCTCTTAATGTTTCCAGAAAGGAAGAGGCCACAGCTTTCGTAAAACACATCCAGTTTTATTTTGTTTAAAAATAAACAAAGGCTAGAATAACAAAAATCTGTGACTGGTATTTTCCAGGAATATTTTTTTCTGTGCTTTTTTATATACCTAACATTTTTTTAGGAGATTTTTTGTCTACTATGGCATAGTGTTGTGTCTTTTTGTGATAGCTTTATTAATAAGTATTTATTCTCATTCAGTGAGCACACCTTTACAGTCATCAAAGCCTTCTTAATGATGATGGTGTCAAAAAGAACATTCCGGCAGATGCACTTATCGCTTATGTCAAGTCAATTCAAGAGGTTTTTCATCCCTTATCTCTGACATGACTTAAACTGCCCTTGCCCATAGCAGAAATAAGGTTGTCAAACTGAATTTTCAAATTTATCAGTTTAAAGCCTCTTTTTAGGGCACTCAAAGTTATCTGTATTGAATTAAATACACAAACACATAGATCTATGCTTTATCTACAGTCTTTACAGACTGAGACCAGGTGGACGAAGTAACTTTCTGGTCTGTTTCAGTACATTTGCTGCAGCATTCCTAGGAAATAATTGGCTTTTTTTTCCTTCTCTTTTTTTGACTTTTCTTCTCCAAACACCATGTGTTTGGCTGTAAAACTATCACCTGTATTTCAACTCATGATTAAGACCGACAAGGAAAAATGAGATTAGCAAATATTTCAAAGACATTAAAACACAGTTTTAGTTTGTGAATGCATTCTTTAATAGGAAAAGAAGAAAGAACGGCTTTCACATCACTTCAGATTTACTGGACTTATTTGAGTAACACAAAACAAAGTTGGAAATTTTTCCCTTTAATTTTTAGATAAATTAAGGTATATTTGAGAACAACATATTTTGATATTCCAGTTCCACTATAAGTGGTCCATGGAGGTTAGAGATGGTTAACTCCCACCTTGTATTTCAGTCCATCAAGAAATTCATTCATTCACCCTCCATGGGGAACAGTTCCCTTGAAAAAGTCTCTCTGCAACAAGCTATCAAAAGGTAGCTTTTAAAATGAACATTATGGAATTTCACACTTCACCAGCTAAATGTAGTGAAACTCTAGTTATAACATGACAGAGGATTTAGTATTGTCCCTGTAGATATTTCAACTTTCATTAATTAGTTTTCTTGTTCTTTATTGGTGCTCCCACCGCAATGATAAAAAGGTATCACAGACAGACGAAATGTCCAAAAAGATTCAGAATGCATTGTTCTAGTAGCCTGAATACAACTACCACAAGCAAAAATGTTGTCTGCACTCTGCTTTAATTTCTGATCTATGGCATCAGAAATTAGCAATAAGATAACATCACAGGAACTAGGAGAAAGGAATAATTTCATATCCATTTCCTATTTTTCTTCCTGCCTTTGTTATGGGCCTGAATACATTTTGTCCCCAGTTCTGCTCTCAATATAGTGTAGCCTTACAATTGTCATGAGAATAGATTAACTAACTCTCTGCCATTTTTCTTCCCATTTTAAAGGGTGACAATTCATTAAAGAAATGAAATAAAACACTGGAAGTAAATTATATATTACAATTGAGCATGGAAAAGATTTTAACACATACAGAAAAGCAGGAAAAATTGATTCATCCAACACAAAACTCTTAAGACCATAAAAAATACTTAGTGGCCTTGATCCATTAGGCAAGAAGGAAATTTAGCACAGGGGAAAATGGTGCTATGGTGGCACCTTTTCCAGAGGGCAGATGCACATCCTGACACTCTCTCACTACCCCTCTTCTAAAGGACAGGGGGAAAAAAATAGGATAGAAAAGCTTGTGGGTAAAGATAAAAACAGATATTAATTACAAATTACTATCACAAGCAAAATAGACTTGACATAGGGAAAATTAATTTAATTTATTGCCAACTAAAATAGAGCAGGGTGGCAAGAAACAAAGACAAAAACTAAAACACCTTCCCTATACACACCCCTCTTCCAAGGCTCGACTTCAATCCTTCCTTCCCAAATCCTCTTCTCCCCCCCTCAACCCCAAGTGGCACAGGGGGAGTTGAGCATTAGGAGTTTCAGTCAGCCCATAACAGTTCTTCTCTGCAGCTCCTTTCTCCTCACACTTTTCCCCTGCTCCAGTATGAGGTCCTCCGTGTACTACAGGGAAACACCACCATGATCTCTTCCAAAACTTCCACAGGTTGTAGTCAAACCTCTGCTCCAGCACCTGGAGCACCTGCTACCAAAACCTTGCCTCCTACACCCAGTGTAGGTGCAAACAACATTCATTTGTTTGACCATTGCTGTAATGTTTCTGGGCGCTGTTCTCAGAACTCATGTGATTTCATACTGACATCCTGGGTTTTGTACCCTTCCCAGTGTGTATCCATGGATACACACTTGTGCACAGTGACTTAGAATGAGGTAAAGGAACCAGGTGCTTTGCCCATAGTTAGCGCAATACTGAACATAATTTGTAACATTTGCTATTCTTCTTTTTCTTTCTTTTTTTTTTCTTTTATTGACACAATCTCTTCTCATTATCACATTGGCTAAACTGGTTGAATGTGACTTACAAAAACATAAACTCCTTAGGCTAAAAATCACAGGACTGTCTTATCATAAGTGAGGGACGTAGACCTTGCTTACGTATCATCAGTTTTAGAAGAACAAGGATAGAACTTTGGGTGACTGCATGCTTTCACTTAATGAAACTAGTTCTTTATGTGATATTGAACTAAGACTTATACTCACAGCTAAGGGCATACCTTGAAGACCCAGCTTTCAGAAGCCTCAAAACCCAAGTATCTGAATTAATCCAGTGTACAAATGTAGCTAGACTGAGTAGTCAGTTTCCCTGGTTTGTTTCCTTGGCATGAGAAACACTTACTGTTTACTGTTTTGTCAGAAAGTATGAATATCATAGTGATTACATGACCATCACAGAAGAAGTCAGCCACAGAGCATGACACCAAAACCAAGTCTCATTAGCCACCAGTTAATGCTACTTGTGTGTATTTTTCCAACCTCAGAAGCTCCATGGAAAATGGAATAACACACTTAACTCAGTGCTATGTTCTGAGGTAGGAAAAAATAAAAATACCTCTTTACTTCTATACTGTTTGGCCCATAATAAGGATAACCTGTGAAATATTCTTAAAAATCATTGAATATGGGAATGTTTTGGCATGCTAACCTAAGCCAAACCAGCCTTTTTTGAGATATTTTTCTCCTATTTGAACTTTTACATGTGTTCTTACATGTCAAAAAGATTCTTGTATTAAAAGGTCTTAATATTGAGCTATAATGACATCAAAATAAAATGGCAAGCATTAATTCATGGAATTCTTCAGCATTTCCACAAGTTTTTCAGAGGTTATTACCAATGCAGAACCTCAGACAAACATTTGTCTGAATATCTGAATATTTTTTTAAGTGTTCCCTTGACAGTAAGATTTATGCCTTCAAGATAATAAAGTAAAAGTTTATTTGACACTGGAATTATGTAAATACTTTCTTATGGCAATTGATAGTAAAAGGTAATGATTCAGAAGTAGAAGTGGCTTACTTACAGAGGAAATTATTTTTTTTCCTTTTAGACCTCATTTTGATAGTAAAAAAAGAATTATTTATTTCAAAATCTAAATTAAATGTCTCTGTTTTCTCTAGATGTTGGGAAGAATTAATGCACTTTTCTTTTTGAATCCTCTTCCAAATGCGACGATGGTGACCATGTCTGATATTCCCCAGATCAGACATCTTTAGCTCCTTCATTATTTCTGCAAGTATAATGTTTTCTAGTCAGAATTTCTGTATGGATAATGTTTTCTAGACATCTGATAGTTTTAAGTCCTCTTTTCTGGCCTCTGCTGTTGGTTCATATTCTCAAATTATTGCATCCAAAAGTCAACACAGAATTTCTGTGATTTACCAGAAATTAGATGAGCAGAAGGATTTCACACATTATAAATCTGTTTATACTTCCCAGCTTGGTGTTTATCTAACTTTATGATAGTGTTGGCCAATGTTCATATTTTCGTCCATTTTAATCACAACCCTTTTTGCCAATTTGTCAAGATCATTTAATATTTTAATTCTGACATTCAACATGTTTGAAGTCCCTCCTAGTTGGGATTATCTGTAAATTAACAAGCATACTTTTTGTTGCTTCATCCAAGTCGCTAATGAAAACGTCAAATAATAGCAGACCTAGAGAGAACCTCTGGATCCTAGTCACTGCATCTTTTTGGCTTGAAAAATGATGACTATAGCCCAAGAAAAAAATTTCAAGTTTTGTTCTCCCATCTGATATAGTTTTATCTCTCTATGTCATGTACTGAGACATCTGCTACTTCACATGTATCAACAAGGATTTATAAGGTTTGATACTCTTTATTTTATATTGAAAATTATAAAAATGGCTGTTTTGATCTTATTTATTCCTGAAAAATCTATACTGGTTATTATATCTTTCTTGAAGTCTAAGTGCTTGCAAACTATTTCATTGAATTATAACAACTGTCTGTATTCCCTACATACTCGCTTCTAATGTAGGCACAATGCTTTCTTTTTTCTGGTCTTCTAGAAACTTTTCTTATCCTTTACAGTTTCCTAAAGAAAATGGCTTTAATTTCTAGGTACTCCTGTGTGAATTTCACCAGACATAGACAATTTGAAAACCTCTAATTTATGTAAGCACTCTCTAAACTGCTGTTTCCCTGTTTTACCACTCTGTCCTTGATACTCCCAGCCAGATAATCACAGCTGACTCTTTTTGTGAAGACTGAATTAAAAAGACTTTAAACATGCTGTCTTCTCAGAACCAGCTTCCCTTTTCTGCTGAACAGCAAACCAATTTGTCTGCCATTTCTAGAGATATTTGTAAAGAAGCCAAGCCACTGGATTTTGTTTTAATGTATTTTGCTCATTGTTCATGACATGACTTGACTTAACAAGGTTTATGCAATTCTCTTACACTTAGTCATCTCTCCAGCTTAAATTTTCAGTACTTTTCCATTTTGCAGGATTTCACAATACAGCCCAGCTGATCTATCATGACCATCCTAGCTTTATGCTGCTTGAAATAGTTTGTGCTTGTGCTCTTGATGCTGTATAAAGAAATCCCAACTGTCACAAACTCTTTGTTTTCCATGTATTTTCCATGGAAACTTCTCCACTGGTTCTCTTACTTCATGAATTTTGCTCTTGTGAAGTCTTTTTTTTTACTTTTACCATCTCAGTTGTGTTCTGTTTTCACATTCTCACCAACAGAATAAAGCCAGAAAGTAAACATTTCTGAGACCAGGTCCACACATTGGTTTCAAAGGAACTATCCTCAGTAAATAGCTCTTTCGTGGCCAGGATCCAAGGTCTTTTACTATACTTAGAATACCACTCTAGAGGGATCCTTCTGACATCTGCATGTAGGTTTTGGTCAAAGAAGCATAATGTATGTACCTCCATTAAAGAAAAGGAATTTAATTTGGAGTTTCAAATTTACCCATACCTCTAGGCTTTTCTCCATAATTCTATAAAGATCAAACTTTCTTTTGCATTTTGCAAGAAAGACTTTCTAGCAAAATATAAATATCTGCCACTAAGTGTGACTGGTCTTTTTTCTCTGAAAATTGAACTACTACCAATGTAAACACCTTTGTAAACTTGAAGTGCTGCGGTTTTTGCATTTGAAATCATCTCACAAGCAGACATGGTATTTTCAACGGTTTCACTTTTAAAATGGAAATAGACTAATAGAAAAGGGGTTGCATATTGTTGAAAGTTGAGTTTCTACTAAAATTACAGGACAAAGTTTTCTCATTATTTTGAATTACTAATAGTAAAAGTATTCACCAAAGGCAAATACTACAAATGTAAATTGTAAAGAACATCTCTTTATCTGAGAAGGAAATTAAGTTCTAATACACATCTTTTCACTCTGTTTGACTGAAGATATTTTTTCCCCTTTTCTGTCTCTCCCTCCTTTCCCCAAAATAATAAATAACCTGGGGAATAATTTTTTTCACAGCTCAATCACACCAAGCACTTCCTTCACGATATTTTCAGAAAAAAAGTGGAATTTTTATCTAAGTGGGTAAAAAAACTTATCCCAGTCAAGGTACTGGAAATTCCTATCAACTATGTCCAAATTTAGAAGATGAGTACAAGGTACATACAAAGCAGCAGGTGACAGCAAAGATCACCCTTGAGGATATTTAGAAGAAAATCTATCATCTGTAAAACTGAAATGATAACAGCCATTAGATAGCAGGGATGTATTTCTTGTCGATTTTGCAAAGAGAAAATGCATTTACTAAAAAGATAAACTATGACTGTCATGTTGAAAAAAAAAAAATCCCCCAAAACCAACCATACCTAAAAGCAAAAAAAAAAAAAAGAAGACATTTTTATCTTTGACAAGCTTAGTGACTAAGATTTTAACACACTAGCGTAGTGGGGCAGTTTGCAAAGCTATTATGTATTGTGGTCTAACCATCTGTTTATGAGAGAGACTGGCTTTTTCTTTTGTAGAGTGAAAAAAAATAAACAATTTAAAGTAAAAAAAAATCTTTTCTAAAAACAAAAAGGTTTTGATATCTCCAATACTTACTATAGTAATCAGGACATTTCAAACTGCTTGTTTTCACAAATTCCTATATTTCATCCTATAACAAAAGTTCTTGGGGAAAGGAAACATTGTCATTTCTGTTAGTTGGTACCAGTACAAAGCTTCTGTTGACAAATAAAATGTTTAAGAAAACTGCATGATAGAATGATATATATACACAGTGAATTCCCATTCGATGCTATTTTCTGCTTTAATTCTTTCTAGTATGGGATTCAGAGATAGCATTAAGCATTGGGTGAAATGGCCATCACTACCCAAAGCGATTACCTTAAAATATCTCACTAAACAAATGCATTATATATGTGTGTATGTGTACATATTTATACAACACTTACATTTTCAGTGCAGCACTGAATATTGTTCCCTTATTTACGCCTGAACTTTTATTTAAATTGTGTGAGGTAGAAACTCCAACCCATTCCATGAGACATTACACCAAAAAAAGGAATGTTGTCCTTTTCCCAAATCGCTTACAGTCCACAAATAATAACAGGACTTATTTCAGGTGCTTCAAATATCTTGAAGCACAAGACAGGTAGGAGGTATTTACAGATATTGTGATAAGTAGTAGTCACAGAGCATCAGCTGGATTGTTTGAAACCTGGATTGATTGACTGAAACTACGAAAGCTCCAGGGACTGTGAGATTCCTAAACAATGACAACATAGAGACAGTTTTTTTGAACAAAAACACTGGAGCTTGGGATGAAAATTAGTTTTCCTCATAAGAGATACCCCTTTTGGGAGGTGGGGGACGGAAGTCCTATGCTAGTGCCAGTATTAAATCTTGAAGAACACATTTAATTTTCTCAACTGAAAACTAACTGAAGCAAAACATTCCTCAAAGCCCATTTTTAGGCCAGAAAAGAATAAGGTGAACATTTCAAGAGACTTTCAATTAGGCTGATGTGAAAATCACAGGCACATGGGTGTGGCAGGACTTCATTGCTTCAAAATGTTTTCACGAGTTGGGGGGGAGACTGGAATACCACAGATAGATGAAGCAGCAAGAAAGTTTACAAAACTGAATCAGGGTATATTACCAAACTAAAAACAAGAAAGTATCAGAGTCAGTGACTGCTCCTTTATCTTTTTTAGCTGGTGGGAATCACAACAGAAAGTAGTGCAGCAAACAAGTACCTACATGAGTACGTAGGTGGGTGCGCGTGTACTTTAATAACGCAAGAGACTTTAAAGGAAAAATATACAAGAGTGTTAAAGTATATGTTGTTCATTATCAAGATAACACTGGTAAGATGAGGACATTTAGCTGTTATATGTTGGAAAAATGAAAAAAATAAGCCTATTAACCGGTAAGGAGCCTTTTAAGAATCTCATGCCCATTTTGCGACATACCCATTTCTACAAGCTTGGGAAAAGCCAACAAAATCCCTACTGAGAACTATAACATGTGTGCACAAATGCAAAAGAGCTCTGTATTGCATTTGAACATTGGTTTAAAAAAACTCTACGGAAACTTGGTGCTGTATCTTCTTTTAAATGTTCTACACTATGTAGAACAACAAGCGGAGATTTGTTTTAGTGAGGTTTATAAATTCATGGTGTGGCTGGTTCCTTCTATCCACAAGGTATGAGCCACCTCTGAATGTGGGGACTGAAAAAGTCCTGTTCAGTCTTCCTTGTCTGTAAAAAGACCTATGCCTTGAGCCAAATTTCTTCATCTCCTGGGAGAAAAATCACCAGGGGCAAGGAATGTGTTGGCTTAAAAATGCTTTTAACAGTTAGTCTGGCAACTGGCAGTGTTTTTAAAGTTTGGCTGTACCAAACTGGCCCTATTGCCAGCATAGCTAAATGTGCTAATTACAACAGTACTGTAGAACACAAGAGATTTTCACAGGACAAAAAGAAATGCACATTAAAGAGGGAAATTAAACAACTTTTCATATGTGGTACAAAAGATATTACGTATTTAACTCTGAATCAAAAGGTTCCTGCTAGAGAATATAGTCCAACTGCTTACATGAACAATCAGAGATGCTTGAAATATCAGAACACCTTTGGGGTTGATCAGTATTTTGACGACACTGACCCAGATAGTCTACAATAGATATACAGTTTATAAAGAACACCTATTAGCTCTTAGAAAGCTGAAGAACTTTCTTCAGTGTCTTTTACATGCATTGATAATCAGCTTGAAAGCAGTCCGGAATTGACTGTTTATGTGTTTATAAGCCTTGCTGATATGAAGGGATTTATAAGTCCCACTGTTCTGCTGGATTTTATCTACTCAGCTGAAACACTAAGAGTCGTGGAAGTTATAGGCACCATTAGAGCAGTACTCAGTTTCAATTGTGTGCTGTACTATGTTTTAGTAAATGGTACATTTTGTTTCTATGTGTCCATTTGTGTGAAGACTTCAGGAAGAATTTCAGTCTATGGGAAGTTCTAATGTATTTTTTTTAGTTTCTCAATCGCTGCCTTCAACCATCTCCATATGCATAGCTAATTAGACTTCTTCAAAACAGCATTATTTGACAACTAATGAACCTCAAATAAGATATGCTTAACTTTAGGTATGACTGCTAATGTTGAACATGGTATTGGTTCTGCTGATCTAAAGACTATAACATAATGTAATAAAAACCTGTAAAATGCTAATCACTTTTTACCTACTTCTTCAAAACATATTATTGAATAACTAGGGTTCTTCAAAACTTCCACAAATTGTCCACCAATATGGATTTAATATAATTTTATATCTAATTACTAAATGAAATGTCAAAGTCAATATGTTGAGAGAAAAATTAGAGAATTACATTCATTCACTTGAATACGGAAATATTATTCTAATCATTTACATATTTTCAAGTTTTCAATGTGCCAGTTTGTTTGTGCTAATTAGAGCTATGCATATAATGGGACAAAAAATGCATGCTATCTGTTGCCAAAACATATCCGTCAGTAATCTGTATCACTTGATTATTTATGTTAAAGGAAATTTAGCAAGTCAAAATACTGATTTTTCATTTTGAATTCTTTTTTTAATCAGGCTAGAAAAACTATAGCTCAAATCTGAAGCTAAGAAATTTGTTTAATTCAATGGTATTTCAGCTTTTTTTAATTGCCTACAAAGAGAAAAAACTGTTATTTACACATTATTATTGGAAATGTTAAGTGTAAAATGGAGTTTTAAAATGTATTTGGTGTGTTGACAGAATCAAGCTAAAATTTCAGCCAGAAAGGGAATATAATTTTCTGTATGCATGCAGAAACATAAACAGTCTAAAATGATCAGCAAAAAAATCTTTTACAATATGATTTCAATCATCACTACTAGATTCAAGAGTCATCAACTTCATGAGTTACAATCAAATGAATTCCTAGTCATGTTAAATCAGATGCAGGAAGTATATCACAAGGAAAATAGTAAACCAAGTTTTCCTGCCTCTTTAAGTCTCAGATGGACAAGACTGCATTATTCACCTCTCAACTTTAGTATAGAGCTTGGTTATGTTTTGGGAGGTTTTTTGGTTTGTTTGTTTTTTTGTTTTTTTGTTTTTTTTAACATCTTGCAGATTAAAAATGTAATAATTGGAACATATTACTGCAACAAGGGGAGATACTTCAACAAATTCCATTACCACAGAGCTACACAACTTCATCCTAATATACATGTTGCCCTTGAAAGCACCTGTAGCAATGTGAACTTCATTTGATATCCATTGAAGCCTGACACAGTTTAGTAAAGCAAAATTTCATAGAGCAAATTTACTTCCCATGTGCAAGAATTCGTGTGCATTTCCTGCCTGATGTTAACCAACAAGAATAGAACATGAAAAAAAAATGTTTCTCGCAATGCACAAGAAATTAAGCTTAACAAATATTTGGACAAGATTTTATCTGAAAGTTTATCTCATGTTATAGCATTACGAAAGACATATCATATGCTATGGTTAAAGCTCTTACCTATACGGAAACTTATGACATGTGTTTTGGGTTTTTTTCTGAGGATATAACCTTAAATAAAGAATTGTAGTCTTTGCATGATTTTGAAAATCTGTAGATCTATGGTTTATGAGAAGAGCATAATTTCATCTTTTAATTTCATTCAGATGTCATTCCTAACAAAATTTCTCATGTGAGGATAAAATACCTTCTGGGATTTGATGAATGCATTCTTACAGTGTTTTAATTCAGAGGCTTCATATGACCATATCTAAAGGTTAAAATGACCTAAAACATTATACTGAATTTCTCATGCTAAATGTTATCATGTCAGTCATAAATATTACTTGCAAAGAAAAAGAAAAAAAACACAACATTTTATTTGATGGCTACCAGGTAGGTATGGAAGGATGGAGAAGTTAGTTTTTGTTTTATTATATTCTATGTAATGCTTAATTGTGCTAACCTTGTTATTTTACAGTAACATTTCAGAAAATAACTTTGCAAGGTTTATAGTCATTATAATTTCCTTATATTTCAGAGTTGCCATGATAAGTAGGATGTTTGCTTTTCAGTTTTGCAGGGACAAGGGAATTCTTTTTTGAGTAAAGCCTGCAAGATCACATGGCCATCTATGTAACTAACTATTCAAAAAGAGATTTTTTTCTCTCTTAAACACATGCTTGAATGAAAGGCACAGTGCTAAAAATGGCTAATTTGTCTTAATGATCAGTCAATATTGGCATGCAGAAAAAGGGAGAAAAAACAGTATGAAAGGTTAAAAGAAGAGAAAAATAAAACAGTAATAATATTTCAAAAATCAAATAAGAAATAAGAAATCAGTGCATTTCCCTTGATGATTTAACTGAAACGACATAAGGAAAAATGGTAAGAAAAATGTTTCTTGCATCAGCTGGTTTCAGATGGAATATAATCACACTTCTAAAAGCAAGTAGGATGGCACCCTGCCAAAGTCCCTGAAGAAGCGCCTTGTGATTCATGCTCTCACAGCAAGCTGTCCTAAGCTACGATCCCTTTCATGTGGCATTTTACGCGGTACAGCTTTATCTGTTTGGGAAAATACCTGTGGCAATGTCTAGAGCAGTGCCCTAACTGGTGGCGGGGCCCGGGCACTGCTGCTCAACTGGTTGTACTGCTGAACACTGCTTGTTGTGGGTGTAGCAGTGGAAATCTGGCATGCTTTTGAGCAGTGCCAGCTGGCACCCTCCCAGACAAATCGTGGGCAAGTAATGGGGGGTTAGTGCAGGTCAGGGATCATTCCTAAAAGGTTGAAAGCAGTTGTCTCAATTCAGGGGCTGGGACAGTTTAGTCCTACAGTCACGGACAGATGCTGCCAATTGGCGTGAGCACTAGAGAAGAGGCTCTTTTCTATATTGTTTACTAACATAGATATAATATACTTTCTCTGTACGCAGCACAAGATTTTCTGAAAAGCACTGGAGGAGTAAGATAATTTGGTTTGCTCATAATATTCCAATAATGGAGTCTCAACAAGCTCACTCTGAGTTTTCTCTGTGCTTAGGGAAAAAGTAACTGTCTCACAGAGTACCATGAACATGATATACAATTCATGCAGATTACATGTTTCCTTAAGAACCAAGTTAACTGGGACTATATTCCTAGTTTCAACATCTCTTCTCCAAAAACAAAATCATAATTTAGCTACAGGGACATCATTGAACGAGCAGCAAAAAATTAAGATGACGTGGAACTTACTATCTTACACTGATAATCAGAAAGAGCTACAGCCCCAAGTAAACAAAGTGGAGAATTTCAGCATTTCCATACTAGCAATTAATTATGCCAAACAATGTGCAAATCAAGAACTATTTGCTAAAGGCATCTATGAATAATTTAAAACAGTAAATAATTCCAAGCTTTTTGCAATTCGAGAAAGCACAAGTCATAGTAAAAAGAGGAGCCCAGGTAAAATTTACCATAGAAGGCAGAGATCTAACCTACCAATATTTTAAAGAATTTTTGAACAAGGGAGATGATGCAACGTTTTTTATAAAGCTGTTTTACTTAATGAAGAATGACTCTGAAATTTATTTTTAAATGCGTGCTGATTTACTTAAGAAAATATTGTAAGCTGCCTCCAACTGCCGTAGATCAAGGTTTATAGGAGAGTCCTTTTTCTATGAATTTAGAGCACTTTTCACAACTCAGTGTTAATCCAGGATGAGGGCCTCTTAGAGGTATAGAAAATATCAGGGTATCATGGACTTCCAGCGAAAATTAGTTTCTTTCTCCACATTTTAACTTACAGCACTGTTTTTCTTAATTTTCAAATATATTAGTAAGCTTCCATGCAAATTTTCCTCATTGTATACCCTGTTTTATTATTACCCCTGTGTATTTTTTAGGTTTGTGTGTATGTTCATGCATATACACTCTCTAACACAGCACAAATAAAAAAAAAAGTCTATTGCAGAAAAACATGAAACATCATTTTTCACTGTGATGTTATATTTAAGGTGTTGACATAAAACTTTATAAGTTACTTATAAATGCAGCTGCTATTTTATAGCAAGATGTGTAAAGAATGTGTGTCACGAACAGATTTGACTCAAAGAATGTTAGCCGCCTCCTGAATTTGCTGAAGTTTAGAGAAGAAAGATAAGAAAACTTTTCTGAGATAACACATATTTTTCAAAAATGTGTGACCGTTTTTACAGACAACAAAAATCTTTTTGTTATGGAAGATAATAAGGAAAGTGTTTTTATTTGAAATTCAGTTAATTTTGTTTCAACAGAAAAAGTCTGATCTACTGAGAATTTTCTATCCAAATAAGTGACTTCAATTATCACTGTGGAAATGAGGTGACATTCAAAGTTGGTATATGGCAAACCCACATCTGTCAGTCTTTAATTGAATGTCAATAATACACATTATTCCAATGAGAGGAGACCTTGCCTGAGGAGGGAAAATTTTAAGTCTGTCAGAAGGCAATTTCTTTTACAGCAAATGTTTAAGATTTTCTATCTGTGGTATTTCAGGTATAACAGCTGCGTTTAGTGGAATGCTTTATTTTTTTCTTTTGCTAATGGAGTATAGAAATGGTAAGGAACAAATCACACAAAAGGAAAGGGGAACAAAGAGGTAAGGAATCATAACTGCAATAGCTCATCATAACTGTAATAGTTCATACCAGTTCATTTGCAACCAAAACTGATTTAAAAACCTCCACATAAGGAAGAGAAAGAACCCACAAGAAATCCTCGAAGTATGCTGCACTTAACCACTGGACTTAAAGCAAATGCCCCATTAATTGTTAAGCAATTTGCATGTAGAGTTTGTAATTTTGTATTTTTTATCTAAAAGACTGAAAAATAGCCCCTTCTTAGACCCAGATGTTTCTGAAGCTGTTTATATTCATGGCTAAGCTGAATTGTTGAGTTAATCATAGCGTCTCCCTGCCATCTTTTGCAAAGCAAAACTAATTCGGACACTTAGTGAGATGGATGGACCCAAGACTGAGGTCAGAACCGAGGTATTCAGAGTCCCACTGGCCAAGCAGGAGGATAAGAAAACAAATCAGTCTCTTCCTTTCTTGTTTATCTTCTATTTAACAATATAAATCTTTGTTCTAGCAGCTGTATTATAACAAGCATGTTTCTAAGAGACAATAGCTCTCATTAGGCTCCCCAGTTTTCATATCAGGAAAGGTATTTTATAGGTCAAATGGCAGATACTGAGCAAGATTTCCACTTTTCTCATAGAAATAGTTTGAATAAACTTCATATTTTTAACCTATTTGTGGAGAAAACAACCATAAGTGCCATGCTTGCCAAGACTGGAGGGATTCTGAAGGCGAATTTTATGCTGCTCCAGTTGTTGTTGTTATTATTATTATCATCATCATCATCATCATCATTGTTTTTATTCTTTATGTCTTTCACTGTTCTTTATAAGAAGCAGGCATTCTACTTGTCCTTTTCAGTTTCCAACTTTTCTGCTTGGTCATATGTTTGAATGTACGATCACATTAAATACATATTTTGGAATGTACCTTTTCCTATTCAAAAATGATAGATAAAAAGATTTAGATTAAAATTTCTATTAAGTACTTTTGTACTCCCTTCTCACAGATACAAATTTCTTCTTTGAAGATGTTGCATGACTAAATCCAGTCAAGAATTTGTGAAACAGAAGACTTGAAATGTATCTGAAATGCAGGTTTTGGAAGAACCTTATCCATAGCCACTGTCTTTTTTTTTTTTCTTTTTTTTTCCTTTATTTTTTTTTCACAGTTGGAAAAACTGCTTCTATATTTCCATAACCAAAATTTGTCTTCATCACATAATTGTAGTTCCACGGGGAAGTTTCACAGCAAAAATGCTACAAAAAAATCTGAACTGAGCAGCAGTGGATTGTTACTGCAGTACTAGGAATGCAATTTATAAAACATACAAACATGACAGGCTAAGTCAGGAAGCAAAGTACCTTCAACTGAGACTGCAGCTGTGTCTGAATATAGTTTTCCAAATAAGACAGAAGACAATAGGATATTGTTATTTATAAAATGAGTCTTGTGAAAAGCCTCATGGATCGATGGCTGCAAGTGATGGGGAGATAATGCTCCATTGGATGGAGTTCCATTCAACGTATTGCTTGCACTACTTGTTTAAAAACAGATATCTTCCTTTGAGATCTTTAAATAGCTTGTGATATTTGCGAAAGTTACCGTTCCACAAAATGAATACAGAAGGGGATGTTGTGCACCACAGGATGATAAAGAAAGGAATTGGTTTAAATAGGGCATGTAGAAAACTGCTGCCTTATATGTGGTTTGGCTAAATTAATTAATTTGCAGTTGCCTTAGGAAACTATACGCATGACTGCAGAATATATATATATTGTAAGCTTTTGACCGGTATAAATTTAGTTTGCAAGGATTGTATAATTATGTCGTGCTTAAAGAGATGCAATGCAAAACAACCTTTGTATATTCTTATAGATAACTTGTTTCTGGAGAGAAAAAAAATCCCTGTTACTGATACGACAGTCTTTCTATGTTTTTTCTCTTCAGTCATTTCTGGAGTAGATGTGACTTGGGAGAGTTACCTGACTGCTATTTTGTACCCAAATTCTGACCTCAGAAAGAAGTCTGTGCCCTCTTCATAGAAGAACATGCCCTATTTCAAAGTTGTAAGAACCTCATATCTGAAGTGCTGAACTTTTCAATAGCTTGGGATCTCATTAGAAAGTTCTCTCACAAAATCAATATTTTTTTTTTTTCTGAAACCATCCAAGTAATGAAAGGTAATAAACAATTTTAGTTACAAGTTAGCTATCTTCCAGGTTACAGACTTGTTTTTCGGAGGTGGTATGGATTAGTGTTAAGCAGAATATCGGAATCTTCTTTCAAAAGACTTTTAAACCAAAAGTGGACATTCCTCACTAGGATCTAGTTAGATAGTATTTGAGGACTCTATTGGATATATATCTGTGACATTTTTATTAACTATAAAAAAGCATTTTAGTATGGAAATTGTTAAGGAGTTCATTAGTTCCAACAGGGCAAAGTGATTTTGTGTATGCAAAACAGTTATTGTGTTTCAAAAACGTTAAAACCTTGAATGAAAAGCATATTGATTGTTTTAGATATGCAAAAGTTTATGCTGACAGGTTTATGATGCAATATGCAATATACAAACGTATAACAAATGCATTTGTGTCTACACTGTGTTGAAAAAATAAGAGTTGCAGTAATTAATTATCTGTTTCAGTTCAATTTGCTTTCTATTGAGAACATCTCATGCTGTTTTATAGTACTTAATAAAATCTAATCCATTAGACAATGTGATAGAATCTTATAATACATACTGACTGCAGGCCCCCTTTGGTTCTAAAACCAATTTATATGTAGATGATACCCATTTTAAATCTCCTCCAAAATAATTTAGTTTACAGTTTCAAATAGTACAAACTAAGTACTTCTTGAAGGCCAACATTAAGTTCACAAACTCTTTTCATTGTGCTGTTCATGTAAAAAAAAAGAAAATGAAGCTCAAAAAACAGGATTTATTTTTTCAAGGTACAAGCTAAAATCCCACAATGTTCATTAATTTAAAAAACAAACAAGTGAAAAAACTATGAAGTAATTTTGGGACTTGTTCTGAAAGTTCATTGCTTGCATATGTGGAAATATAAATTCATAAATAGAGCAACTGGGAAATTCTATAAAAGAAAACAGAAAAAGAACCCCTTTTTTTCCCCTCACCAACGGTGTATCTGTCGAAAGCAGAATTGATTGTAAAAAGGATTTTTGCTTAAAAATAACTTTGATATCATTAAAAAATGTTCTCATTGCCCTTTTTATCCAGCTGTTTGAATGGTATATGTGTTTTCTAAGGGTTTTTTTTATTATTATTTTTGCCTTGCAAATGTAAATATAATAAAATAAGAAAATAAAAATCAATAAAATAAAATAAAAAGAAAATATTTGTATATAAGTAGTATTTATATTAGTAAGAAAGGCAGCTGAGAAGGAAGATAGGGCTTTATATATCATCCAGACACAGAAGGAAAAAAAAACAAAATACAACTGAACCTTTACAATTGCAGGACAGAAAAACTACTACACAAACAACTGTATGAAAAATCACACACATTAATTTGATTAACATAAACTTTACTTATGACAAGCAGAAAACTTTAAAAAGAATAAATCCGATGTCTCTAAGTTAAATTTTATTATTCTCTGTACAAGTGATTAACTTGCTGCTGTCTTTTAATTTCTAAAAAAAAAGTGTTCTAGGGATCTTATATGAACAATCATTATATATCACAATTTTGACTGTTAATGGTTTTTGCTGTTGAATCCATTACCGGAGAAAAGGTCAGAAATCACAATCCCCTTTCTAACACAAAGAAGTCCTTTAAAATGTTCTATAGCCACCTACATTTGCAGAAGGGGTCTTTTCATGCCAAGTTATTCACATGGCCCCCAAAAGTCTTTTTTTTATGGTCAGTCTAAAACAGGAAAAAAAGAGGGGTTTGGTTCTGCAAACTGAGGGATGAAACTTAGGAGCTATTCCTCTATGCTTGTAAATATTGAGAAGATAGTAGAAAAAAGAAAATCATTTTGACTTCTATTTCCAATTTTACACACAAAATGCTTCTAGAAATTAGAAGTTGGGAGAAATTAGTCAACACAATTGAAACTGGAAATTTATATTGTGTAATTATTATTTGGTTTTGTCTCAATTGTAATTATCATGCAGCCATACCAAAACATTTCTGAACTTGAGATCACTATTCTCAGAGGGAAATATTTTGTTTGGGACACATCTAACATTATGCTTTACCCTTGGGGCATTACCTTATAAATAAATATATAAGAATCATGCTGGCAACATTTTAACAAATATGTTCAAAACTAAAGATTCCTATACTGTGGCCCAAGTGTCAGAAGACAGTCATGGTATTAGCTCAGTTCTTTCTGGGGGATTCATCTCATGTTTCGACATTTCAAAATTTGACAACTGAGCTTATTTTAGTTATCCTAAGCTCCTTTGTAGCCAAGAGGGAGAGAGAGCAGCCTGCGTTTAGAGTAAGAACTTTGCTATAAAGATGGAGTTTCTGGAATAAAAATATAGCAAGCCAGCCTGCTACCAAGAAAAAACCCTTCACTTGACTGGAAAGCAAAGCACACACTTATCTAGGACTCGACAATGTGAGTAATAGAGGACAAACCTACAGCACCTGTGAAAGAAGAGCTAGGTGTGTTTCCAGATAATGATGGTACTATTTCTCTCTTTTCATCTCCCATGATTCATTTAGAAATTCCTAAAACTTTATTATCTTTTTTCTTTGTATTTCTTCATTAGACCTTTTCACGTAAAACAATTACCCCAAAAGTCTTTCTAAAGCATACGCCTGTGAAGTGAAAGAGAAGAAGGTCCAAAAATTTTCTCAGTGCTTATTTATGAATAGACATAACCAGATTAATTGCATTACTGTTTAATGGAATAAATATTCAATTACTTTTGCAATGGCCTTTCAATTAAGTAAACTCTCCACAGCCAATTTAAGTGTCAGAAGAATGGGATTGAAACCAGACATTTTTTACTACAAATTAAAGCCCATTGATCTTTTTTTCTCTACACCTATTTAAAAAGTAGAATACTGTATTTTCAATTTTGTGAAATAGTTATAAAGTAGGTTATCTACAAGCTGTTTGATGAATTGCAGTGTAATTCAAATGCTTCTTTCCACAGAGGAATTGGTAAAATATTATAATTCCCTGTATAAGATACTTTCCCTATTGTTACAAATAAAATACTTGTGGGCTATTCCTGTGTTTGCCATGTATACTTAAATTTGCAAGGATTTTTAGTACTTACAGTTTCTCACAAGATGATGAAAATACTGCAAGAAAACCATGAACAATTTAAGTTCATGAAGCTGATTGAGCTTCATGCCAGTAACAGGTGGCTGTAAAGATATGAGGCCAGATTGTTAGCTTCTATAAGTATTAGAATAGCTCAACTGATGACAGTGAATATGTGATTCAAGTTCCACAGCAGAGATTTTAGGTCTTATAAGCTGTTTAAAAAATAACTCTGACATTGAGCTAACTTTTTCCTTTTGTCTACTTCTTTTGCTGAAACAAAGCCATCTATTTGGTCTAATTCTACCACGGCATCTCCACTGACTTCTGTTACGAGTTCGAGTGCTTTCAGTTCTCTTGATCATAATAGAGATACTTGTGTGAATAAAGCAGGTTATTGCAGGTTATTGCAATACTTCCAAGGAATCAGAATGATCGTTTATTACCACAAAAATAGAACAGCATCTCAGTCTTTACATATAGCACCCTAAAATTTATTTTGAACAGTGATTCTTCTTACATATGTATATACACGTGCATATGCAAACACACTTGGCATGGGGAATAAACAAGAGTTGTCAGACATGTGTGCATACCTGCAGGGCTATGATCTTATTGGCATCACGGAGACATAGTGGGATGGTTCCTATGACTGGACTGTTGGAATGGAAAGATACAGGATCTTCAGGAAAGACAGGCAGGGGAGATGATGAGGGGGCATCACCCTCTGTGTCAATGACCAGCTGGAGTGCATGGAGCTCCACTTGGGGATGGATGAGGAGCTGACCGAGAGCTTATGGAGGATTAAAGGGATGGCAGGGACAGGTGACATCACAGTGGGGGGTCTACTACAGGCCACCTGACCAGGAAGACCAAGCAGATGAGGCCCTCTATAGACAGATTGGAGCAGCCTCACATTCACAAGCCCTGGTCCTCATGGAGGACTTCAACCACCCCAATACCTGTTGGAGGGACAACACATGCTGAACCTTGTTCTAACCAACAAGGAGGGGCAGCCTTCACTACAAGTGAATGTGAAGCTCAAGGGCAGCCTTGTCTGCAGTGACCATGAGATGGTAGAGTTCATGATCCTTAGGGCAGCAAGGAGAGCGCACAGCAAGCTCACTACCCTGCAACTCAGGAGAGCAGACTTTGGCCTCTTGAGGGATCTGCTTCATAGACTACCATGGGATAAAGCCCTGGAGGGAAGAGAGGCCCAAGAAAGTTAATTAGTATTCATGGATTACCTCCTCCAAATTCAGGAGCAATGCATCCCAACTAAGAGAAAGTTGGGCAAAAACACCAGGAGGCCTGCATGGGCAAACTCAAACAGAAAAAGCAAGCCCATAGAGGGTGGAAGCAAGGACAGGTAGCCTGGGAAGAATACAGAGAAATTGTCTGAGTAGCCAGGGGTCAGGTTAGGAAAGTTAAAGCTCAGAGAGAATTAAAACTGGGCATGGATGTCAAGGACAAGAGAAGCTTCTATAGGTATGTCAGTGATAAAAAGATGACTAGGGAAAATGCAGGCCCTCTTCAGAAGGAAACGGGAGACCTAGTTAGCCAGGATATGGAGAAGGCTGAGGTACTCTATGACATTTTTGCCTCAGTCTTCATCAGCAAGGGCTCCAGCCACATTGCCCAAGTCACAGAAGGACTGGGACATTGAAGAACTACCCACTGTAGGATAAGATCAGGCTCAAGACCCTCTAATGAACCTGAAGGCATACATGGGACTTGATGAGATGCATCCATGGGTCCTGAGGGAACTGGTGGATGAAGTTGCTGAGCCACTATCCATCATATTTGAAAAATCATGGCAGTCCGGTGAAGTTCCCACTGACCAGAAAAGGGGAAATATAACCCCCATTTTTAAGAAGTGTAAAAAAGAAGACCTGGAGAACTACAGGCCAGACAGTCTGACTGCTGTGCCTGGCAAGAGCCGCCAACATAACAGGGACATGGACCTGTTGGAGTGGGTCCAGAGAAGGGCCACAAAGATGATCAGAGGGCTAGTGCACCTCTCCTGTGAAGACAGGCTGAGAGAGCTGGGTTTGTTCAGCCTGGAGAAGAGCAGACTGCAGAGAGACCTTATAGCAGCCTTCCAGTACCTAAAGGGGGCCTACAGGAAAGATGGGGAGGGTCTCTTTATCAGGGAGTGTAGTATTAGGATGAGGGGTAACAGTTTTAAATTGAAAGAGGGTAGATTTAGATTAGATATTAGGAAGATATCCTTTACTGTGAGGGTGGTGAAACACTGGAACAGGTTTCCTACATAGGTTGTAGATGCCTCATCCCTGGATGTGTTCAAGGTTGGATGGGGCTTTAAGTAACCTGATCTAGTGGAAGGTGTCCCTGCCCATGAAAGTGGGGTTGGAACTAGATGAACTTTATGGTCTCTTTGAGCCCAAAACCATTCTATGAGTCTGTTTCTATAAGTTTAATATAATATATTGGGGTTTAGCTGTAATGAATGATTCCGAGGTGCTGTAGCTTTGCATTATAACTATGCATTTTGTTACACATTGCAAAACCATTTAGATTTAATAGTTCAGACTAAGTTTAGACCTTGGCAGAAGCCAGAGTACTGTCTCAAATATTAGCTGAATGTTGATTTTGAAAGAGGAGCAACAACATGGCACTGAATAATGAGGCCACTGACTACTCTCCCATTTCCTCACTATTTCTATCTCTTGGGATCTTCTATAGCTGTCACAGTTTGCCTATTTAATAATCTTCAGTGGCTTTCTCTTTCTCTTCATGCTCTCCTTGCACAGTCTCCATTTAAAAAGTAAAATAAAACCAATATTCCTTTAGCTCCACAATTCTACCACCCTTGTGTGTGAAACCATGTTCTTTTGTTTCTTTTTAACCTGACTGCTGGAAAATATTATTGATGTTGCTTGGTGCTTATACTGGAAAACCATGAACAGTTACTGCTATTCAGCCTACGTCACTCATGATTTTATAGACCAGTGTCATATTCACCCTGTCCCACACAAATTATCTCTTTGCCATGAAGATATTTTTTGATATGTACCTGATTATGCTCCCTTCAGTCAATCCTTTTTTTGTGCACCAGTTAAAATGATTCTTCAGAGGATTCCACATAAATGTCTATTTCACACATTGCATAAGAAATATTACTATTGCCTGAATAAAGTTGATCTTCATTTTTCCTTTCAAATCTTATTCCATTTCCAATTTCTTTTAAGTGCACGGGGGAAGTTACCATTTACAACACTGATGACTTACTTCAGCCAGTAATATGAATTTCAGTTCTGTCTACGGATTAACTACTCAATTGGCTAAGAGGAGCAAAACTGAAAGGAAACAATATATTTTTCTACAATTTAGGAAAAAAAAAAGAGTGAACTTGTTTCATTTACGACAGAATGTAGGACAAATCATCAGGGATTCAATTCAAAAAGCAGGGAAAAAACCCATAGATACTGAAGTTTTTCTGACAAACAATAGAAAAATGGTCCTTTGAAAATACTATATACGTTTTTTAATAAGCAACAAAAAGATGTGAAACTGTTATGTATTAGAAACTGCATAAATATTTGTGTACCAGAGGCATTGCTTGAATAGTCAGGAAAACTTCTGCTAGCATACTTCCCATGGAAGTACTAATGACTCAGTTTTGGGGTCTGGCACACCTCAACATACTTCTGACACTCTCTTTTCCATTTTGAAGAAAGGTTCCATCCTTTCTACTCTGTTTCCAGCTTTGGATAATATTTACCTTATTTTCCTATCTTTTTATAGGTGCTCTTAACATGGCAGATATTTATTTTTTATTTGTGGATCCAGATATTTTCTGGTCATATCACAGTTAAGATTTATCTTGATCTTAATAAAAATTAGGCATCCCGTATCTGTCATTGTACGGTCTTCTTCTATGGTCAGAGGAGAAAGGCACTTATGAAGACAATAAATTTTGACTCTTCTAGGCAAGTGTTTAAGGGTAGATTATTTGTCTCTGTTCAATGAATATAAGAAGATCCTATCTTTGAGTAGATTAAATATCTGAAGTAAAGGGTAGATGAATTCTACTCCATATGCTTTGTTTAATCTAAACAATGAATGTATTGTTTCTAGCAAATGATGTCATTGTTACACGCTGGCTGAATAGATATCGCTATAGATGCAAAATTCAAGATACAAAAGAAGTTAAATTGTCTGACACAGGAAACCGCACCCCGCTTCTCTTACGGGCAATTCCACAGAGCTGTCATAGAATGGAGAGTGATGAACGCTGAAATATAACCAGTGAACAGTTTTTCTTTACAGACACAATACACAATTCTTTACAGTGCCACAGCTATGGCATAATCAAATCATAAAATTCAGTAGACTGCATTTTCACCTGTATATTCTTACAAAAAGGTAATTTTAATAGTCTTTCATATGAAGAAAAAAGAAAGAAAACAAGGACTGACACTGGCTGCCCCAGTTTCTCGCAAAACTCTGAGGTCAAATAAGGTGAGAAAGGTGAGGTCGTATTATCCCAGTGCACCACTTATCATCTGCTTTCATGTGCAGTTCTTGAGATGTCCAGGCTTAAAGTCTTTTCAATAATTCTTCAAGACATTGCAGCTCAAATCGATCTATAATCTACTTTGGCAGAAGAAATTTCTCACTGTATATCTGTGGTGAGTATATTTTCACCCCAGCTAAACTCCAAAATGGGAAGGTAATGGGGATCCTACAGAACTGAGGCGTCACTTCACTGAGTAGTGTAATGCCTGAGTCAAAGATACATGCCCAAACCCAGGGTCCTAAGCTAGATAAAATGCAAAGGCAGAGGGGGAACAAATGTAGGCGCCCAAAGGTGGATAGCTGAGGCAGCCCAGAGCTGCACGCCAACAATCTTGTTCTCTATTCTTTAAAAGATTAGTAAGTATCCATTGCAATCCTGATCACTCTCTTGATTGCCAGTGAAAACCCCAACCATTAAGCAAGATAATGGCAATCACTGTATGTGTTACCCCATTCAGGAAAGGAAATATCAATGCCAGAGAGGATGCTAAACTTGAGTAGTGGGGGTGGTGCAGACAGCACAGACAGAGGAGCACTTCATGGCCATGCCCAGGTAGAAGCCATGTACAAGGTGGGTTGCTCTCACCTCAGGGGGCCTCTGCACACCGACTGACATGGTCAAACCAGGCAGAGCTTGTTGGCCTAGTCATTATTTCATAGTCAGTCACAGACCCAACTAAGCCCTGAAGAAAACAAACACACCAACCTTTCTCAGGTCCCCTCAAACTGACCTTCACACAATCTGCAGGAAGGCCCTCTGTGTAGGAGTAACATCAAAATCGTAAAATATTTTGGATCAATCTCCCCTCCAGAGAAATTTATCCTATCGTCTTCTGTTTCTGAGCTTCAGGTCCACTGCTGGCACTTTCCTGACAGATAGACAGGCTGACTACTGCCATGATCTTCAAGGGCCATGTTGCTTGACAGTATCCATCTTGTTCTCACCCTCTAGCTGACTTAGTCCACTAATAAAATTCATCACTGAAATTTAACTGTGTATTTGACTGTCTCCAAAATTAAGCAATAAGTGAGAGGGTTTTGACATCTGAATGGCAGACTTCAGCACTTTTAGTGTTTAATCTAACAAAGCATTTGGCAGCTACAATTTTCTGGGGTTTATTTTGTTTTGTTTTGTTTTCTTCTGAGTTTCCTACTGAGCAGATTATTTCCCCCCAGCCCCCTGCAGTAGATTAGAGGGGAAACGTAATTTAAGGAAAATACCTATGTAGTGCCACACCCATCCATCAGTTCCTCATTTTTGTTCCTAGTAAAATAAAGCTCATGCGCACTTGTGAAGTTGACAGATATTCAAATTAAGACCACTCTTTGCCTGTCAGATAAGAAGCTTCATGAATCTCAGCCAACAAGAGCTAACATTTCAGTGGTAAATGCTGCAAACGAAGCATACATTATTAAAATTAACTTAAAATTGAATTAATAAATCACTTGGTAAGCAGCAATTTAATGACCCTGTAGTGAAGAACTATCCTTTGAACAAACCATATAGTCATTAAGTCAGTATTGTGCTTGAGATTTCATTCCAAGGTGGATTTTACTGTTAATTTATCTGCCCTTCTCAAAAAAAAACCCAAAACAAAACAAAACAAGCCCACCCAAAAACCCAACCAAAAAACCCAACCTAGAACCATCACCACCACCAAAAATACCATTTTTTTTCTTTTTTCTTTTTTGCTTTTACTTACTGCAAGATGTACAAAAATGTTGAGGTTTTTCTACATAGTACATAAACACACATACTATGTCTATCTAGTATGCACAGTAATTATGCTGTAGATGCATAGATCTTGTTCATAAAATACGTTGCACAGATGAACTCATGTCAATACCAATAGAAAGATAAACAATATTGGGAAACAGCCCTTAAAAATACCCTTCCCTAAGGGGGAATAAAAAAGAAAAAAAGGGCAGAAAAACAACTTCAAAGAAACAGCAAATTCTTCATATTAACTATCTGTGCTTTCTAAGCAAGTGATTGTGGGGCTGGGATTCACTTCACTTAAACTTAACCATCTTAAAATTAAGCATCTATTCAATCTGGGTTTTGTAGGCACACTGTTTAGTCCAAAGGGTGGAAGACACCCCATCCTACCAGTTCTCTACTTTCACTTTTGGATTTAAACAGAAGCTTACTAATATGGCCATCCAGCTTTATTTTTGCAGATTAAATAGAACAAGTGAAGATATACTTTTAGTCCAAATGAACAGGTAAAATGGGAATAATTTTGGAAAACTGGCAGAAAATATGAAGTCATGTGTGAAGAGGACATCAGACTTGGCAAACTTTAAAACCCAGTGGATTTCTCATTCCCACTTTGATAGATGGAGGCTGCTGCTGTTGTATTGTATGAATAGCAAAGATGCAAATACACACACACAGAGCACATATGACAAGCCATATGAGTCAGCACAGATAGGAGAACAGTGCCTTTACCGATGCTCACTTCAACTTAAACAGCATTGTTGGGTTTGTGGGGCTTTGGCTTTTATGCTTGACTACTATTAACCAGATATCAAATGACATGTTCTTATAAGACAGATGTTCTTACATTCAGGCCATCAGATTTGTGGAGCAGAACCAACATAACCACAGTACCTTTTTACTCCAGTGATGCATACATGGTTTAGGATGAGAAAGCCTGGATTACCAGCCAAAACTTTTATTGAGAAGCCTAAGCAAGTAGAAAGACCAGCTGTTTGGGACATGCCCTATTCACACAGAAGCTGTTGTAAGGCGCCCAGTTGTTGGGGGATGTTGGAGTTCCCACAACTTCACCATAGCAACAGGCCCTCACTGCCAGAGAACTTTTCATTGCCAAATGCAAGATACGAAATTAAATCTAACACAGTTCTTTTCCACTTCTTTCTAAATCTAAGCCCTAACCATGAAAAATCAGCTGCAGTGGAGTTCTTTAATAAAGTCAAAATCTCTGGCATTTCTCCATTTTCAGGACAGAATTTCTGGTTGAGAGGCATGGGCTTTTGTAGTTTATTAAAATTGTATTCTTTGAAGGTTGATTTGTTTGTTTTTGGTTCAATAGGGTTTGTCAAGTAAAGGTTGACATTTTATGAATGTCATGACCACCTCAGAGGATACCACTCATGTAGGTCTATTGAGCTAGCATTATACTAACTAGATTGGTCTCGCGAGCATGGTAGCCATGGAAACATGGAGCTTCCCATGGTCCACTAAAATTGCATAGGTGGCTGGTCTGCACAGAGCTGCTGTGACCAGGACCTGAGATAGCTCATAAGAAACTAACTGATCTACTTCAGTTTTGTTGAATGCAGCACAGAACACAGCCAACCACAACCCTTCAGAGGACTGAGTATCTGAAAGGTTTTGCATCTAACAAGCTGACCAAGTTATAATATGATGTGGTGTTTATAGCATGTTTCAGTGGAAATACTGCTCTCAGAAGCATGAACTGTAAGAAGACTAGCTATACTTAACAAAGCTGAACGACAAAAAGAAAACTGTTCCTAGAACTTTTGCAGATGTGTAGTATGTGATCTACATTCTTGTTTGCAACTTCCATCACATTATTTACTGACAAAATACAAAATGCTCAGAACTTTCAACGCTCATGAAAAAAAAATGACCACCAGAATACTTCAAAAGATGTTTTCTGATATGAGTAAGTTTTGTACCTTCGCTCTTTTTCCACACACAGAGTGTGATCTCAGAAGCAGTTGAAGGAAACTGCAATTTAGAAAGAGCTCTGTCAGTGGCTTTGATTTCTGAGTCCGTAGATATATAAACAGCTAAATGTGATATAAACTCTTCTTGCTTTATTCCAAAACCCAATATTTATGTGAGGGGAAAAAAAAAAGTTTCATCTTCACATCCCTCTGATTAGAGCTGATATTTTCATTTGGATTCTAGATAATGAAGTCTCTAAGCTATGAAACCACAAATGCAAACTTTGAGGTGATTAAAGCCTTAGGCCTATTACCGTAGAAAATGACCTTATTTAGGAAACAAGAACAATTTGAGGCTAATGGATTTGGAAAAAGAATAGACAAAAGTGCTTTCTTAATATTTATTTACTTTTCTCTGTGGAAACAAGAGTTTGTTTACAAGTATTGTTCTCATTACATATTCTGAATAGGAATGGGTGAATTTAATTTAATTACATTTAATTGAATTGCATTACATTTAATTACAGTTAATTAAAATACTAGTTAGCTATGTGTTCCTACATAGTTCTAATCTGATGCTCAGGCCCAGAACCATGAAAGGACCGAAATGCACTAATTCTGGGCTAGTCCAATTTTAGAGTAGTCCTCTAAAGTATATTTTTTAAAAGCTCAGCATGAATGTTGGGCTCTAAAAATCTATAGAAGCTTCAATGTTTGTTTTGAAGTTCCTTAACTCACAAAAATATCTGCTTCTGTTAAGTCTTGGGACTATTGCCATTTTTGCAATGCTGAGATCTCTACCCTCTTTCGCAACTTAGCCTGTCCAGAACTCCCAAAGTAAAAGACATTCTGTTTGAGGTCTAATGATCTTTATAAGGCCTGTTTTAGCATGTACAGCACATACTAACAAAAAAAAAGCCCTACACAGAACAGCTGTTTCTATTCAAAAATAGAACAGGAGGAATGTATTTTATCCCTTTCTGAATGAAAACTGCAGGTATAGCTAAACTTCAAACTATGCGCTCATCAACCAGAGACATTTTACAATTATCTACATTTGCAAAATCATACAGGGATAGTAAGTGAAAGCTAGAATTTAGGCTTTTGAGAGCAAATATTGATTTCCCCCCCTTTTTCTTAAGAAAAAAAATATAATTTTTTCAGGCACAACTAGTCAGTAGTGATTAGTGATCACTGTTGTCCATACAACAATGTACCACTTGAGCTGAAATTCCTCCCTTCCTCCTTGTCATCTCACAATCCAAAAATATCAGCCAAGGAATTCAGTCTTATACTGGGAAGTACCAGGTAACCTGGTAGTTAGGTGTCTCTGACAGGTTACTGTTTCAAATATCTATATTAAAACTAGATCTGTTGTCACTGATAATATATGCATATTATATGAATTTAATATAAAAATGCTTCTATTATTATACAAAAGTAATGGGATTTTTTCTAATGTTTTCCCACCACATAGTCTGTACACATTTTTAACATGATATTGAAGCATGAGGAATAAATATGAGATAGTCTACTCATGTTACTTACATCAAGACCTAGAAATTGTGGAAGTAAGAGTAGCAAAGACACAATGCATAAGCACTAAACGACAGCAAAACAGCTAAACAGATTAACTGCAGAATAAACAAATAAAAATAAAAAAAGTGAGACCATACGGTTTTATGGTCTCCTCTACTTTAAAAATGGAAAAAGAAACAATTTAAAATTTGACTTTTTGTCTGTGGAGATAGAAGTAACTACATGATACTAATTGGAAAGAGCTTGAAAAGGGTCTTTTTGTGGGAACGTGTAATAAAACATGCGTCCTCCATTATTCTTGTTTTGTAGATAATCACATTGCTGTTGGTTGTATTTGATTAAATGAACATGGCCCAAACAAGTGGCAGAAAACTTGCTTACAGGCAGAAATGACATTGGAAAAGAGTTGTGAATTTACATCATTTTTGAGCGTTTGTGCTGAATGCCCCTATGTGTTTCAACTGCATTTTTTTGTGCACTTTTATTTTAAAGACTTTAAAAACCTCGTTACCATTTGGATGGACTTCTCTTTCAGAATCTCTTGCAAAATCCAAATCAATGTTATGTCAGCAGCAAATATTCCACATTTTTTTACAGTCTAAAGAAGCACAGCAGCTAAAGAAACTGTATATGTTGGAGTGCAGAACCCCATAAATAAGCAGCTTTTTTATTGCAGTATTCTGTTCAGTGCAATGTCCCACGAAGATTTTTCATCTCACAAGGATATCCATTATTAAATAGCTTATAGTGGTTTTCATCGATTGACATAGCAGAATGTGTCATGGAGCAAGTTGTTTTTAAATTAAATTAAGTTTCCTCTAACAAATTTTAGTATAGCAACTGCATTGGTTTATGCGGAAATATGCATATCATAGCCTAAAACACATCCCGATTTCATAAGTAGTGAACGTGCAAGAAAAAGGCAATGAAAATTAATCAAAATTAATTTTACCTTTTTGATATGCTACATCTAGAGCTTTTGAAATGTTCATGAATAATCTGAACTGTAGTGCTAGACAGTGCACAAACACTGTTTTATCTGAAAATACTACAACTCGTTCCTATCAGATGAGCATGAATCCATAAATAACTTTTCAGTTAACATTTCTAGCTTCTCTCCTTACTTGTCTGATTTGTTTTGTTTTTGAAGGACAACTTCTAAAGATAACATCATCATTTTAACCAGTCTTTATATTTCAAGACAATTTCCTCAGAAGCTTGCATTAGTTTTAATTTGCTCATTTAATGCTCTTCCTTTGGAGGTTTCCCAAAAGCATCTAAAAATATGGATATGTTTATTCTGCATTTGTTGCTTTTTATCACTTTGAAATAGAAACACAGAGAAATTTGAGTCAGTTAATGACACTTGCAAGATGAAACTGAAACCCTTGGCATAGGATTTCAGCTGTCTGTGATCCAAGGCCATCTTGGTGTAACACAGCTGTGTGATGTTTATTCAGTTTTGTTGAGAAAATCATTGTGAAGGTGTGAAAAATTATATGAGCTAAAAGCTTTAGAGATAAGAAATATTAAAACACATGAGAAGTTTAATCGTTAAGATAGCAATTATTAGGAGCTCAAAGACACAAGAGGAATAATACTAGCTGGAAGCTATAAAATCTCAAGGAAACAAACAAATAATGAGAAGATTGTATCTTGAAAACATCAATGACCAGCCTTCTTCAAGTAATAGTGGATCACTCCCCAGTGATGATGACGCAACCAGTACAAACTCACTGGGTGTCTTGTTTGGGCTGGGGAGCATGTTAATATGTAGCCCAGTTGCTTGCTAGTGACTTGGCATCTATTATATACAATAGAAAATAAATAATTGCACTCTACATTGCAGAGTTGTATAAACCTTGCCTGAAGTGACCCGGAGAAGGATGGCAAAATTTCTGCTGAAACTGTGCTGAAGTAACATGACTTCTCAAACAGGAAAGCACCATCACCTTTGCTTCCTAGCAGTCATAATCTGACAAAAGACTAAAGTAAATTGACAGTGGAAATCAGTAAAATAAACTCTGACATTTCCTGCTTACCTACTCACAACAAATGTCACTCTTTCTTTCAAGCAAGCCAACTCACAGGGAGGAGCGTATATAAAATTTTAACAGCACTCCTAATCCCACTGAGAGTTTATGGGGAAAAAAATAACACCATAAAAACCTTTGGTAAAGGCAGATAAAGTAAACAAAACATTGACTCATCCACTAGATTGGACATGTTATATAGTGTAAAAAATCAAGCTGTATATACGTCTAATATACGTTTACTGTTGTTAACTTTGCAAGAGTGTTGGCTTTTGCTTCAAATTCTCCTTAAAATAATCTCGCAAGCAGAGAGCTGAATAGTATTCCTCTTTTCAGACATAAGTCCCAGTATAAGAAAACCCACTGCCAGAGGAGACTGCAGGACAGATTCTGATCCACACTATGTTTAATCTCTGTTACATCACCTTTAGTCACAGACCTTAAACCCTACCTATCTCAGAATTCTTTTTATTTGAGAGAAATAAGCTTTAAAGGAATTTAAGTTGCTCAGCTAGCTCTGCACAAGAAGTATTTAAGACACACTTGTCAACACAACAGGGTATAAATGTTCCAACTGTTCTGAAGTGTGCAAATGCCACTCGGGAGTTATTAAAAGGTCTGAAGAAGGCTGGCTTTTTTTCAACACAAGTTACAAGTCACACAAGCCTGAGGTTTCTGCAGCTCCATGAGGACGGGAAGAGCACAATATGCAGGAAAAAGTCACTTTTCCCTGTTTTCTTTGAGTCCTGCAATAATTAATGTATCCAAGTGAGGGCTGATGATCAGAGTACATATGTGCTCCTGAGTAAGAACAGGGAACAAAGAAGCAGATAACCTCCTGGTACGAATTTAGCAAGTAAAATAGGTCTGGCTGAAACTTTTCTACAAAACTTTTTTCAAGAAAATCCAAATTTTCAGTAAAATTATCCCTATCACCTATCACCAACATCCCCCAGAGCAAACTAGGCAGCTTTGTCTGAAAACCATGAAAACTTTCAGGGTGGGGGCAGAGGGATGGGGGAGGAGGTGTGTAGTGGAATAGTCAATTTTTTTAAAATTTAACAATATTAATTTGATGGAAATTCTTTAATGTCCCATCTAAAAATTTAGACTTTCTCCTTTTTTGAACAAAATAATTCAGGAAATATTTTACAATGTTTTGTAAAGTTTAAGGATCAGCTAAACCTTTCTTATCTCCCTCTGCCTCTTGCTTAAAAACACCTAGTTGTAACAGTTGTTCTTTGTAACATCAAAAGATTAAACAGAAACAATGCCATGCTACTTAATGGTTTTACCATAACATTCAAGTCATATCTGAATCTTTTTCACTCCCCAAGTTCACATTTGAAAGACTGAAATAACAACTCTGTTCTTGAGAATGATATATCATCTACAGTAGACACATAACTCTACCCACAATAGAGTTGGGTTAGACATATCAGCTACTACACCAAAAAAGTTCAGCTGGCCAACCTTATCAATAATATTTGTTTGGAATGTGACTTTAATTTTCTTTGAGTTTAAACATTTGACAGAATAATATTATTGCTGGGAATTCTTTTCTGGAAGACTGACTGTTAAAAATATTTGCAAAAATAGAAAATATATGTTGTTGTGAATCTATAGACAGGAACCTTATTCTTGGAGTTACTCATCCAGTTTGCAAACCAACACAGTGTGCATTCTTACATAATTTAACAGCAGTCCACAAGCATCTAAATGTGCGAGCATCCAGCAGTTAACAGAACAAAATATCGGTCAGTGCCATATAGCTGGCTTATCTGTGAGACCCAGCTATCACTGGAGAAGACAGAAAAAATCACAAAGTGATAGTGAATTATCCTTACATTCAAAACAAGCCATTCAGCAAGCTTTTCATAAGTCAAATTTTCACTGAGTCAACTAGAAGCATTGCCTGCACAAGGATTCTTGCAACAAGTCTCCAATACATGTTCTTGTGCATATGGAGAAAAAAAATTGCACATTTCAAGTAATGTTTCTATTTAAATGTTCTATTTAAAAATTGTCCAACTTGCAGCTGCGTATTTAAAGCATATGACCTGGTTTTCCAAGGGATTGTTCAGAGCTTTAATTCATTCCCTTTGTGAAATGTTTTTTCTTTAATTATGTTCACTGTCGAAAATACTTAATTTCTTTTTTTNTTTTTTGATTAGCTAATTATTTCTTGCCATTGCCTGATTATTATTTTGGAATGTTCTGTTATCTGTTTGTTTGCATATGCTTAATTTTTAGTTTTCAATAATTTTTCTGACATTGAGTTCTTTATCTTCTTTCTTGCATAGAATTGTTTGGAATGATTTTAGCTTATCTAAGTGTTTCCTTACAGACATTTATTTTTTGTGTCTGCTTTTCTGTGCTGCCTTAATAATTCCTGTTAGAAATGTTATTTAAGTAGCCTTGCAATTCTTCATTCTGAGTTTTTCAAGTGCTTTATAATAACTGTGTGTATCAAGGCTGCAAAGAGCAGACTGTTTAACAACAGTCTACTCATTCTTCTTTGAGTTTCTGAAGAGGTGGATATTAAACTTTTCATCCTTTGCAAAAATGTTTTGATGCAGTGAATGCTCAGTTCTTTGCTGGTCTGTGTCTTATATAACTTTTTCAGTGTTAATCTTTTACTTTTTACTTTTATTTATGGCAATAAGACTTTATCTTGTATAATAACTTCCTGTTCCACTATACAATAAGTGCAGAACAGAATTATAGGAATACAAAAATATACAAGGCAGAAAACAGAATAACCTTACTTTTATTAAAGTCCTTCACTTTCAAAGCCGACTGAGAGTGAGAAATTAGTAGACCAAGGCAAACAGGGGGAAAAAAAAAGTAAAAGATTTGCTATTAAAAGTGAAAAGTGAAGAAATATACAGGAATATGGGAAACAACAGGGTACTACAGAGAATAAAGTCTTCATTCCAGAAGTAGCAAAAAAGTACAAAAATGGTAATAGAATCATTAGTGCTAAAGTTGGTTGAAAATATTCAGCATATAAATTAAGAAGCTTCATGAAATGTGTATTGCACTTGATGTTGAAACAGTTGTGAAGTATGTGGTATTGATTTAATCATGATTTTTGATGATTCAAGAAGATCACAGATGCAAGAGTTGAGTCATAAAAGCTAGAATTCTAAAACTTACCTGTAAGGATGTTGCCATGGTGAAAAACAAAGTACGAATAAGCATTTGAAACATAAAACACACCAATTTCAGACCAAGTTCACCCATCTATTTCTCACCAGCATCCCACATGAATACTTTTTGGTTTATTTCAAAATCATAATTGGAAATTATTTCATTCATAGAATTTCAGGTGTAGATGACAAGGAAGAACAATAAATTTTATTCTGAATGTAAAAACTATGGAGTATCAGTAGAAGATCCCTCTTAAAATAAGCATAAGATTGAGAATTATTAAACAAAATATTAACTCATGTTAGATATCCTTGCTACAGATAAACGATGAAAATTTTTGTTTCTACCTTTTTTCTGACCAGAAATCAAAATAAATGATATAAACACTGTATATGTAGATGCTACTATGCACAAAAGAAGTGAAGATTGAAGAAATATCAACTTTTACATTTATTTGAAGTTAAATGCATTAAACTTACATGTTTGAACTTTCAGTAGTTTATTTTATCCTTCCAACGAGCATTTAATCATAAAGAATGGAATTAGTGATCATGAATCTTATCTTGAAGCTTTAGATAATCCTTTAAACATCACAAGCCCCTGCTTTCAGAGTTGACAAAATACAGAAACCTGGAACAGAGAAAAAATCTTGTTTTTCTAAGATATACTGTTCTGTTATTTATTGACTTAGGTATATTGATTGCTGATAGATTCATTGTGAAGTGATAAAGGTATATATTTCTGACACCACATCATCAGTCTTAAGTAAACGTAAGATTTTTTTAAGGAACACTGAAGGTATTAGAAAGGGTTCCTTAAATAAGGAGTAAATAATGAATCCATCTGCTTTTTCACATAATTAGTTGATCAGTACTGAATGAATTTTAAAGTAGATGAAACTACATTGGCTGTGACCTTTTCTGAGATTCTTTCCTTAGCATAAGCAAAGGGATTTGGCTTGAGCCTGTTCAATGATGATTTGATGTCAATCACACACTGAGCCACATGGGATCTGAGTATAAGAAGCTACTTGTGAAAAAGGGGAAAATCGTCAATTATGAATAAATATAAAAAGAATAAATGTGGTAATATGAAAATAAATATAAATACACTTTCCTTTGCATAAGAATGATGATGTGATTGATGTCATGTTGGTTTGTGAGGAGTAAAAATGTTGTAGTTAAAAGCAATAGTCAGGTCTTGAGATGCCAAGAAATGTTGGATCAAATGATAATTGAGGTCCCTTCCAACCTGGTGTTCTATGATTCTGTGACACATAATCATAGCTTAGAAGAGAGAATAGAATACCTTTATAATTGTAACAGGGAATAGAATAACAAAAAGACTGACTATGTTACCCCAAGAGGAAATATAGTGCAAAAGGAAAGTCACTGTTGTACGGGACTGAATGTCTTTGGAGACTAAAAAGTGGGAAACTGTTTAAGTCTGGAGAAAGAATCCATGCAGAGTGGAAAATTAGTTTAAATGTGCTAGGGTCAAGAGAGATCTTGGACAGAATGAGGGAAAGAAAAATACTTTTGCCAGTGATGGCATTAAGATCGCGGTCAAGTGGAAGAAATGAGCGAAAGGATTAAGGCAGACAAGCACGGAAAGAAACCTGAAAGACGTTTTGCCTGTATACAGTTGTTAAAGGAGTATTTTTAAAGGAAAGACAGGTAGAGCTAGTGTTTTCACAGTTGTGCAGTTACATCCTTTTTCATTCTGGAAGTGGCATTTTCTGAAAATATGAATCATGGAGTATTCTAAGAGAATACTTTTGCCTACTGTATATTTGAGAAATTATTATAACACTTGTCAAATAACATGTATTTAGCAGGAATAATATTAATTTACATTGTCGTTGTGGTACTGAGTGCAATAGCCATCTAACTTTACCAAGTTAACTGAGTTCCCATTGACTGTAAGAGTAAGCATGAAATTCAAAGGTGCCCTGGTAGATTAAAGCACCTTTTGTTAATACAAGTTCTGTCACCTGGATGAATTATTTGAAGGCTAATATTTTCTCTTTTCTGTGAGGGTTGGAGTATGCTCTTATTTTGACCCTTTCCAACCTGTCTATTAAAAATTGGCAACCATATTCATTTTCCCCATGTCCTGCTTCTCTATCCTATAAGGAACAGACAAAATATCATGTACTAAAAAATGAGATTTCATTGTTTTCTGTCTTTACATGAAACATTCTGTGTTCTCTCCCATTTTGCTACATTTAACATTCAGATATAAATTATTTATTTCCTGCTATCATTTTATTTTCACCGTTCATTCTTTTTCGTCCTTCACAGTAATATATTAGAATAAGAGAATATTGAAATATAAGAATTTTCCAGTTACATTAATAATTCATGAATGGGCAAGTCCACAGACAGTATAATAGTACCTAGTATCTTTTAAGGCACAATGCAATTCTTTAATTGTTTAAAATATTAGTGTCCAGCCTTTGATTGTATTAGCACAGATGGTGTCAGATATCAAGGGCATCTAATTGCTACTAAGCTATTTAGACAAGTGGGGGATTTTTTTTTGTTCTGAGTACAAAATATGCTCTGTACATTTTAGTGCACTAAGTGACATCTGTGTCCATATTCTCTGTTACACTAAAAAATGCGGGTGAGAGATTACAACCCATGGTTAATGAGGGTTGGACGCAGATGGAAAGCAAAGAGCAGAGATATCTGAACAAAGGAGACCTCCGAATGCTCATAAAGGTTGAAAAGAAGCCCACCTCAAACATCTGTATGTAAATGCTTGCAACCTGGGAAACACGCAGGAGGAACTAGAACTCCTCATGAAGTCACAGAACTGTGTAATTTTCAGAATAAATTAGAGCTGGTGGGACAGCTCACATGGCTGCTGTGCTACGATGGATAAGAACAAAGAATAATGGGCAAGGAAGATGAGGAGGTGAATGTGCCCTTTATGTGAAGGAACAGCTTGGATGTATGAAGACCTCAGGTGGGATGGACAACAGATTGGCTAAGAGCTTATGGGTCAGGATCAGAGGTGACATCATAGTGAGAGCTTGTTACAGACCACCTGATTAGGGTAAGGCCGTGGATGAAGACTTCTTTAAACAGCTGAGGAAATATCTGCATCACAGATCAGTTCTTGTGGGGGACTTCAATCCGTATCCTCTATTCACACAAGTGTATCATCTGTTCACTAACAAGGAGCAACTGATTGGGAATGAGATGTTTAGTGGAAGCCTTAGCTATAGTGGAGTTCAAGATCCTGGGGGAGTAAGGAAGGCAAGTAGGAGAGTACAGACCCTGAACTTTAGGATTTCAGAATTCAGCTTATTCAGGGAAAAGGTAAATGGAAGGTAAAAGGGAAATGATAAAGGAACTCAGGAAAAGCTGTCAGATCCTTAAGGACAGCAAGAACAACAATATCATCCAGTACTCAGGAAGACAAGTATACATAACAGGAGACTGACTTGGCTAACCTGGGAACTCATAGTAGAGAGCCAGTGCAAAAGAACAGTATAGAGGAACTGGAAGCAGGGACAGGTGGAATTTAGAAGCATCACCATGTAGGGATGGTGACCAGAAAGCCAAAAGAAGCTGAGACTCTCAAGGGACATCAAGAAGAGTTTCTACTGCTGCATTTGTAATATAAGGCTGAACAAGGCAAATATTGGCCAGTTGATGAATGGAGTGGATGACTTAGTGACAGCAGACAGATAGGGCTTTTTTTTGCCAGTCTTCATCAGCAAGTTATCCCAGGCCTCTGTGCTTAGTGAAAGGGTTGAAGGAGGAGAACGAGCAAAGTGCATGAGAATCAAGAGAGAAATTACTTAAGAGAGCTAAACCCATACAAGTTCATGGGACCATATGGGCTGTATTGAGGTGGGTTGAGAGAACTGGTCAATGTGCTTGCAAGGCTTGTCTGTAACATATTGCAAGTTCACAGAGACTGGGTGAGGTCCCTGGCAACTAGAAAAATGCAAGTGCGGCACCCACCTTACAGAAAAGACGAAGAGAATGATCCAGGGATCTACAAGCCAATCTGCCTCATTTTGATGCCTGGAAAAATCACAGAATGAGTGTTCCTGGAACACTCTTAAGGAAAGACAAAGGAGAAGGTGACAGGGAACCGTCAATATGGCTTTACCAATCATGCCTCACCATCCTGATTGCCTTCTATGATAAAATGACTGGTTTTGTGAATAAAGAGAGAGCCTTGGCTTTGAAAAGCTTTTTGACACTGTCTCCCACAGTGGTGTTGTATCCAACATTAGTCATTGTGGTCTGGATGGGCAGATAATTAGATAGGTAAAAATCTGGTTGAACGGTTGGACTCAGAAGGTAGCAGTTACTGGGTTATACTGAACCTGGAAGCTGTTAACAAATGGGATACCACATAGGTCTTTTCCTGGGCATGTCTTGTTTAATGTCTCTATCAGTGATCAGGGGATGGTGTGCTTGCTCATGAAGTTTGTAGATGACACCAGGCTAGGGAGACTGGATGATACCTTAAGCGCAGGTCCATAAGGATGCAGGCAGACTGGAGGAACAGGCTAACAGGAACGTGGTGATACTCAAGAAGAATATCCCAAGTCCTCAAAGAGGAAGAACCCCTCGTAATGATACAGGCTGGGCACTGCCTGGTCGGGGACCTCTGGCTCTGCAGAAAAGGCTTTAGGGTTCCTGGTGCACAGCAAGCTTTCCATGAGCCAGCAATGGGCCATGGCAACAAAGAGGGCGAACACAATCCAGGGCTGTATTAGCATAAGCAGTCTGTCATCCAAGGGAAGTGATTACTCTCCTTTACTTAGCACTCATTAGATCTCATCTTGATACTGCGTTGACTTTGGGGACACTGAGTAGAAGAAAGACATAATTAAACCGGGAAGAGTTCTGCATAGGCCTACTGAGACAGTTGGGAGCTGGAGCACTTGTCTTCTGAGGACAGGTTGAGGAACTGGGCTTGTTCAACCTGAAGACAGCTGTAGGGGGACCTAACAAGACCCTCCAGTACCTACAGGGAGGATACCATGAAGATGGAAGAAGGCTCTTCAGTGGCACACAGATCTCATGGAATGAGAGACAACAGACATAAATTGAAACAGGAAAGGCTCAAAATGGATATACGAAATAACAGTGGAGCAGGTTGCCCAGCGAGGCTGTGNAAAAGGCTCAGAATGGATATACGAAATAACTTTTTCACTATGAGGGCAGTCAAGCAGTGGAGCAGGTTGCCCAGCGAGGCTGTGTAGTCACTGTCCTTGGAGGTATTCCAGGCTTACCGGATAAAGCCTGAACAACCTGAGAGCTGAGTTCAGAGCTGACCCTACTTAGGTCAGGGAGTTGGAATAGTGGCTTCCTGAGGTCCCTTCCACCCTGAATTACTCTATGATTCTGTGATTCCATTAAGAGGCAGTTGTCTAAATAGCTATGACATTCAAGGAGTCAACATCTGGAGCCACTATCTTTATTATAATCAAAATATTGGTTACTGAAGTCCTAAAGCTGTACACATAGCCATTCAGATGAATAAATGACTATCTGTCACAAAATCAAGTATATTTAAAATAGTTGTTTCAAGCAGCCACGATATAGTCCTTCAGTCAAACAGACACAGTTATTACTTATTCCCACATCTATGAGACCATGTTATTGAATAACTATTTCAGCAGAAAAATGGGAAAACATGTGGCCCTGACCATCACTACCTTCCCCAGTTATCAGTAGCACAATTTCCCTAAAACAGCACAGCAAAAGGAACTCTTCATACCTACATGAATTACCTCTACCTTCATTTCACTTGGAAACTGCTTATGGGATGGTTTGTTGATAAGTACAGATTTACATTGTAAATCTTATAGTGAATCTTACTAGCTGACATCTTCTGCTATATCAAAGCATGCTCAGGGGATGGCATGAGAGGAAGATACTGCAAGTGTTATACTTCTTCGACCCATTTTGTAACAAAATGTGAATCTCAGATGAGACACCCTATCACACACTGTGTTTGCAAAACCATTTTTCCTGAGGAGCCCACATCTCCACAGAGAAAAGACAGTGGATTAGAATTGACTTGAACTTCTTTAGCTTTCACACCAGAGCTTTTGCTGGGAGAACTTAATATTAGCTAAATGTGGAATAAAATTATGATATCTGGACTACAGAGATTTAAAGTTATTCTAATACTGCATATTTATTTTCCATACTGCTTTTCTAACCCTTATCTTGATTTTTGCAGATTTATGCCAAAGAAGGTTTTAGAACGGTCATTTTCAGATACAAGTTACACTACTGTTTATCAAAGCCATCCTCTCCCTATATTTTTCTTAAAAAATGCAAGTTAATCTGAATCGTTGTCATCATGTCAAATTCCAAATCTAAAATGTGGATTGAGAAATTCAAGCACATTTCATCTCAGTGCTGATTAAATGACTGCATAGTACACATCATATATGAGCTGCTGAAATCAGAACTAGTCATATAACAAGGTGAGAAAACTTGGTTCACTTTATTATAACAAACATCTCTAATTCAGCCTTACTAGTTAAAATCCTCTACAGGTGAAGGTAATGTTGAAATGTGTGAAGCAATCATTTTGAAGTGCATTTTCCTTTTTTTAAATTATGGCTAGAGCTCAAGAAAAGGGGCTGAATGGATGCACTGTAAAGTCTCAAAAGAATTTCCCAAGAGCATCATTGAGGATCTTTTTTTATTTGCCCTAGGTTAAAATTTATGTACTATCAGCAGTACTTTGGGTGTTCTGTAAGGGTTTTTTTAGAAAGTTTTGAAATAACACCATGGTAGAACATTTTAGGACAGTAAATATAAACATATAACATAAATATCTACTGCTTGTTTCCTTTTAAACCATCTCTTCAGCAACTCTATAACAGAACTGAAGACCTGATCCAATCTACCTTCCTGAAGTTCTCAGAAGGTAAAGAAAACCATACTCCCCTCACTTTAGATATTAGGAATGATTTTAAGGAATGTTAAACTTTCAAGGTTTTATAATCACACAGTAACTTTGAAATGTTTTTCCCTCTAGGGAACCTGATTGAAATATAGATTTCTCTGAAAGTCATGCATGAGTTAATTAATATATTAACCTGCAATGGCTTGAGAAGTAGGTACACAGATTTCTGAGTCAACTTAGCTTCAAAAGCATGATGAGGGTAATTGTATTTCTCTTTAAGCTAGACTAGCCAACAGTCTTGTTATTGCTCTCTCTCTCTCCTTATTTCAATCAGACCAAAGAAAAGTATAAGCAGCCTAAGGACATAAAGCATTTTAAAAATCTGTTCCCATTTAAGAAATTCTTTTTATGTAATCAGTACTTTTATAAGTAGCATTTTCCTGGAGAAACTGGCTGCTCGTGGCTTGGGTGGGTGTACTCTTCACTGGGTAAAAAACTGGCTGGAAGGGTGGGTCCAAAGAGTAGTGGTGAATTAAGTTAAATCCAGTTGGCGCCACTCGCAAGTGGTGTTCCCCAGGGCTTGGTATTGGGGCCGGTTCTGTTTAATATCTTTATCAAGGGTCTGGATGAGGGGATTGAGTGTACCTTCAGTAAGTCTGCAGATGACACTAAGTCACACAGCAGTGTCAACCTGCTCGAGGGTAGGATGGCCCTACATAGGGATCTGGACAGGCTGGATTGATGGACGAAGGCCATTGGTATGAAGTTTAACAAGGCCAAGTGCTGGGTCCTACACTTGGGTCACAACAACCCCATGCAGTGCTACAGGCTTGGGGAAGAGTGGCTGAAAAGCTGCCTGGTGGAAAGGGAGCTGGGGGTGTTGCTTGACAGCTGGCTCAATATGAGCCAGCAGTGTGCCCAGGTGGCCAAGAAGGCCAACAGCATCCTGGCCTGCATCAGGAATAGTGTGGTGAGCAGGACCAGGGAAGTGATCGTGCTCCTGTATTTGGCACTGGTGAGGCTGCACCTTGAGTACTGTGTTCAGTTTTGGGCCCCTCACTACAAGACACAGAGGTGCTGGAGTGAGTCCAGAGAAGGGCAATGAAGCTGGTGAGGGGTCTGGAGAATAAGTTTTATGAGGAGGGGCTGAGGGACCTGGGGTTGTTTAGTCTGGAGAAAAAGAGGCTGAGGGGAGACCTTATCACTCTCTACAGCTCCCTGAAAGGAGGCTGTAGAGAGGTGGGGGCTGACCTCTTCTCCCAGGTAACAAGCAATAGGACAAGAGGAAATGACCTCAAGTTACACCAGGGGAGGTTTAGATTAGATATTAGTAAAAATTTTTTCACAGAAAGGGTTATCAAACATTGGAACAGGCTGTGCAAGGAAGTGGTGGAATCGCCATCCCTGGAGGTATTTAAAAGCTGGGTAGACGTGGTGCTTAGGGACATGATTAAGTGGTGGTTTTGGCAGTGTTGGGTTGATGGTTGGACTCGATGATCTTAAAGGTCCCTTCCAACCTGGACGATTCTATGATTCTATAACTACAATGGAAGAAGAGAGGAGAGGAGAGGAGAGGAGAGGAGAGGAGAGGAGAGGAGAGGAGAGGAGCAGGAAGACATCAATTTCTACAGGTCTTTGCCACAACATTTAACTCTCCAATCAAAAGAGAAAAGATAGACTCCTAATACAAAAGTTAGATCCATTTTTCTACTAACCCAGTCTGGTTCCATACTTCGTGTTCAGTACTAGACTGAAAAATGCTCCCTGTATAATCATTTGCACATTCCTCATGCTATTCTCTTCACAGGACTAAGCCCTCTTTCAGTAGTCTGTAAAAATAGCCTGCAATTAAGTGACAGTTGTTGAGATGTCACATTGTCCTTTTATTAAGTATACAGCTTCACCTTCAAAACAGCAAAAATACCCTCTTCTGAAGTCACAGACTCTCTTATGTTGTTCTTTACTACTATGAGAATTTCAAAATTATTAACAAGCATGTGAGGTGTTTTTTATTATTTTCATATTCTGCTCAGAGGATGAATCTGCTCTACACCATAATCTGTATTCATATCACAGCTATTGTTTATTTCACTTTTATTTTTGAATGCTGAATATTTATGTCAGGGTATAGGCAGACACTTTAGGTACAGGCTTTTTACGGCAGAGCCTCCTTGGTTTCACTGCTCTGGATTCACTGCCTTCATTCCCTGAGCAATTCTGCTTGCCTCTGCCTGTCTGACTCATATAACTGTGAGAACAGGAAGAGTGCCTGTGTGTGAATGTGTGTGTGTGTGTGTGTGTGTGTACCCTGAGAGGAAGGAGGGAAAGAAAAAGTCTGGCTTAAGACTCCTGCCCAGCTTTTCATAGGAAATTCATGGCAGTTAGTGTTCTGTGCTCCAGGATACTAGCACTGCCCCCAGCTTGTACAGCGGAAGGGTCCTAGAGATAATAACCTCCTTTGTTTCCTTCATCACTGTTGAAGGAGCACACTGTGTTTCAAATAACATTGGGTTCTGTTGCATAAAAGAGGAAAAAATAATCACTATAGTTATACCCTGTGTCATGAAACATATACAAGGGAGATAAATAAGGATCCAGTAATACTGGCATGTCATGAAATATGATGGCTATTTAATATGTGAACACTTTCAACATAGATTATTTGTCTCTGATTTACTAACCTTTTAAAGAACAAACTGTAAACCCCAGGAGTTTAGATGCATGGCACACAGTGCATCAATACTGATGATTGCATGGATTATATAAAAGATTTAAGTCTGTAGACCCATAATACATTTGCCTGGCATTTGAGCAGATGAACAAACTGCTATCACTAGTGGGTTTTCTTTCACTGCATAGACAAGTTAGAATAGCCACACACTATAAGCCAATATGCTGACTGTAGAGGAACACTGAACCTCACTAAGCCAGAGCTGTATTTTATGTCCCGGAGAAGAGGGCATACTAACTATTTTGCTTCTCTTTCGTCTGACCCTGAATTAATCCTTTTTCTACCCCTTATCCTTGTTTCAGCTCCCTTACTAACATTTCATATTTGAACTAAAATCCTTTTTCTCACTTATGTTCAGCTCCCACTGAATCACGCCCCACCTCCCTCTGAGGCCTCTGGTTCCATGTATTTATTCTCAACATATACCAAAGGCTTTATTTTGTTACCTCTGCATCACATTCTTAATGTTGATGGGCCACAGGGGAATGTTTAAAATTTCAGATCCAAAGTTTTAATTTTCCTATTTGACACCCTATAGATCAAAGCAACAAAAATAGCAGTTTTGAGAAAACTCCCATCCAGCTACTGCATCTGTCATCTGGAATATGTAGAGTGCAAAAAAAAAAAAAAAAGTTCCTTGATTTTCCTGTGGAACTCAATAAATCTGTACTGAGAAATGCAAGCTGTAGTTTTCTTGAACAATATGTAATTATATCAATCAGGTAGATTATTCAGAATAAGAGGAAAGAGGAAAAGTAAATTACTAAGAAGTTTTCAAGTATTTTTTCCAAAGTATGTGGAATATTTTTCCCTTTTTTGAATACAGGTTATGTTGTGTTGTTTGGTTTTTTTTAATTTAATCTGATTCACAAGTAGAAACCTTATTTTTCTGAAAATTTGAATGGAGGCAGCATGTATGAATAGTATGAATATAATTTGGTTCTCCAGGACTGAAATTTGAGCAGAGGCACAGAGAAATAAATATCAAAAAAAGTTGGAAGCAGACAAAACCATCTTGGAATGGGGGATTCTATACCATAAGCCCACAGTACAACTAAGAATAAACAAAGTGTCTGTATGCATAAATTGAGGTTCATATAAACGTTGTGGTTTTAACTGAAAACCTAAAAGGCAAAATAAAAAGCTATCTTTTTTATTTGTAGCAGGAGTTAACAATTTCCCATACACACGCTACATAAAGCATACCATCCAATATATCTCATACCCATGGAAGCAATAGAAGCAGTTAGCTCCGTTCACAATTTTTTTCCCCGTTCTTTCTTCTGCCCACCCACCCCTTCACGCTTCTTCCAGTTGTGCTGAGTTCTCTGGAGCTACTCTGATTCAAGGGGACTTTTCCAGCCCAATGGTGCTTCTGCAACTTATTCACCAAAGGGACTCCTTGGGAAGCATTCCCACACCCTTCCTCTGCCTTTCCATGTCTGCTGCATTGGGGACAGTTGGCAGCAGGCCCAAACTGGGAATAATTCTGGCACAGAAGCAACACCGGGATCAGTGGGCCACAGTTGTGTCTTTTAGTGCAGCATTAAGCTATTCCGATCTCATATATTGCTCATTCAGAGCCAATTCAGCTCCAGCTGAAGTCAGCAGGAGTCTTCCATGGATTTCAGTGATCTTCATATAAAGCCAGGAGAAAGCAAAACCTTCTTTCTTCCTTGTGAGAGCAAGATAACAAAAATGGAAACGGTAATGACTGATTATGTAGGTCATTGTCAGTTCTGTGAGCTATGTATTATATATAATGTATTAGGCTAAGCCTAAGGAAAAGCAGTTTGTGATGGGGAGTAGAGATGACTAATTCTAGGTCCTGGGGTACTTCTTTTGATCATCTTGATGTGAATAGCCCTTGTGTTTCACTGTGTCTTGTTAGGACAGAGACAAATTTAGAAGCAAATTTTGCCTTAGACCTTCACTCACAGTGTCTGTTGACTTAAATGAAAACTGATTCGACTTAGCTAGGGCAGAATTTTGTCTTTACACTTTTGAATTTTAGTAGAATACATATCTATGTCCTAAGGTGCTATGTTCACTTTTCCGATGTTATTTTTACTTGCCAGTTGTTATTTTTAATGCTTTTAAAATAAATATGCACTCCCAGAAACAAAATAAATAAAAAATTGCCTCTTTTCACTGATTTTTATTTTTATTTTCATTTTCAGTATGCCATACATAGTCTATTGTGCATGCTTATGTAAGAAATTTTTGGTTACTAGAACTTGTAGCTGTTTTAGTCATTAAGAATATGGCCCTAAAGAACAACATAAAAGCACACCTTAAACAAACATTAGGTGTAAATCACACAGGAATATCTCTCTGTTGCATTCCCTAATAGATACAATAATCAAAACAAACACAACAGAAGTCCAAGCTGCAAAAGCCTGGAGTTACTGTAGAGTTTAATTATCCAGTTGGTTTTGGGTTTGGCTGTTGGGTTTTTTTTTTTGTAAAATACATTGCTGGCAGTAGGAAGAAGTAAGGCAGAGAGTGAGAAAAAAAGCCTTCCAAGCATTTAGGAAAACCTATGTCCTCTCCAGAGATGCTTAATCTATTTGTGGTAGTACAATAAGCTGTTCCTTTGGCAAGAGAAGATATGCTAGGTGGTTCACACCACACAATTTATTTACAAGTCTTCAAGCTGCAACAGCTGCAACTCCATTCTTTGCTGGAAGATAGAGGGAATGAAGCCAAGTGTAACATAAATATACAAGTCAGATGTGCTTCTATCAGATACCATCCTCAAAGACATTTCACTTGGAATGAGTGAATTGAAATCTCCAGATATCATTTCACACTGAGAAAATATAATAATGAAAAGAGTGGATTTAAAGAATAGATAGAGGGTTTATTTATCTTTTTTATCCATGGATGCAACAAGGCAATATGTTAAAGGATCTTTTAAAGGACATAAGTCAAACAATCTATTTTGAACTTCTATTTCCTTGTCAAAGAACACAGCCTTTCTATTTTGCATGGCACCAACTACCCAGCCAATAAAATATTTTTAGTGAAAGGCAAATTGTATATGACTGTGATTATTGAAGATTTGTTTCATTTTAATAGTATTTGATTATCAAATACGTGTTCCCTCATGCTAGGCTGAATATTGGATTAACAATGGATTGTTAGAAGTTCTTGCATGTTAAGCTGTCTTGGCTAGTCACATTAGGATGAAATATGGCATATAAAATGTATCTCACAAGACATACACAAGAAGTAGCACACTTTCTTTAGCACAGTTTAGTAAATCCCAGCTTAGAGCTAGAAATGGGAAATTGCTTTGGTTCCATTCAATGCCCTATTTCCCAAGATTTTTCAAGATAAAGGATTTGGCAAGATTGTCACCCATTAAGCAATTGCCAACATAACCAGGGCCATGAAACGCTCTTTTTCAGACAAGTAATACAATGGGCTCAGCTGTGCAGCCTCAGATTTCCCTCTTGACTTTTGCCTTGGCCAGCAGGATTCTGTAGTAGGGGTGTTTCCAGCATTCCTGATGACCCATAAACAGTTCAGGATTCATCCTTACAGTAAAGCAAGACTTAAACAATATTAAACACCTGATGGGTGAGAGTTCTGGCAGAAAATGTAATAAATGACTATGACATTAATTGAATTGAATTAAATTTGTTTATCTTTTGATTTACTCAGTTAATGGAAAGGAGTAAAGGTGACAGATTGTAAGGAGTTTTGAGAAGCATTTCAAGATCCCGTTTCTTTTGTTGTACAATTTCGAGAGTTGCACATCAATTTAAAAAGCATTATCTACATGAGTATGTGCTTAACGAATTTACTCTAAAGAGTCCATGAAATTAATTTTAAGCTAATCATTTAACATTTCTAGCCTTTTAATATTAAAGGATTGCCTGTCACTCCTTTCTAGCTAAAAGATGGCAACTACTGTATTTTAGTAACATACTATAGGAATTAAATATATTAAAAGTATCCTTTAATTTTATACATATTATTTTATTGCTATTATTTATAACGTATTTGTATATATGTATATATATTTATACACATACATGAGTAGAAATCTAGGGAAATGTGCACTAGAAAAGATTACATGAATTCAGGTTGTTTAGTTAAGAAAAGATTCTGGAGACACAATCTGACAGTCTTCAAATACATGAAAAATTGCTGCAAAGAGGAAGGCAACAGTCTGGTTTCTGTATCTGTGATGGGTTATACAAGAAGTAATGGGCTTAAATTGCAGTAGAATAATTCAATGGAAATTTTCCAAACATAAGGACAATTTTATTTTATTATATTTCATAATAAAATTATTAAGCTTTGCTTGTAGCTTATCTAGTAAACAGTTTTCATGATCAGACAGCATGAAAAGCTGAATTTCTTTAGCTGGATGCATAAATCACATCAAACGGCTCTGTTACTTGACCACATATTAAAAAAACAGATGTGTGATATAAATATTCATGTTAAGCAATTTACAAATTGTTTTGTATAAATATTCACTGAATATTCTTTCAAATGGTGACTATCTGGGACAATATTCCTCTTGTAACTTTATAAAATAGTCATGTAATCCCAGTTCACAGTGAAAAAGATAATAAATTAAAAATTGAAACAAATATTTGAAGAAAACATCTGGCAGCATTTTTGCAGCTTGACTTAAGTGTGATGACAATTGAATAGCGCAAGAGTGAGCAAATAAATGGAATATCCAAAACAGAATATCCTTCAGCAGAAGGAAGAAAAAAGAAAATATGTCTGACTTGTATATTCTACTTGCTTGAAAGTTCTGCTTGCTAATTGCATGTGTTATTAAAAAAAATACAATAATCAAGAGATTCTGTTGATATTTATGAATGTTACATTATTTGTCCTCAGGTAAACTGAGTGTAGATGCAGCCAGTTAAATTTAGTACAGATTATCCATTCTTTCCACTTGGTCATTTGGAGTTTATGTTTTTCAGAATTACTTTTATGTCAACACATCATCATCTATGCATATCTATGTAACTAAAGAATATGCAGTATTCAGGTTCAAGCACCAGAAAAAAAGCAAACCAAAGAAGCTAGGTAACATTAAAAGAAATAGTATAACAACACCATTAGGTACCACATTTCATGTTTTTCTCACAGATCCAGAGGTGTGGAGAGATCTATTTCATGTAACTACTGAAAAATCAGTAAAAAATAAAAAATAAAAAAAATAGATTTTGAAATTCAGAAAATAATAAATCTGGGAAAAGGCTTGCTTTATTTTTTAACCAAGGTGTCTGTTTTCTGTCTAAGGTGTTTGTAGGTCACTTGTTACTGTGGTATCAGAACACCTAATTATTTTAATATAAACCGTAGAATCATAGAATTGTTTGGGTTGGAAGGGACCTTTAAATGTCATCTAGTTCAGCCCCTGAAATGTCCCTGTGGGACCTAAAATGGATGTTTACACATGAGAAATTGAGACAAAAATTGAATTGACTACTTAAGTTACATATATCTTGCATGAATTAAGTGTTCACAAGTGACGTTCATCAAGACTAGCCACCTAAGTAGCGTGGTGTTTGTCAGCCAGCGATACCGCAGACAAGGTTATCAAAATCACACTTCTCATAAAGTGAAAAATTTCACTGCATTTACCAAGGAAATGTAAATGTTATATTGTTTTCTTACCTTGTGCAAGTTGTCTCCCTGAGGGCTGTTTCAGATTGTTTTCTTTGATTAAATTATGGAAAGCAAGTGGTTAGTGACACCCAGACAGAAGGGATCTTGGTTTCCAGAGCTTTCTTTACCTGGAAAACCTTGATCCTACTTAAATGAAAAATAAGTATCAAGTTTAGTGAGAAAATTAACCCTCATGGGTGTGGAAGTGGTTTTGCTTTTTGAGCAAGAAGCCAAGATGCGCAGAGTAAGAGTTAGAATGAGTAAGAGTAAGTACATTGTTATGGGGGAGTTTGTAGGCCAAGGGGAGGACAGAGCTGGACTGGCAGTGGTAAATTAATGGGGGGAGCCGCAATGTGGGAGGCTGTGTTGTCACGGACAGGAACAACCACAGATTCCGTATGCCAACATCTCCCCATGGACATGAGTGATGGGCTTGCCTGTCCCTCACACAGGGCTGCTGGGCTAGGTGTTTGGGAGGGCTCACTACCCACCACTGCTGCACCTGTTGTGAAGCACAAAGCCCCGATGCAAGGGGGGAGACTGAGAGTGAAGCAGAACATGCTGTGGGGCAGAGAGGAAATGACTATGAAAGGATAGCCCCAAGTCATGTGGGGAGGTACTCTGATCACTGATACCCAGCAATGGCCTTCCCCAGCCACTCTTGTCTCCTGCCCACCACACAAGTCCATGCCGTGTGTGACACATGTTCCTGCAATGCCTCCATCCTCTCCAAAGCCACAAAGCACCCTCCCAACAGCCTAATCTCTGCCTGCTACCCAACCTGCCACCCAGAGTGGGTCTTCATAGGGGGAATCTCTCAAAGACTCATTCCCAGGTGCCAGAAAAGTGCTTAGTTACTGGCGTGCACCATCCCCTCTCCAGCATGTATGCTGTGTCAATGGGTAGACACTGACCAAGATATTTATGGACACAGAAGTCAGAAGGGTGGTCTCCTTACCCACCAGGAGGGTGCTCGCTCTAGCTGGTGAAGGTCACCGCAGCCCAGCTGGCAGCTGGCTTTCTGTGTGTTAAGCCCACTCAACCTTAGCCATCCACAGAGTCAGGCATTTGGGGAGGTGTTGCCCCAAAGGGGCACCACTTTCTCCAATTATTACTTCCTGACTTAGCTGGTTGGCATAAGCTGCCAAAGGCCAGATTTATCACATAACCCCAGGCTGATGTCTTTGATTTTCTCCCTACAAAAAGTCAACTAGTTACTGTTACCAGGGTCACTGTCATTTTCTGATCTACTGTCTTAAGCATGTTACTTGGGTGTAAAGTTATTAAGAATTCATCTGTGGTTCTTTGTTTCCTTTCTGTGTACCCACAGACAATTAGAGGAAGGCAGATGTGGTCCAGAGGTCTAGGGAAGCCACCCCGAACAACTCCCTGTGCTTGGTTTGTATCTCTCAGTGCATACCAGAACCATGTTATGAGTTTGTGCTGGGCAGATGTAGACAACGTCTTACTTCTGTGAGTGATAATTTCAGGTAGGTTTCACCCATGACACTTGTGCAGAAATATTTTTCTGCTGAGCAATGCCTACCTTATGCAAGAATTAAAGACTCTTCTGTCTCTAAGAGACACTTCCCTGGCACTCTTCTTGTTACTTTGGAGCCACCACTTGATTATACAGCAGTGAAAATGCCTAGCTAGCAAACAAAAATTGGACTTTTCCATTATGGGGAAACGACAGGATTATGATACAGTCTCATTTAGTGCATATTTTCATCATGTCTTTGTAACTATTTGCAGCTACAGCTTTGGTTCAGGTGGAAGAAATTACGTATGTATACAAATACACACATACAGCTATACATATATATCAAACAAATTAAAAATATATTTTGCATCAATATGAACAACAGAACAAAACAATTATGTTTTATAGCAGATGGTCTGCCTGAGACTTAAAACTGTAAGAAAAAAAATCCCACACCTGCTAAATACTTCGGCTTAAAAATAAATTTCTTGACAGAAAGTTTATTTCAGTCAAAGAGACCAAAAGGCTGGAGAGATGATTGATAGGTGTATAACTGCACTATATGATTTGTCTTTGTATGAAAGTTTAGTAGTAGAAAGACTGATTAATGATCAAATATTTGGAAAGGGAAATTGTTCCATATTGGAGAATGTTCAACAATAGAAGCAGATTTAACACCTGACAAGACTGAGTTTGTTAAAAAGACTTAAAGATATCAGTTCAGAGAAGAATCTCTCATAAATGTTCCATAGATACTAAAAATAATACTGGTAATTTAAAAGTCAGGCACCACTGCACTGGATTTCAAAAAAAATTCACATATTATATAGTTGGATAATTATGAAAATATTTGCGCTACTATTGCTAAAGTCTGTTAAGATCAAGTTTCTGATTTTCTACCATCTTGTGTGCCTTTTTCAAATTTCTGTAGCATTTTTTTACAGTTTTTTCTTCTGTGTGGAACACCTACGTAAGTACCAAATCAACTATCATACCAAATAGAATCCTACCCACTAGAATCTATATACAAAGTTAATAATTTGCAAAACAAGTGTCCATCTATTTTTCTTTTTTTTCTTTAACCAACAGTTTATAAGTATGCACAAATAATTATAAGTGAATGTAAATATTTTGGTAACAATGCTAAATTAAATGTCAATTCACTGATCAGAAAAGATATTAGGAACCAAAAATATTATGAATTATTCAATAGTACACAAATGCCAGACATTTAGTATAAAAGGACAGCTGAAACTGATATAAAACAGGTCCAGAAATACAATTTAGAAGAAAAACCCTGACGTACTGGCAAAGTCGTATTGAGTGAGAACCTACCTGAAGATCATTCCCAGGTGACTGAGATGCCAGTAATGAGTTATAGAGAGACAAGCACACTCAGAGAGCAAACAAGCTCACTTAAACTAAATTTTCAAGTTCTCCACGTTGACTACAATGAGAAAGTTAACACAAGTAGTTACGTGTTACTGCTTACTACAAAAGGTACTGTTGGATGCATTTGAACCATTGAACTTTCTTTTTCATAACATAGATGCCATTACAAAATACCAAAAACTCCAATGAAGAAAGGAAACAAGATAAAAACAATAAAAGGTATATTTTGATGTATATCTTTGTCTGATTCTCCTAATGTTAGTAGCCAAGACAAAAGGGCAATGTAGATGGGAATTAGAGAAATACAATCTTGTAACAAACCTAGTCAGGGAATGCTTAATAGTAGTTTTTTTCTGTTTATTTTCTCTTGCTACATTGATAGATATTTAAAGATAAGGATTTAAGATGGGGAGAGTTGGTGATTCATGTGTAGTAGACATGTGTAGTGAATATTTTTCTTTTTTTTTTTTTTTCATGCAGGATTTAAATAAATAAAACATAACCATTTGGCAGTCTGAAGCAGAGAGGTTTTCTAGCTAGGATATGATCCTAGCCTACAAATGTAGAAGTGTAACATAACTCTTGTGTCAGCATAGTAAAACAAAATTAAATTAAAATTTTCAGAAAAAACAATTAACCCAGTTTATTTGTTCTATAAACAAGATCTTGGGATAATTCCATGTGGCCTAAAATAGAAAAGAACTTTAAAGAGTTTTATGAAATTTCTTAGTCCAATTTCTTCTGTTCAATTTAAGAGATGTGCTTTTCAAACTCATAAAAACTAAGTGATACCGTATGATTTCAGGACCATATCTCAAAGACATTAGAAAACTGAACACTGACCATGATAAACTCAAATAAAACAAATTTCTTGATCCATTTACAAAAATTTTTTCTCATGTTTTTGCATTAAAATGAAAAATATTTTCCCTATTAGAACCTAGGCCTGGATAGTAAAAAGGTAAATATTATTTTAGTTAAACAAATAATGTGCTGTGGATTAGTCTGCCTGATGTAGCTATAATAAGCAAATATAGATATGAATTTCAAACTTGAGTGATAAAGGTGTGAACTGATTCTGCTTTCACTTGTTGATAAGATGAAATATCTTTATAGACTTTAGTTACTTATCCAAACCCAACTCCAAATAAACATTAAACTCAGTCAAAACAGCTATAACAAGCTTTGACATAACCTGATGCTGTAATGGCAGTTGTCACAAAATGACCTGGTTAGTTTTTTCTCTTCTTGTGAGTAAATGTTCTGTCTTGGAAAACTTAAAGCTGTTTCTCACTTTGGTAGTTTGATTCTGTATAGTGTATAAGCAAATACAAAAGTCCTTGAAAAGATGAATATTTGAATAGTTTCAGAGTTTTTCTTTGTGCCTTAGCTCGAGATATAACATATGTAGTTTACTCGGATTTACAGTCTTTTTTCAAAATCCCTCACCAAAGGTCTTCAAGGAAACTAGGCAGCCATGGGATAAAGAGGAAATGTTTGGCATATCTGTTTTTAAAAGCCATACAATATTTCAGAAATATTTTAGGCATAGTGGTCAGTCTTGCAATGGGGGCAGTTCAGCAATGGAGTTCTGGGAAGATCTGAGCTACAATTTTGTGCTAACATACTCAAGTAACCTGGAAAAAAAAAGGTTTGGAGGGAACAGAGTTTGCTGGTGCTACCAAAGTTATTCAAAGTAATAAGAGCAAGATCAAAATGAAGGATTTCAGAAGAAACTTAGCAAGACTTTGCAAGAAATTTGGCAGTTGAGATGCCAAATGAAAGTAAATTGGGTAAATGTAATGATCTAAGTAGAGAAAAAAATCTTTCACATCATTAGTAAATTCAGTCATTCACCTGTGTGATGAGCTCCAAACTGATTGCTTCAATTCAGAAGTAAGGTACTAGTGTTACCACAGATAGCTCTGTGGGAATAGTGTGGGCTTGCTAGTATCCAATAGCAATCAAAAGAATGAAAATCATTAGGAAGGACTAGGAAAGAAATAGAGAACATGATGGCAAATTCATGGCTCACTCATTCCCTAAGCCCTGTATATAGTGCTGGTTCTCTCATCTGAAAAAGAATATATGAGAACCTGCAAGTAAATTCAGAGAAAGGCAACAAGAATCATCAAAAGTATGTATTGGCCTCTGTATGAAGAATGATTGAGTATGCTGTGACTCAGCCTGGAAAAGAAATAGAAAGGAGAGATATGACAGAGGTCTATAATATCATCAATGACCTGGAGAAGACAGACTGGGACGACAGTTCACTGTGTTTCTCAACAGAACTAGCGTCCAAAACATGAACTTAATAGCTCAATTTTAACCTCAGGTTCGAAACAAAGGCTATGGGTCTTCACCACTCAACAGCTAACAAAACTATGGAATTCCTTGCTGAAGAATTCTGTAGATGTGAGAAGTTTATATAGGTTTGATGGGAGACATACTTGGAAGACGAATTGACTGATGTTCAGCAGATAAAACCTCAGAGGCTCAGGAAATACCCTGAACTGAAAAAAAAAAAAAAAAAGACTGGGAGAACTACTTGGAGGGATACAATATAGACTTATCTTATTCCTATTCTTCTACACACCTTCACTTTTGACCGGGGATGGAAACAGCATACTAGGCTAGATGGACACGTTTTGAACCATAAAAGCTGATTTTATGTCCATATGTTAAATTAGATTTTTCTCTTTGGAAAATAGGTCAATTTAGCTTAAATATATGTATATGTGCATAGTTTAATCTGTCATGTATACATCTGGGAGGCACACAAAGTGAAGATGGGTAAAAGATGCTTAGATAAGTATAGTCTAATATTTTTTTCCTTTATTTCAAAGCCATCTGTCAAAGCCACAGTATTTGCTATTTGTCAGGGAAGTAAGACAATGTCCTTTAAAAAGTAAAAAATTAAAAAGCTTAAATTCATGTACAGCATCTTGCTTTCGAAAATAACCAATATATTGCTTTGAAGTAAATTCTTTTGGAAATCTGGAAGAAAATGTCACTGTGAACGTGTCATTATGCTGACATTTTTACTTTATATGCAGGCAAACAAAAGAGGTTTCTCCCCTTTGGTAAATTTTCTACCTATTTTGGAAACAAGTCCTCCCAATCAATGTTAGAAATTCACAATGTAGTCCTTCATTGCCATAAAACAAGTAAGTTAATTGAAAATTCAAAAAGTATTAAATATCTATGACTGTTTTTATTTTTTTTTTCTAGTTCTAGGTCAAGAATTTCTATTTCAAGAATTTGGATACTGTAGTGAAAATACAAAGCAGAACAGTTTAATGCATACTCTGGCCTCCTAACAACATACAGAAAAGTTATGGCCTCAGACAACTATGTTCTAAGGCAGTAGTGCTCAAATTATAGCACTTAAGGGACCTGAAAATGGCTCTCATGAAACCCATGTGTCTCATTTGTGTTCCTTTTGTTGTATTTTAGTCCTGGGCAGACAGAAGAACATTAATAGCAGCAATAACCCCTGTGCAAAAACATACCTGCAAGGGAACACTTGATCAGCAGAGACCACCTTGCAACCTTTTTAATTAAGTGAAAGATGCAGGGGAAAAAAAAGAACCATAAGGTAGTTACTTCTCTGAATAGAAATGCATAAGTGAGTAAGGAAATAAAATATTCCTTTTCAGCACCTAAAGCTCTCCTTGCCTCCTGACTATTTATAGATGTTGAGTCAGGCCAGTAGACAGTTAAAAAAGAACCATAATTCATTGTTTCAAAACTCAGCTTCTACTTGTAAAGGACCTTATGTTTGTGCAATTGCAACCCAACCTGACTTCCATTTCTAGCTTATCATTTTCTTCATTTATTTGCATTTTGCCCAAATACAACTTCAAAGGCTCACAAAAGGACAGAATGACAGCAATGTCATTCCCCACCCCCAAATGTACTTGGCTCATTTTTAGTCCTATCATGCAGGCTTGGATTTCTATGACTCTATGAACCCTCAGTACAGATTGGAAAGGAAGATACTAAATGAAAGAAGGTTGCACATAGAAAGAATATGTGAATACTTAATAAAACCATATTTTATTCCAGAGGCAGAAAGATACTTTTAGTGAGGTTTATGTAGGTTTGTTCTGAAGTCACCGCTACACCCCTTCTCCTGTGTCATTGTTGACATTCAAGATCCCTATGCACACAAACTTTCTAATGATTTGATTTTAAAACCCAAGTGGAAGAATTCTCTGATACCTCCTATGTGCTCTCAAGATGCATGAATAATAATTTTAAAAACCCTACATATATTTGCTTTGTTAACTTTCCGTACATTTTTATCCTTTGTGTTTGTTTTTCCCAAATGTCTTGGCACATTTTTTTTAACTGCTAGTAATATCTGTTGAAACAGATGTTCTGACCCTCAGAGTTATGTCAGAGAGAATATTGCATATAAAATACTTTACAACCGTATATCAAATGCAGGATCATACCTGTGGACAATGAAAAATCATTTCAACAAATTGTTCGTGCTTATTTCTTTTGACCGTTTGAAGTGAGGTCCAGTCCAACAGAATACTGTGTGTTTCAGTGTTCTGTTACATACAAAGGATGTCAGCAGTTGCTTAGAGCTAAGCACTTTGCCCCTGATGCAGTGAGGCAGATAAGCATGTGCTTAGCTTAAAGTACAAGAGCAGCTAAACTGGGACACATGGTGAGGGCTGAGCATTTGACTCATTTCCTGGAGCACAGCACAAGAGAAGAAAGAGTTATTTAATGATCTTAAGGTCAGTAGACCTTGTGCTGCAAATATACTGGCTTCAGAAAAATAAAAATTATAGAGATACATTTTTATCCTTTATTGCTACACAAAGGAGATATGAATCTTCTAAACAAACAGATGAAAAATAGAAAGACCAGTAGAAAATGTGTAATCTTTTAATCTCATGTATCGGCAATATTGAGTATGACTAATCATGCCAGGCTGGTTATACTCCATGAACTGTCTGCAAACAATTTATAAACCAAAAGTTATCTGAAAAGCTTCAAATGTTTGTGGCTGACACATACCCTTTAAGAGGCTAGTTATATTTCTACCACTGTTCTACTATTACCTAGCACTAGAAATAGTCTATTGAGCTAAGTTTGACATGGGATAACTGATCTTGTGTTTGAAGAACAGTTTATTATTATTTTTGTTCATAAAATGTATGAATGCAAAGTGTTTAGAAATATAATTCAGATTATTTGTCACTGAAATGTTAAAATATGTTAAAAGCATAAAAGGAATGAAAAAAAAAATGAAACTATAAAGATGCTTAATAGTAGGTCATTGGAGGAGTCTTACTCAGTGCCTCTTGCATATACAGAGTATCTCGACTCCTAACAGTCTTATTGTTACACGTGGGTGTTGCAGAAGGATGAAACAATATGATAAAGTTGTTATGTAAAATTTACCATTTCCATATGTAAAGGCTGTAAGGATCCTTGCCCTTCATGAGGGATCATTCCCCAAAAGTTGTAGTTAGGCTTTAGACTTACCAAAATCACACGCAGCCAGGCCAGAGATCCTGATGTCCACGTGGCTCCCATGATCATGCTACATTGTGTAAGTGATGGTGAAGCCATGTGTCCTATCCTTCGTGTGAAAGGAAGTGAGCTAACAGGGACAGTAAGGTTGAACTTGGAAATTTTTATGATTAGCCCACTTCTATCCTACAATAGAGCAAAGAAACCCTCAACAGAGCCAAAGAGTCTCATGTATATGACCAGTTTGTAAAGTTCCTCCTTGCCCATGTCTTTCAGAGAGAGTTATCGTGAGCCTTGTGGCTATCAGCTATACTTAAATGTTAGTATGTGATTCTTAGAAGATGTGGAAGATTGGTGACCAGAAGAACATTTACTGTGTTTCTTTCACATTAGAGTATGAGTGCATTCTTTCCGGAGATGACAGATTACGGTCTTCCTGTGCGCACAGCAGAAGGAAGCTGAGTTCTTAACTAGGGAGGCCGGTCTATTATAACACCTTTCTGCTAATTTGATTATGTTTTTTTTTAGCAGGAAATCAGTGCTGACGGCCATTTAGGCCCTTTCAGTCTTTAAAATCTACAAACTGCAAAAGTTATATTTTTCTTAGATCAGATTTTTACAGGATTTATATACCAGACAAAAGAAAGAAACTTTCAAGTTCAAAAGAAAAAAGCTGATAGCAGCAACAGCAACATCATCATCTTTCTACCCAGTCTTCAAATTTTTTGAAATAGGGTGTCCAGCCCTTCAGCAATCTCCACGATCTACCAGGGGAACAGAAAATAAAAAATAAATCATTTTAGGGATTAGAAAAGTCCCATTTGTCCAAACAACACATTTATCTTGATTTTAAATTCTGAATAGAAACATCTATGCTCCACATAAATAAAGAACAGAACACTTTTTTTTTGTTGTTTTTTCATAAGCATGTCTGGGTACCTAATGCAGTAATTTAAATAGAATTCAGATTTTTCTGTATTGGAAAGCTTTGTAACACTTTAAAATTATAAATGTCTCTAAGACACAGATTTGTCCTTGAATAAGGTACTTACATACAAATTTGATAGAGAGTTCAGGGAATATCACATTTTGGGAATGAGAAGATGAGTTTGTATCTGTTCTCACTAATGAATAGCGCGCTCCAGGGACTCAGTGCTCCACTCCGCCCACAACAAACACCCACTGAAAACACATTTGGGCCTACAGTGGCTATGTCTGCCTGATCTTATGCAAGATACAGAGGGAGAAAAATGTTATCTTTGCTCTGTGGAAATTGTTTCATTTCATTCATCCTTTTCAAAGTTAATTTCTGGCAGGATAAATACCTGTTCTGTGAGTGAAACTAAAATCTGCTGTGATGATTACGCTAACAGACTCTACAATTGTCCTGAAGTTTCCTATCACTGTCTTGGACTACAAAATGACTGCAATGTAAGGCATCTTAATATTTTATTTCAAACCTCAGCAGTGTGAGAAAAAGAAAGCTGTTGGGCTTCAATGAAATAATTTCATATTACAATAAGTGGAGGAAAGCAGTTTAGCAGTTATCTCAGTGTCAGATACTTGAGATATAAACGTTTTTAGTTGCCTCCCACTGCATGCTTATCATTGTTTGTCATTTTATAGGTAGATCACTACTTAACATTTTCGTTTTAATTTACGATTATATGTGATGTTTGTGCTATGTTGCAGTGCTGAAATTTCCATTATAATGCACTAATGCTTTAAAAAGTGTCAGTAAAATGTCTTGTAGCTGTACTGTGTCACCTTGGCAATATTTTACTGTGTACAAGTTTGTTGGTGCTGCTGCTGTTGTTTTTAAATTGTGGAAGTTTTTATAATTTTATCAACTTCTCATTAGGATTTTCAGAAGTCTCTTGTCAACTTAAGTGATGCAGAAATAAACAAATAAAACCCAGAAAACTCAAACAATGAAAGTCTAATGCATTCTTTTGCAAAAAAAACTCTGCAAAGCAGTGTATTAAGACTAAAACAGAAGGATATGAACTGCAGATACTGCTTACACCTAATTTTCTTCAGCTACACAGTCAAAATATTCTGTCAAAGACCCACTGCTGTAAGAGTGAAAGATAATGTATTCTACAGTTTTCAGGTCACATGATTAAATAGAGTGGATATAGATGTCTAGTTAAATGAAAAATGTTACCCTTTACTTAGAGTAGTATCATTTAAACTGATGACCAGAGTAGATTCTCCTCATAGAATAATAAAGAAGATAATTTATCCCCATTGTTTTCTTAATTTCTTTCTACCAAATCCTTACTGTGCAGAGTGGGGGAAAGAAGGATATGTCCTTGTCTTGTACCTTTAATTCCGTTATTTTCATGACAGAAAAAGTAGAACCGATCTGTATTATTGGTTAATTAAAAACTAAATTTCTTTTACTCGTGCTCTAGCTTGCCACTTAAAAATTAATTATGGACAATAACAAATAGCAAAATGTTCCTTTTCTAGAATAAGTTCCCCATTGGGATGCAGTGAAAATGTTAATAATTAATCAAATAGTCTAACTTGGTATTATTTTTGCTACCTCACACATATACAAAACCCCACTGATGTTGTTTGACTTTTTTGGTTTCATAAATATTTATATATAATTGCATTTTCCTTGTAAATTGCATTTTTCTGCCCAAAGGGAGGAAAAAACAATTTGTGTGTTAATTTTATCTCACTGGTTTTGTTCAGCTTCAGTAGTTCTGTATTTAAAATAAGAGATTAGATAAAAAGAAATGCACACAACCTGTGTTTGTTAATGTAAAGAATAATAATTAGGGAATGTTGCTAATTTTGTAGCAATTAAGGTACATTACTACCTACCTACATACAGTGAAAAGCAGGCAATTCAGTGTTTCTGTTCCCCCTACCTCCCAACTTTAATATTAATCTTGTTTAGATTCTGCTGCCCCCTACAGAATATTTGAAAATATTTAGGATTTTACAAACCCAAGGATTTCTATCCACTATTTTTAACCTTTCCCAAACAAATAAATGCACAGCTTTCATAGTCTTCTAGGGAAGCAGAGCTTTATTCATTGTCATTGTACTTTTTTCATACATTCTGCATGACCTGTAACTTAAAAAATGTTGCCATTTTGTGATATATTGATAAATAAAAAAAGAAGTTATAGGCACTGTTATTGGACCACTGAAATAAGACGAAACATATTTTACATCCTCCAAGAGAACAGAAAGCAAGTTTACTAACCTTTGAGTCTCAGGAAGTAAGACAATTATATACTTTATCAGCTGCTACCTGTATACTACTATTTTTTCCAGACTCTACCATCTGTAACAAAAAGCAACTGTTAAATGCAATGATGCACTTAAGACTCTAATAGAAAACAGACTGTCAATAGGACAGGGGGGAATACAAAAGACTCCGAATGTGAACTGTATACTTTCAATTACAATTTGAAAATATAACATGTTCTTTGAAATCAAAGGAAAAGTAGCATTTGTACTAATTGATATTCATAAAAACTATCTAACTAAAAATCCAAGACCTAGCTTATACTTCCTGCAGCTAACCTCGAAGGTGAATAGGAAAGTCTATTCTCCATGGATATGCCCTGGCTGTCTCCATTGTACTGTATCTGTCCATCATTTAGGAGATCATGCATGAAGGAGAGGAGGCCGAAGAGTATTCCGTCATATCCCGTCCTTGCAACTGTGTGGAGAAAGCAAATAAACAGGAGATTTCATATGGCCTGAACTAGTTCCCTTTGTACTGGTCTGCTGAGTTATAAACTGTGTTAACTAGAAACCAGGCATTAGGGGGAAAAGAAGTGTCATAGATGTGCTTGAGTTTCTCTTACTAAATGCTTCCCAAAGCTCACATAGCACAGAAACTCACATGTTCTTGGCTTACTGAGAGTTAGGACAGTATACTAATGACATCTGTCAAACATCATCAGTTTTCCTGAGTGTTCCCCCAAATGCTCAGAGAAGGTATTAGGCTTGAGGAGACAGGTACAGGTTACATCTTCCAAGGTGTATGGTGAATGCATCATGGAGCACAAAGGTATTTGGCATGGCTGGTTTTGCTTACAAAATAACTTTGTAGAGATGTCACCAAAACCAAGAAAACTTACACACATTTTGATGCCTTAGTTCCTTCATATACAACCCCATGCAGCGCTACAGGCTTGGGGAAGAGTGGTTGAAAAGCTGCCTGGTGGAAAGGGACCTGGGGTGTTGCTTGACAGCCAGCAGAATATGAGCCAGCAGTGTGCCCAGGTGGCCAAGAAGGCCAACAGCATCCTGGCCTGCATCACGAATAGTGTGGTGAGCAGCACTAAGGAAGTGACCGTACCCCTGTACTTGGCACTGATGAGGCTGCACCTTAAGTACTGTGTTCAGTTTTGGGCCCCTCACTACAAGACATAGAGGTGCATAGAGTCCAGAGAAGGGCAATGAAGCTGGTGAGGGGTCTGGAGAACAAGTTTTATGAGGAGTGGCTGAGGGACCTGGGGCTGTTTAGTCTGGAGAAAAGGAGGCTGAGGGGAGACCTTATCGCTCTCTACAGCTACCTGAAAGGAGGTTGTAGAGAGGTGGAAGTCAACCTCTTCTCCCGGGTAACAAGCAATAAGACAAGAGGAAATGGCCTCAAGTTACACCAGGGGAGGTTTAGATTGGATATTAGTAAACATTTCTTTATAGAAAGGGTTATCAAACATTGGAACAGGCTGTGCAAGGAAGTGGTGAAAGTGTCATCCCTGGAGGTATTTAAAAGCTGGGTAGACGTGGTGTTTAGGGACATGGTTTAGTGGTGGTTTTGGCAGTGTTAGGTTAATGGTTGGACTTGATGATCTTAAAGGTGCCTTCCAACCTAGACAGTTCTATGATTCTGTGATTCTATGATTCTATACCTTGAAAACAAGTTTTGATCAATAGTTCCTAGATGTCCAGAATCTTTCTTATTGTCTTCTGGTTTAAGGCTTCCCTTCAATATCCTTTCTGCAAATCCTATTTTCCCCTGTTAATGTCCTTTGTCTTTAGCCTTGACTCTCCTGGTATTTTAACTGAGTTGCTTGCCTGTAAGTATTTGCTTTTCTTTTGCTATGGCTCAGAACATTCTGTGGGCCCACTATCAGTACTAGCATTCTTTGTTCTTGCTCTACTCTGGATGAACTAAATAAGGCTAATTGTACATATCCATAGACACTGATAGAGAGAAAGTCCAGTCACAAACTTTATTTAGTTGTTCCAAATGTGCTTCTGGAGGACAGTTTCTGCCCCTTCTTTCTCTTTCCGTTATGTGTAGGGGAATCATTGAGAAATAAATTTCTCTGAGTTGACATCAGCCTTTTGAAACTGTACCCTAAAACAAATCCCAGATGTTCCTTAGGAACCAGCCAGAGTCAGTTGAGGATGCATCATTGGATCCTTCTCTTGTGAGCTGCCTGGTCAGACTGTATGTGAAGATTTTCAGTACTTTGAATGCCTTCAGTACTTCAAGTACAAATTCATGTCACAACTAATCTGATCTGACAGCTAGACCTGCTGCTGAAATTGGCTGGCTATCTCTCATTCTTGGCCATAAACTCCTGCTGCTTTCCTTGTGCAAGTTCCAGTGATCTTCTGCCCATCTGATGAAGGGATGAAGCATGAAAAAAGGAATAATCACCTCCTTATTTAGCTCTTTAAGTCTCCTCACCATGTTGTAATGCTATCACTATACCAAGTGCAAAGGAAACATGCCACTTGGAAGGGGCAGTGTAATGATGGCTAGCTTAGGTATAGCCAAAAACTGCAGCCTCAGATTATAGGCCATTACACAGCACTTCCTTTCTCATTCTCATTCTTAAATGAAGTGTGGATCCTTCAAAGATTTTGCCTGTGGTCAGCATTGCCCATAAACCATCTTCCTCAACCTCAGGCAAGTAAAACATCTGGTTGAATGAGTGCACATAATGTTTTGGAGAATTGGTCCTATTGTCTTTTTAGGAGGGATTTGAATTTCTTTCACATTAATTCTATACTAAATCCCAATTTTCAGTGGAGTCTTTGCGTATTATTTATTTCATAAATAAACAGCAAATGAGAATTAGTTGTAAATGGGTAAAAGATACATGAAGACAGTCTCAAAGACATTAATAGGGAGTGCTGCTTACATAAGCATAGTACAAATGTCCTCCAAAAAATAAAGATCTTTCTCAGATGAGAGAAGTATTTTTCTGATCATAGCATTTGTTGTGGCAACCTCTGAATCACTAAATGCAAAAAAGACAACACTACAAATGTATAGAATAGCTTGCCCAGAAAAAATTGGTGGACAGGATTCCTTTCAAATTACAAACTCTTTGCTTTTGAAATGTGTTTCAGTGTTTTCTCACCTGTATGTTTAAAGGATGAATGTGTTTCCTGTAGATAGGAAAAGGGAACAGATAGATGAAAAAGATGCTTCAGAAAAAGCAGGGCTTACTTTTTGAAGCCTTGGGCTTTTTTTTCCTTGTTTTTTTTTTTTTTTNGGGGAAAGCCCCCTGCAAAAGTACCTGTTAAATGTATTTTCCACCTTTTGTCGCTTCTCTTACTCTATCTAAGAAACTGCCATTCACTCAAATAGTGCATGTATTTCCTATGCACATCAGGAGCGTATATGTTCACTACTTCACAAAAAACTATAATTTAACATACAGCACCGGGCTATTAAAGCTAAAAGCTCTGAGAATAAATCACAAACCTGACACTTTTCTATAGTTTAACTTGACTAGGTTGGGAGGAGGAACTGAATAAGAGAACACTTTTGCAAGCTCCATCTAATACTTCAAATAGACTAAGTGCAGATTTTGTAGATTTAAATATTCACATTAATATTGATTTTCAGGAGTATCAGGGAAGAAAAACATCACCATTAAAAAGATAGAGACATAATTCCAATTATAGTTGTTGGTAATGGAATTGCAGCATTACTAAAAGCTACAGTCTTAGATTAGAGAGGCACAGTAGTGATTCAAACCCAGTGAGAAGATAAAAGGAACAAGAAACATGTCGTTGTCACAAAGCCAGAACCAATAAAGAATGTAAGCATTTAAACAGTAAGACATTATTCCTCCCAATAAAACTGTGCCACTATATGGAAGAAGAACTCTCAAACATTTATCGAGCAAAGGACTGAAGACCTGTAGACTATGAATGATTCCTGGGTTCCGGTTCAGAATATCAAGACTGTTTCTGTGTTTATATGCTTGCTCTTTAATTTAAATAATAAAGAAGCTGGTATTCTAGGAGCACAGTGTGGAAACCATAAATCTCCCTCTGACTTAACTAATAGGGTACAGTAAGGTTTGTGCTCCTCTTTACCCTTCGCCCTTACTTTCTCCCACGTGCTCAGCTCTGGTCAGAGTCTTTTGTATAACCCCAAAAGCTGAAGAGTGCTACCTCACCCAACTGACATTAAAGCCTGCACAGAAAAAGAATTTTAACTGAACATTGGTCAGGAGACCTCTTAGAATATGGGTTCCAGTACATTTTCAGTATGAATAATGTGGTCTTCCAAATCAGGTGATCTCATGGGTAGTGTGATCTGTTAGAGGAAGGGAGATGGAAGAGTGTGGATGAAAGTCATCTTAGGGGTACAGATGTAAATTCACTGCAAAGACAAATTTTCTTTATTACAGTGCATATTTCCTCTTGTATTTCTGACAAGGATCTAGTTTTGTTGTTTTGATAGCACACAACATTAATGTCAAGTCTTGTCTGTCCTCGGTGAAACATAGTGTTAAAACAATTTCCTTGGTGTAATCCAGAATTTTAGTATTTCACTGGGAGACATATAGACAGAACCTGAGGAAATGATTTCGCTCTCAAGCTGATGAAGAGTTGCAGAATTTTAGAATTCAATGTTCTTTTTCCACTGAATGCAGCAAGGAACATTTTTTAGACAACTTCAAAACTGTCCTTGAGATCACCAGGTACAAAATAATAGAGAATTTATACAGTTTTCTCTAAAACTCAGAATTATTTGAACTGATAGTCTTAACCACATCAGAGAATGATATAAGCTTCCTTTAACTTGAATGACGCCAAGTCTGGCTTTGAAAGATCTTTTAAACATTGGTCACATTGTGTCTTTCAGGTCCTGGCAGACGCTTGGTTTGTGTAAAGAGATCTTGTGTAAAGATCAGACCTGCCAGCATGTCAAGTGTCTATCCAGGGTTAGAAATAAAGATGTGCAGAAAAAAATTCCTCACACTTTCAGCTCTTTACTTCCTTGCTCCTTCTACAATCACTATCAATGCAAAATAAGAATGAGGCTTTGACAGATTAGGGGCAGGCACAGAAATAACTGTAGACCTGGCTTTCTGTATGCAAGATTACTTCTTTCTTTATAATTTTTGGCTTGCATTTTTTGAAGCAGCTTAATTTTTTCAATTTTGTTTACTTCAGTGCCTTTTTTCCATTATTTTCTTCCCATTAGTATTTTGTTTCAATGATGTGGTTCATTAGTATGCCATTAGTAATTCCAAGTATCTAACCTAAATATTTCAGTGATGCACATATTTCATTCTCAACTTCCTTTTACGTTGTGCAGCATTACCTTCTGTTAGACCAGTTATTTTAATGGTAGGATTGGCTCCTTTTCTGGTGAGACATTTATGGAAATATTTGTATACAATGAAAATTCTTCTCTTTTTGATTTGTCTTTTCATATGTTAAAATGTATCATAAACAGGAAATTTAGAATATGTAGCTAAGTGTCAGAACATATTTTTGATTTAAGCTATAACTCTCTCTGTCAACCTAACATATATAGTTACTTTTTATATAGATATGGTGTTCCATATATTATATGGAGATATTTGCAATTGAAGTAACAGGGCATGATAAACAAGGTCAACACCATAAGTGTAGTAAACAGCATGCACACAAGATGCTGACTAATTGACATGAATGCACTGAAAACCTATTCTTTTCCTTTTATAATTCTGGTTTACAAAGTGAAACCCTAGGTTTTGGTGTGAGTGCGGTAACACTGGAGATAAGCTTTGCTTAAGGGAAAAGATTCTCTTTGGCTCAGTACCTCAGTGAGGAATATAGTTCCCTTCATAAGTTCAAGAGGTCTTCTATTCCGTTAATGCATCCCGTTGTGGTTCATAATTTTAGCCAATCACTGCTACACCATATCGTTTCTCCCATTTACTCCTGCAGTTTGACAGACAAGGTCACCTTCATATGCAAAACAAAATAATTGTCTATTGAATTCACATACCATATAAACCAGTGGGAGACTACATGATCTCATTCGGCATATGGCAGTCCCCAGAATTTCCTGTCTTGTCAAGATAATAGCCCGCTAATCTTTTTTTAAAAAAAATCAGCAGTAGTCAGGAAAAAAGTGTTAACCGACTAAGAGCACATGCATCCATTCCTGCTGGAAGTGAAGATTCCTGGGTGTTCCCTGGACATAAAAGAGAAAGTAACACTCCTTGGTTGTCCAGTTTTAATCTGAGAACAGGACAAGCACTGGGTGCTATTACTACTTGCATGACCTGTCAGCTTGCAGTGATCTGTAGCATAGGCCCTCCATGAACCACAGGCTGTGTCTGTATGGCTTTCCTTTAATAGTTCTCCATGACTTCAGTGACTTAATATAGTATTGGTTTGAACTGTTGATTTTTGTCATAAAAGCCATTTTATCACAATGAGATACAAAATGCGGGTGCGCACTATGTGAAAAATATATGCATTTTTATTTTATTTATTTTAATTTTTAAAGAAATTAAGTGCTCTCTACACCTTGTAATGAGAAATGGTAACCAACTTTTCCTTATACATTTTTTTCTATATCATTATTTACTTTATCTATCTCTCTTCTATCCCTCCTATCTTTCTGTTTTCCATGCTGAAAAGTCCCAGTCTAAAATCAATGTCCCAGTACATACTGTACAAGCTTCATTGGCTTTTTTATCATTATATCATATATATACAAGTGTGTGCTGATGTTATTTTTTGTGGTGGTTTGCTTACTAAAAATCTTTCTTTGATCATCGTCATTGCCCTTCACTTCATTCTTTCTTCTGTTATATTTTTTCTTGGACAGTCTGACTACAACTACACACCAATATTCTGGGCATGAGTGGGTTTCGATTTCTATTCCTTTTCTAGTAATTTCTAACATTCAATTTACATCTTAGGGTATTGCTGAATGGTGTTTTCACAAGGACTCAATGTCATGGGCATGGAGTACCTGCAAGGTAGTAGCTAATTTTGAGTCCGCTGCGGTGTATCTTCAGTGAGGATTACATTTCTTCTTGTACACTTGTACACTTGCTTTTATTTCATAGTCAGTCAGACTCATGATATGATTTCTCAGGTATTCATAGTCTATGTTACTTTTGAGTAGCCTGAATAATTATGCATCAGCAGCCAGCACTATCAGTCACTTCTCATGCCCAATTCATGAGTACAATGAGCGACACAGGTGCAATGCAAGCCTCTGTGGGATTCTCATCATTACATTCCATCCATTACAGGAGTTGTTCATTTTTTCTATATTTTTTTCCAGTCTTTCAGTCAACTATTTATCTGTGATCAGAATTTTCTATTTTCCAAAAAAAAGCTTGTTAAAACCTTTTTGGAAGCCCGTATATACTGTTATGAACATTACTAAGCTCATTGATATCACTAAAAACCTCTTCAAAATTTGTAGGGCGTGACTTTATTCTGCCAAAGCTGTATTGACTTTTCATCGTAGTATCATACATTCACTTGATTCTCTTCTTTATTATAGTTCTTACTGCTTTGCTTTGTACAAAAGTCAAATGCATTCAGACCAGTGTCTGTATTCCTACAGACTTCTTCTAAAGACCTTTGTGAAAATTACACTGCATAAACTGTCTTCCTTTCCTGTGGTAGCAAGGCTAATTTAAATGTGAGATTATACACCATAGTCACCACTGTGGCAGTTTCACATTAAGCTTCTTCAGTTTATGCATAAAGAGAATCTAGTCCTTGCTGCTTATTTCTCCTGATGGATCACCATCTTCTAAAAATACTTCAACATGAGATCATACTTCATATTTCTCCCCTGCGAAGACTTCTATTGTGTTAAATGTTCAAACTTCTCTGAAGTGAACAGTTGAAAGAAAAAGCTCATTTAGCTTTTCTGCTATGACATTGACTTCTCTGACTGTGTTTTTTATAACTTCATTATCCATCAGCATGAGAACGTGAGAAAAGCATTCAGAAATTTTATTTGAATAGAAATCTTAACTTTAAAGCTCTGTATCAATGAAATGCTGTAAAAGAGCATGGTAGTTTTGCCTCTAACAAGTGCCTGAATGCACTGGTCTAAGAAATCAAAGACATCCTACTTTCTTCCTTCTCAATAATTACTTCCTCCCAGAAGAGACAACAGTTTAGCTTCCCCAGCCAGCAAACACACACATACACTGGAATTATGTAATATGAATTTAGTCATTTACTGTAGGCTCTTGAATGCCCCTGTAAAGGGAGAATTCTATGCATATTTTTAAGCTTTTGGGGAATGTAGAACAAATTAGTAACTCTGAAGATTATCTATAGAGTAATTGGACTACTGCACCAGTGTATTGCGATTAGAATAAGAATATGTGCCAGCCAATACAGGGATTTTCTGCTTTTTGTACTCATGTGAAGTTCAGAGCGGGTCTGAAATTCCAAGTGTTAGACCCAGATATTCCATAATTTTAGGTAAGAGAAGCCAAGGTGTATTTATATATCACATTACAGTAATTATATACCAGCTATGGTTATATACTCTGGCAGCTTCAAACGCTGCTTAAATGCCTACTGCCAATTACTGGAATTTTACAAGAAAACGCAAGGGAACTATGTAGGAGCTGACCGAGAGCTTATGGGTCAGGATTAAAGGGAGAGCATGGACAGGTGATATTACAGTGGGGGTCTGCTACAGGCCACCCAACCAGGAAGACTGAGTGGATGAAGCCTTCTATAGACAGATAGGAGCAGACACACGTTCACAAGCTTTGGTTCTCATGGGGGATCCTGATATCTTTTGGAGGGACAACACAGCAGGGCATAAGCAATCAGGAGGTTCCTGGAACATGTTGATAATAATTTCCTTCTCTGAGTGACAGAGAAGCCAAAGAGGGGATGTGCCATGCTGGACCTTGTTCTAACCAACAAGGAGGGGCTGGTGGGGAACGTGAAGCTCAAGGGCAGCCTTGTCTGCAGTGACCATGAGATGGTGGAATTCATGATCCTTAGGGCAGCAAGGAGAGTGCACAGCAAGCCCACTACCCCGCAAATTCAGGAGAGCAGACTTTGGCCTCTTGAGGGATCTGCTTCATAGACTACCATGGGATAAAGCCCTGGAGGGAAGAGGGGCCCAAGAAAGCTAATTAGTATTCATGGATCACCTCCTCCAAATTCAGGAGCAATGCATCCCAACTAAGAGGAAGTCAGGCAAAAACACCAGGAGGCCTGCATGGATGAACGAGGAGCTCCTGGACAGACTCAAACCGAAAAAGCAAGCCCATAGAGGGTGGAAGCAAGGACAGGTAGCCTGGGAAGAATACAGAGAAATTGTCTGAGCAGCCAGGGGTCAGGTTAGGAAAGCTAAAGCTCAGATGATAGAATTAAAACTGGGCATGGATGTCAAGGACAAGAGAAGCTTCTATAGGTATGTCAGTGATAAAAAGATGACTAGGGAAAATGCAGGCCCTCTTCAGAAGGAAACAGGAGACCTACTTAGCCAGGATATGGAGAAGGCTGAGGTACTCTATGACATTTTTGCCTCAGTCTTCATCAGCAAGGGCTCCAGCCACATTGCCCAAGTCACAGAAGGACTGGGACATTGAAGAACTACCCGCTGTAGGATAAGATCAGGCTCAAGACCCTCTAATGAACCTGAAGGCATACATGGGACTTGATGAGATGCATCCATGGGTCCTGAGGGAACTGGTGGATGAAGTTGCTGAGCCACTATCCATCATATTTGAAAAATCATGGCAGTCCGGTGAAGTTCCCACTGACCAGAAAAGGGGAAATATAACCCCCATTTTTAAGAAGTGTAAAAAAGAAGACCTGGAGAACTACAGGCCAGACAGTCTGACTGCTGTGCCTGGCAAGAGCCGCCAACATAACAGGGACATGGACCTGTTGGAGTGGGTCCAGAGAAGGGCCACAAAGATGATCAGAGGGCTAGTGCACCTCTCCTGTGAAGACAGGCTGAGAGAGCTGGGTTTGTTCAGCCTGGAGAAGAGCAGACTGCAGAGAGACCTTATAGCAGCCTTCCAGTACCTAAAGGGGGCCTACAGGAAAGATGGGGAGGGTCTCTTTATCAGGGAGTGTAGTATTAGGATGAGGGGTAGTGGTTTTAAACTGGAAGAGGGTATGTTTCCATTAGATATTAGCAAGAAATTCTTTACTATAAGGGTGGTGAGACACTGGAACAGGTTGCCCAGAGAAGCTGTGGATGCCCCATCCCAGGAAGCGTGCAAGGCCAGGTTGGACGGGGCTTTGAGTAAACTGGTCCTGTGGAAGCTGTCCCGGCCCATGGGTTGCAGCTAGATGATCTTTATGGTCCCTTCCAACCCAAATCGTTCTATGATTCTATGATTCTAGGAATAGAAACAGGGAAAGAGTAGCTGTAATAATAACAGTATCTGGAGCTTAGGGACCTAAAAAGAAGACGCTCAGTAATAATCTCTATTTTAATAAACATACAGAATATTTACAGAAATGGGGACATTTCTGCTGTACCTCCATGCTGATCATCAAGATCAAAGATGAAAGGTTTATAGTTGAGAAAAAAAAAAGGAACTTTAATAGTCTAGTAAAAATCATATGAGTCATTAGTACAATTGATCTTAGTATCATTTAAAAATTGTTTTTAATTTATAGTATAGTTTTCCCAATAGTGCTCCTCTACTTTAGATAAATAAAAGTAGCTATATTTTGGTTGATTATATCTTCTTCTCTTGCATGCAATATATTCATTATAAATTATTTTAGAATTATATTCTAATAATTATTGTTACTATAAAGAAAATACTTTGTTAAGAGCTAGTTTCAACTTTAACAATTTTTGTGATGAAGAGTAAACTTTTCTAGGAGGAATACAGATAAACCATAGAGCTTTCTTTAATTTGATCACTTCTTTGGCTAAAAGTCGTTTAACTTTTTACAATTTACAAAATCACAGAATTACAGAATGCTTGAAGCTGGAAGAGACCTCTGGAGACATCTGTTTCAACCCCCATGCTCAAGCAGGGCCACCTAGAACCAGTTGCCCATGACTGTCCAGACAGCTTTTGAATTAGTGCCTCTGTGATAATATATCTAAGAAAGGGTGAAAACTGCTGTGCAACAGCAGCTGGGAGAGAGGAGTGAGAATATGGGAGAGAAACAACTATGCAGACACCAAGGTCAGTGAAGAAGGAGGGGGAGGAGGTGCTCCAGGCACTGGAGCAAAGATTCCCCTGCAGCCCATGGAGATTATGGTGAAGCAGGTTGTCCCTCTGCAGCCCATGGAGGACCATGGTAGAACAGATATCCACATTGCAGCCTGTGGATGACTCCATGCTGGAGCAGGCTCCTGGCAGGAACTACAACCTGTGGAGAGTGACGAATGCAGGAGTAGGTCTTCTGGCAGGACCTGAGACCCTGTTGGAGACCCACTTTATTTCTGAAGGACAGCACCCTGTGGAAAGGACACATGCTGGAGCAGTTTGTGAAGAACTGCAGCCTGTGGAAAGGATCCATGTTGGAGAAGTTCGTGAAGGACTGTAGCCCATGGGAGGGAACCCATGCTGGAGCAGAAGAGTGTGAGGAGGAAGGAGTGGCAGAGACAAAAAGTTATGAACTGACCACAAGCCCCACTTTCTATTTCCCTGTACCATTTAAGGGGAGGAGGTAGAATAGTTGGGAGTGAAGTTGAGCCTGGGAAGAAGGGATGGGTGGGAGGAAGATGCTTTTAGTTTTGTTCTTATTTCTCATTATCCTACTCTGTTATTAATTGGCAATAAATGAAATTAATTTCCCTAAGTTGAGTCTGTTTTGGACATGATGGTAATTGGCAAGTGGTCTCCTTGTCCTTATTCAACTAACCAAAAAACACACAAATTTCATTTAACAGGGACTATTTCTGATCTTATCCATGTTGGTTATTCTCTCTTGCAACTCCATTTCTGCCAAGGAGTTGTTAATGGTCACACTGTTTGCAACGGTGCACTTCATGTAGTTATGCTTATTATACTTTTAAAAAAGCAGTTTGTGATCTCTCCATGCTCTTGGTCATGTCATGTTCTCTGCAGTACAAGCTGTGTAAAAGCTGCACAATAGTTTTCCCTGGGAAGATTCACATGTGTCCTTTTCTGCATCTAGAAATAAAATGTTTCTTTGCTTTTGGAAAATAATGTATTTTCCATGGGTAATATAAAATCACAAGTATGATTTATAAACTCAAATAGGCTTTTTTCAGATCATATAGCCCGATTTCTATATAAGTGGAGACTGTAAAATACCACTTCTGTCCCTGTAATGCAACTGATACTGCAATGTTGTTAGAATGTATTTCTAGAAAAGCATCATATACATGTTTGATAAGAAATAGATGCTATGCACTATAACTCTGTAACAATTTGAAGGGACTGGTGGGATGTGTGTGTGTGTTCATTTTTAGTGTTCTCATTATTGTATGCTCTACAGCAGATGTAACCCTGTTCTATTTTCTATTCAATGAAAGCATATGGAATTAAATTGAGAGGGGTAACAGCATTGACATAGCTAATATTGCCCTTGAAATAGCATATGAAATAACATTGAACACAGAAACAGCATTAAACATTGAAATAACATATGTCAAACCACTAATTTTGGCTTTTCCTAATGACTGTCACTGATGCTGAAAAGTTATGCCTGGTAGCTGCATCTGGACAGTGGTTCCCTGTACCTCATCATAATCTATAAATCAGCTGTTCAGCTACTTGTATGAAGGGGAAAATCAGATTGTAACTGCTCAGCAGTGGTAATTTGTGCCGAGCAATAATCTGGCATGGAAGGCCAAAAGGCCCAACTACAGAAGGAGTTAAAATGGGTGGAAGCAGGAATGTCAGAGACAGAAGGACTCCCTGTAAGGGAGTGAAGTTTCCCTTGGTGATAAGAAACAGAGGAAGCATTATCTTGTAGCCATCCTGGAATGTATGTGCCACCCTTGGGCAGCAGAGCTGGGCTGGGGGATGGACCCAAGGCTGGGCTGAGGTGCCTCATGCAACTGCTCACGGGATTGGTGCTGGTGTGAGTGTATATAAGGAACGGGCTTGAGACACATCTTTGTAGACTCCTTATAGAACCACTTATGGCAGTAGGACTCTGCCCAAAGCTTTGTTCTTTGTTCATTATTTTTTATTATATTTATATTTAAGCACAAACGCGTGTTTAATTCACCTCAAGGAGTACCATAAAAATTCCCGAACGTGTATCACCTGTGCTACTTCATGCCGACTAGATCTGGCTCCATAAGCATCACAGTGAAATTTGGACTTCTTAAAGAAGTACCATCAAGAGAGTCTTGTCCACAGATTACTTAGCACTTTGTTTTTGAAGTCTTACCCAGAACAAAAAAGTTTTCCATGGAAAATCCACTCATCCTGTGTAAGTGTCCTATTCAGTGTAAGGAACATTACTGCTGTGCAACCAGAGTGGTTTCTACTTTGTCTGAGAAAGAAAGCCCTTACCTTATGTACCTTCAGGATAGCTTTTAAGATTAGGATTCCTGCGGGGAAGGGAACAATTGTCAGCATTGCTGTAAAAAGGTATTTTTAAAATCAAAAAGGCCTAGAATTAAGATGTACATATGAACATATAATTTGCCTTTGTCACTTTAGTTTTCTCAGTTTGTTGGGTAGCCATAAATTATTTTTATATTTGCTTGGGTCTATGTTAAAATGATTTCATATCTGTGAAAACAATGAAGACAAATGGATTTATTTTATGCCTGGAGTCTGCTTAAGCAGCGTCTCTAAACCTATATTGAGAAAACACTTCCTTAAATATAGTGCAGTCATAAACTTCTTAAGTAGTGGCATCTGGCTGATACATATAAAATTAGACACAATCATATGTGGCAGGCAAATTTGCAGAAAAACAGACATGCATGACAACAGACATAGCTATCGGCATAGTCTTCCTTATTATTAAACTGCAGTAGATACTGTTGTGTAACAAGACAGGTCTGAAATGCAGTTAAAGCTGCTTATGGTTAAGCAGTCATACAGATATGTGACTGTGACCTCTGTTTCTTTAAGTAGGTCTGCCAGACAGTCACAGTTCCCACGTGCACCCGATGTGAGAGACCAGAGACTTCTTCCTTTAACCCCTCAGGCCCCTTATTCTTTCTTTGTTTCCCTTACAGAACTAAAGTAAACCAGGATGATCTCCTGCCTAGGGTTTTGGAATAAGCACGTTCAAAATTATTATAGCTTTTGTCATATGTAAAGTTGGTGTATTAGCATAACCGTTCTGCTGTTCTGTCAGTGGGTGTGATAATAATATGCCTGCAGAGGACCTTCATTGCTTTTGAAGTAACATGAGGTCCAGTTGCAACAGCAATTCTTCTGGGAACAGGGCAATCTGGCTGCTCTTCACAGTTTTCACACCCATCAGAAAATAACTCCAGACCAGATCATTAACCTTATCTAAATATACCCTAAAATCTGACATTTAAGGGTTTAAATTCTCATTAAAAGTTACAGGAAGGTAATAAAAATTGAAATTAGACAGTACTGTCACCCCACTCCATCTTTGCAAGAAAGTAATCTCAAGGTTGAGTAACCATGGGGTGAGTATGTCAGAAAAAAACCCTCATGTGACCTTAGGAGAAAATCCAGACAAGATCAGAACATTATTTTCCACTGCCAAATGTCAAGCATATTTTTAAGCACCTACATTGCCCAAGTATAGACAACCATGCAAGCTTTTGGTTAAAAGAGAATCAGACACTTTTAAAACTTCACACCTTTAAAATCAGTGAAAAAATCCCATTCAATTCAGCATTTCACTGTCAAGATTTAAGATTTCCCAACAACTGTTTAAAAACAAAATTCTCAACAGGAGATGCCTTTCATCAAATAAGAATACTGTTGAGAATTTAGGTTCATAGGTAATCATTTTATACTCTAGACTTATTCCCTAGCGGTCATAGATGTTGACTGGATTTCTCCTCAGGTAATTAGGTGTGTTCTGGGTAGGTACCTGTATCTAGACTAGTGACCTTAAGCTTACTTTATACTCAATGAGGAAAAATTAGCAATCCCAGGTCATGAGTCTTCTGACTTATTTTAGATATCTACTTTAAAACAAGATAAAACAAGCCACCAAAGTGCCTACTGAATTTGCTGACTGCCTGGAAAGAGAGGCCAAATGAAACCCTGCATTTGGTACATGAATCCTGCCCTCTGAGATTTTGGTATGAGAGCACAGGGTATCTTACTGTCACATGCATGGCTTCATAGTAAAATAACAGACCTAGAAGAAAAGCTGTTCAAAGGCAGTATGTGTGTGACAGAGGAACCTGCAGTTGCAGCTTATACAGAAAATCTGTATCTTGGGATGAGGAAAAGTCAGAAAAAGAACAGAAGAAAAGATGAATAGTCATCTTGAACAAGTGAGCTGATGCATATGGCAGAGAGTAGGAATCAACCCCCACATCTGTGATCACACTCAGGTGTTGTAAATACATGCAGACTGCTTTGGCCTTATTAATATTGTACAATCACCGGCCTCCAGAAGTGTCAGCTTGTGAAAGCAGAATGGCTAAAATATAGGAATTAAATGTATCAAAATAGAAGGCAGAAGCATAAGCTCATAGCAGCCTATAGTGACAACAGCAGCAAATACTGTCTTCTCTTTGTCCTGTCACCGAGAGGAACTGTATTCCTCTCTGTTCGGCTTTTTGTCAGGCACACAGTTTCTGGAGTCCACGTCATCATTTGTGCCTTTTTTTCAATATGGTTATCAGTATTTCCAGCTGTGTTGCAAGAAGCACTTGAATTGCCTACTAAGAACTTATTTATTTATTTATTTACTCTGAAAAGCATACTCATGCATGCATCATCAGTCATCTTTTATGAGCTTGAGTCAGCTATGGTTCTTGAGCTGAGCTGCTGACTCATACTGACATCTAACATGTGGATTGTATGACTGCTAAGTATTCTTACTGATGTTGTTAGTGTCATAGGCACAGACTGGGCAGACTGAAGTAAGGGTGTTTGTTCCTTTAAGTGAAAAGTGAATCATTGATGAGATATAGAGGCCTTCTGTGTCTTCAGTTCTTTTAAGAGGCCTTTGGTCAGGGGAAATACAAATGTGTTAGTTATGTGACTTTTATTGTGACAAGTTACTTTGTCTATTCTTAAAATGTTCAGCCATAACAAGGGGCGTATAATAATGAGTCAGGAGAAGCAAAAGCATGAGTCAACCTTACCATATCAGCTGAAGTCTGTAAAAGCTCCGGGTCTTGCAACACATGTGGGATTGCTGAGATAGAAGAGAAGCAATAGGTGCCTGGACCTTATCATTTTACTTTGTACTTCTTGGGCTGCTCTAAACTTCCCCAGCTCTGTTAAGTGGCTCTGAATTCTCATAATACCACTGATATGCACTGTCAACAACAGGGTTACAGCCTAAAATGATGGGGGTGGTGGGATGGTTGGGGGGGGGGATGTACAAAGCTTGAAGGAATGAAAAAGAGTAGCCCAGGGTCCTAGCAGACAGCAAGGTCAACATGAGTCAGCTGCCGAAGATCCAGTAAATCTCACAATAAACCCTATACATAGCCATACTGGGTTATCAACAAGAGCATAGCAAAAACTTGAGGGAGGTGATTTTTCCCTGAACTTTTGTGTCCCACAATACAAGGCAACCTGGAGTTAATCATCGTGATGATTTGGGGATGGAGCAAAAAATACATCGTTTGAGGCCAAATGAAATTGTCTACTTTAGTCTGGAGAAACGAAGGCTGAGGGACATCTTACTGCAGACTTCCACTGAAGGGGGACTGCAGAGGAGATGGACTTCCCCCAGCATCAGTGAATGGCAAGATGCAACAGTCACAAGTTTCAGCAAGGGAAATCCTGATTGGGCGTAAGAAAAAAAAAATCTTTGCACAGAAAGTGTTTAAGCACTGAAGCAAGTCGTGCAGAATGGCTGTAGAATAACTACCCTCAGAGATATTGAGAACTTGACTGGGCAAGACTCAGAGCAAACTGGTCTAGCTTAGAAGCCAGCACTGCTTTGAACCACATTCAGTTGTCCTGAATCATCTCCAGGGATCTGTTCCAAACATTCTTTCTTTTTATGATGCTTTGTTGCCCGTTAGCCTTGAAAGTAAAGAACTCTCCCTCTGGCAGCTGTGGCCATTAATATTTGCATAAAATCCTGCAGTAGTTCTCAGCCAGCTACCTTCATCATCGGGCTGCTGAAATCAGTCACTTAGACCACTGGTGACTAGAATATGTTGGAACAGAGAAATGTAGTATAATGCAAATTAGAGGAAATTATAAAAATTACTCGCATCCTGAATTTGTTTCAGTGAAATAAATCATGCGTATCATTGTAGCCATTCACTGAAAACATCTGTTCAGTAGAAACAAAAAGCAACTAAGATTTTTAACTATATTAAAAAGAAATAGAGATCATCCAGACTGTGACAGTGAGGCATAGCTCCTCCTATGATCTGGCCTGCAACTATGTTATTTATTCTGGTTTTCACAGCAAGGTTAAAGGAATGTTACTATTAACTTTGAGTTAAGAAGTATTTCTAAGAGAAATTTTCTATCTGTAGGTTTTCTGATGTCTTAATGAACACAGTAAATAACCTCACTCAGTATATGATGGTCCAACTATCAAAATTATGGGTTGTTGACTGCCTTGATAATGAGATGGGTTTTGTTCCAAATGTCAAATGTACATACTCTGCCTTTTCACCACATTTATCCATAAGTGCTATATGCCCTGGATTTCACAAATTGTGAGGCATATTTATTGTGGGAGGGTAGCTCTCTGCTTTCAGTTCCCTTTCCATTTAGAATTGCTCACAGTTTAAGATGATATGCCATAGATTGCACATCATTCACGGTAGTTACAAGCCAGATGAAGAGAAGCTGAAAAACAGGTGTCTGTCTTTTGATTGGACACAGTGCTAGAAATGAAAATAATGATTGCTGAAGAAGGAAGTTGGAAAGAAATCTTCAGCTCATCATGTAAGTGCACCCAGTATGCTTGGCATTTTATCAAGAAGGCACAAACACCACCTTTTTAGACATTTTAATGGCAAAACTAGAACAATATGTCAGTGAAAGGGTAGGATACCAGCAGACATGTGAGGATTTGCATTGAAAAGTGTACACACATGTCCTTTACACTGTTTAAAATTTGGGCACTATGGAGGAAGCAGTGGTCTGAATTATATAGTCTGTTTGCATCCCAGTCTTGAAGATGAACTATGTCCAAATTTGGGGGTTTAAATTCATTATGCTGTGCCTTTCTATGGTTCACATGTATGGTTTTAAACAGCTAAAAGTATGGTATGCTTAACAGTATGGATTAAAGCCCTTCTCTCTAGGACAAACTATACATTCCTCCAAGTCAAAAAAGCTTTAAACATCTGATGTGCAAGCTCCTTTGACATCCAATAATTTCACTAAGAATTAGCTTTTTAAAGTATTATGTATATAGGACCAGGGAGAATTTGCCAATTTTTGAATGTCATTCCTTTAGCTGGAATGGCTCCCAAAAGCCTTGTTGGGAAACTTTCCTTAAAAAGAAAGCCATGCCCAAGTTCAAAGACAAGTTCTTTCTGAAAATAGAGAACATAAGCAAGAACTTTTAAACTTCTCTGAACCTTTTTACTCTCCTCTAAAGTTAGCCATCATCATTTTCAATAGCATAAAGCAACTTTTCTCTCTGGTCAATTATGACTCCTTGAAATTTCCCACAAAGAACAGGCAAGCAAACAAAATAAGCAAAAAAAAATAATATGTAGTAGTTGGAATCTTCTGGCATTTCTCAGCTTTTGAGGGTGCAGAGCACAGACCACAGAGCTGCAGTTTCTCCAGTCTGTAGTTGCTCTTTCTGTTCTTACAGAGATTGCTGAGGAAGGAGGGAGCCTGGAAAGCACATAAGGCTGGAAGTCTAGATGAAATTGGACTTCTCTGAAGGCCACAGGACCCCTGGCTTGAAAAGCACATTTACATGACTTTCATGTCATTTGCACATTATCCATGGCATTCCAGACACTTGAGCTGTGTGACTCAGACTGCCTGGGAAATCAATTGTCTCCAAAGCCAGAAAGAGACAATCTCTGGGTGTGATGCAATACTGCTGATACAATTGTTAGCCCTCAATGTTGTTGTGTCCCACTACTACTAGCAAGGAGTTCAACTGAACTGGTGGATTGGTTTAAGTATTACATAGCAGGTGTCCAAAGTGCTATTTTGTTTATAAATAAACATTTCATAATTAAATACTGAAGATTTTCAGTATTGAATTGTTGAGTTTGCCATTTCATTCTGAGTAAGAATATTATTTTTCTAGAAAACAAACAAAAAAGTCCCATAAAAATTCAATTTCCTGATCACTTCTTGCAAAACACATTTAGAACTCTCTGTCATAGAAAATTGGTTTTGGTGACATCTTTGACAACAGCCCATCGTAGCATGGATGGAAATTGGTAGAATTGAGGCTATTCCCTAACAAAAATATTTTGGAGCACACGTTCAGAAAGCAAGTGCATGAATTCTAACCATTCGAAAGAACTTAATAGAAAGTTAGAATTCTTTTCTAGTATGTGTAAAGATTATTCAAAGTACTTATGGAAAGGATATATTTTCCAGCTAGGAGGTATAACTTTATAGAGTCAGTTTTTCTTACTAAGAAATAAAACTTGTAGAAGAGCTCTTGACAGGGCATGAGGGCAGTCATTAATACAAGGCAATGCATTAAGGTGAGCCTTTTCCTCTCTGCTGGAAGGACTGGAGCTTTGCTAGAACAAAGACATGTCAGTTTGTATCTTGCACAGACTGTTCCTAATATGGTGTATACCTAATTCAACTTCAAGCTTCAGTACTTGGAATAGGGTAACATTTGAGATTATGACATCTAAATGGAGATGTCTTCGTGGTGATATCTTTAGGTCTTGTAGATGCCCATGCAATCGGGATGTGGAACTTGATTCAGTTTCTTAAACAAAGATTTCTGGGCCATTTTTGGTGCCCTGCAGTATCTCACCTGGCTTCCAGCTGCCACTACAGAATGTTATGGGTGTCCTGTAAGTCCTGCAGTAAAACTTTTGCTTTCCTCATAACACTTTTTTGAGCCACAAATATAATAATGCTCACTCTTCATTAGAACTGTTTCAAGAATTATTCCTAAGCATATATTGTAACTGTTGGAAGTTCTCCCAATTTATTAATAGGCAATACTTTCTTTTTTCCCATCCATTCTCCATGACTGAAATACTCTCAAAGTGGCAGTCACCAAGAGTTCTAGATACATTGATATTCAAACAATTGATAAAGCAGTCTCACTAGGAACTGATCTGGCAGAATTCATGCTTTTGTATGGCATAGTTGTCTCTATCAGATCCATGCTTCACTTACTCAGGAATTTATTTGAAAATGTCATGATTAAATAGGAAGACTTCCCAGCAGCTTCTGAAGACATTGATTGAAGAACAGAGGAACAGAACAAATGGAACATATCATTGTTCAAAATCATTGTATATTGTTGCTCAAAATTAGAAACAACTCACAATGGAAAAGACAATTAAAGACCATTATTCAGCTAGATTACAAGCAGACTATACTTGCTTCCCAGAGTATCATTATTTCTACAGTTTTGCCGCCTTTTTTTTTCTCTCTATTCTTTCCATCTGCTGATTGGTCGCATTAGAAACAGCATATAATGGTAACTAATTACTGATTTTGAATTTGTCTAAATGTTTTATTTCCATAGTATTAATTTAGTGAATATGTACTATTTTTCTGTGGCTTTAACAGTGGAATTATTGTTGCAATATGGCACAACTCAAGTTTTTTGTTTGGTTACTTGTGTTTTTTAATAGAGTCTTTAAAGTAATTTACATACCATGATTATTTATATCTCAAATAAATTAGGTAATTAAAAAAAGTTAAAGGAGTAAGAATTTAGATTTTTTTTGGTAGCTTTTCTATCTTTTGATATAGCCGTGAGCCCTTCTGGGACATGTAAAGAAAGTAATGATGAAGTTGATGCTACAGTTTATATGTCCCAGTAAATAACAGAATGAAGATAGAGACCGAATTTTATACCCTTGTTCTACTCCTCAGAGAATACTATGCCATCCCTGGATGGAAGACAAGAGATTAAGAAATATTAAATGAGCTGTTAATTACAAGTTATCCATATAATGCAGATGTATATATCACTTTTAAGATTAATAGGTTAAATTGATCAAATTTTTCCTAGAATTTGGGTATTCAGAATAGTTTCAAAGCAAGCTGCAAGATTTCGTTCAATGTAGCAGTGTACATGGTCTCTCAAATGGAAATAAGAATAAAGATATTCATTTAAATGAGCAAAGTGGGTTCAAAACACAACGGAGTATAATTTATGGAATAAGGAGATAATCATCTGCCTCTCAAAATTAGGGCTGGAGAGGAAGCATCAGCAAGACAATGACTGGATAGGACGTAGCATTTCTGCAATGCATGGGTATTGACTGAATCAGCACAGAAGATTTAGCAAGAAAGAATGTCTATAAACATGAAGGCTAAATAGGAATAACAGAAGCATTGTAGTAAACCCTAAAAAGATATGTAATCAAATGGTCACTAATACAGCTCCCGTACATGCTGACACTGAATAATATGCCTTTATTCAGTGATAATTTATTTAATGTAATTCTGTCAAAAAAATATTTTAATTGGGCATGTTCACAATTAAGTGTGAGCTATGGTTTTCATCTCTCAGCCATTACCACATTTGGGCAAAATATCTTCTGCTGCCTTTTTATTGCCAATACATATATAATTTCGCAGCTGGCTTCTTGCAAACATAAACATACATCCTTGAAGAACTATAGACTGCTTCTTGAAGACCACGTTCCACTGCAACAGTTGTCGTAGAAAGATTACTAAAAGCAGGATGTATCCTTCTTTTTATGCTGTGCTTTTTATGATCATATCCATTTAATATGATGAAATTTAGAGCTAAAATAGTCCAAAATTGTATTTGAGTGGTGGTATGCACTGAAGAACTGAGTGAAACTAGATTGTTGGATTAAACACTATACAAAATCATTATCAAACAATGGGGGGTGGGGAGGAAGTCCAATATCAAAAAGAAAATCAGAGACTGCCAGAGCAGATGTTGCATGGATTACTAAAACCAATTAAACACATGAGCAGACCTTCTCAAATGGAGCTATGATGAATGGAAATGGAAAAGAAAAGAGAGCTTCATTATAAAAGAGAGTATGAGAAAGCCAAAAAGAACCTACAATATTTGCTGCATATTTCATGTTTCTTCTTTCAGTAAAGTATTTCTTTGCCACCATGTATCAGATTTTGACACTAGATCTTTTCAAAAAACCACATCTGAAATTTTACTGTAGGGCATATAATATTTATAGAAACAAACTGTCTAGCTTTTATTACAATAGCAGCTAAGCTTGCTTTCTTCCTTTTTTTTTTCTTTTTCTTTTTCCCCTCAATGTAAACATCTCTTTCTGGAGAGCTTGGAGAGACAGATGACAAGAGATCTGAAGAAATGCAGCCTGGCATCTAACTAAATTGACTAGTGCAACATAATACTGTTGCCAGTCTGTATTTGTCACAAGTACCTGTAAGAATGAGACCTGAAATATGTTTCTGAGAAAGATAAGATGTTGGCCAAAACAAATGGAAGACTTTGAAAACAAAATTTTGTGTAAACTTTGAGGATTCCTGGAAAAAGGACATGCCCATTATAGGAATATGAGAAACTTTTGTAGATTATAATAAAAAATTATGGTTTGCAAAAACATCAGTTCCTTTGTTTCACAAGTTTCCTTAAAACCGACATTTTGTTCTGCAAAGAATAATCTTCAGTGGCAAAAAGTATATTACTAAGAAAACAATTGAGGCAAATATTGAAAACCTCAAGCATTTAAAAAACCCAAAACAATGCAATTTGAAAAATTATGAGCTGTTCTTCTGTTTCATTCAGACTCTTCCTGAATTTTCAGGACCATTCCATTGTATTTACCATTTTTTCCTCAATACAATGTAGCCCATTGTAGTCTAGTAATTTTGTTTTCAAATCAGTGTTAAGATTTTCACATGCACTTGGATATCCCCCAACTTGAGTATTTTAAGAAATATTAAATATAATAGCATTGCAAGTGCAAAACCAATGAGTTTTGTCGTAGCACATGTAACGCTTCGTTTACATTTTCAAAATATTGTAAAATAAACAAACAGTAACAAAAATTACATCATCACAGATTTGTGATGATGTTATTCCCAGATTCTAATGGAACAATAATACACCACATGTTCCCAAAGGTTAAGATTCCTGGCAGCTCATTTATCTCTTGCAGAAGCCAGTACTGCACCCTCCAATGAGGCTAGAGCTGCCCATAGGCAAGGTTCTCGCATTATTTATGAGAGTGGTTCACTGTCTGTAGACACCATGAACTGAAGCAAGACCAAACCCAGAAAGTATGCACCTACTTCCTCCCAGTCAGACAAATTAAAATCCAGATAAGATCCAAGCTCTTGAGAACCAGAATAATTACAAGAATATGACTATCTCAAATGATTTCAGATCATACGTTCTATCAGAAAACACAAATTCAAAGGTTGGTACAACAGCCAGGAGCACAGTATGCAATATAAAATATAAATATAAATCTATAAAATATAAATATAAATCTATAAAATATATATATTAAAAAAATCCACTGAGCCTGTGAGTAAGCAGAAAGCTTTCAGGCTATAGTAGTGGAAGCAGAATAATTTAATTGGGCCTGGTAAGATTCAACCTGTAGATTGTGAAAGAATGGTCAGTCCAAAAGAAGGTATTTGTACTCATTTTCCTGTGGAAGGTTTCCACTTGGCACATTCTATACTTTTTGTCCCCTTTAATTTCTTCCTGAAAAATTAAAAATTTGAACCCTCTTCTTACTGTGAAAGGTGCATCCTTTTCTCCCTTTCTTTTCTCCCCTTCTTTTCTCTCCTCCAATTTTGTATTAAATATATATATATTTGCTGATAATGCATATCTGCTTAGCCCGGAAGGGTTTTTTCCCTTTCTACAGGTAAAGTCAGTAGCCATGGAAAGATAACATTTAAAGCAATTTCAGCAACTTATGTCTGCTTTCCTGAGGGATCTTATTGTCAAGTCTACAAAGTTAAAATCAACAGAATCCTCAACCACTCTACACTTACTCTATTTTTGGTCTGTAGTTATCACATGAATTTAACATTGTTCAATAGTTGTCTAAAATGATTAAGTGAGTAGAGGAGCGTTATCCAAATTTCCTGATTGTTCCGTATAGGCAAAGTTCTCTTTTAAGGCAACTGCAAGTTACACCAGATTTGGTCTAAGAGCCAGTGACATACTCTACTCCATCTTCCACACTGACTTCACATTAGGATGATAAATAGTCATACTGTTGTTTGAATACCCAACCCTTCCCCCCATACTCTCAACATCTCCAAAATTATTTATTACACATCACACTACAGAAGTTTATCTGATTTCATGGATGAATCCAATAGTATTTAAAACAAAGCAACACTAAAGAAGGACAAGTTTCTGCCTCCCAGAAAGAAAGAGCCTTTACTTTTTGTGTGCATAGCACCACCAAATGTGAATGGCAGAATTGTTATCACCATGAAATATTGTCTCTTTTAAGTTATTTCCTTAGTTTTAAGGAACTTAAAGAAACTTCTAATAACTTGGTGTCAATAACTTCTGTTATTTATTAATTTCAATAAAAAGTTGTATAGAAAAATAATAAAAAATAAGCTGAACAAAATTACATTAATGCAATTCTCCTGTTAATGTCTATTTTCGATGCAGATTTTGTTCTGCTTATGTGATGTGCTGCTTATGTTCTGATATGTGATGTCTCCTGTTTCAGTTCCTGGCTATTATCTCTCATTTCAGAGGTTGCAACCATATGACTGTTTGAGGATTTTCCAACTGCTATAAATTCAGTTACTGGATTTCACATTGGAAAATGTAGAAATCTGGCAGACAAGTTCTACCGGAGAAGGAAACTATGGAAAGAGGGATAAACTTGATAACACGATTTTTCCAAAAAGTTCTATGTTCTCGGGAAATTCTTGTCATCATTATATGGGAAGTGAGTAATTCAGAAGTATTTTGAAGTACATTTTCTACTGTTTCAGAGAAAAAGCACTGACATCTGAGGCCCACTTTATATATTAGGTGAATGCAAGTAAAATTTTTTTGAGGGGATTTTTTTTCTGATTCATATACATCTGAAAAAATGTATTCTCATCAGTCATGTTTTAATCTTTGCCACTAACTTTGATTGGCATTCTCAGAATCTTCAGAAGTTCGGTTCTGTTCAAATAAGCATCCAAAGTCTGAAACTTATGTGAAAAATCAGAAAGCATACAGAAGTACAAAACAATAAATGTATTATTTAGAAATATGCATCCTTTGAAAATCTATCTATGTTGTCCTCAGTCTTACCAAGCAATTAAATTCTGTAATTTTGGACCCACAAACAGTTTTGATGAAAATGAAAAACATTGTAACTTTCATAACCAGATAAATAACAGTGCATATTCTCTGGTTGACTTTCTCATCTCACGTATTTTTCCAAAAAAAAATTTACACTCCAAAGCAGTATTGAATGTTCTTAACAACTTCTCAATGAACTAACTCTTTTAATCTAATGCAATAGAGCAGGTGACAGGGTTTTTTTTCCTAGCACTCCCGGCATTTGTCTAACAGGTTGCAACTTAAATGAGGGATATTTCCAGTAGATTTTATAATTATTATGATTATTTACAAAATAATCACATCATCTGTCGACAAACCTGTTAAAACTAGTGTAATCACTACTTTTGGCTGCACCTGTCCGTTAAAGTTTGAAACACCTATTCACGGGATTGAGTGTACCCTCAGCAAGTTTGCTGAAAACACCAAGCTGCTTGGTATGGTCAACAGGTTGAAGGGAAGGGATGCCATCCAGAGGGACTTGGACAGGCTTGAGAGTTGGGCCTGTGCCAACCTCATGAAATTCAACAAGTCCAAGTGCAAGGTCCTGCACATGGGTCAGGGGAATCCAAGGGCAAATACAGGCTGAGAAGAGAAAGGATTGAGAGCAGCCCTGAGGAGAAGGACTTGGGGGTGCTGATTGACAAGAAGCTCAACATGAACTGGTAATGTGCACTCACGGCCAAGAAAGCCAACCATATCCTGGTCTGCATCAAAAAAAGCGTGGCTAGCAGGTTGAGGGAGATGATTATGCCCCTCTACTCCACTCTTGTGAGACCCCACCTGGAGTACTGTGTCCAGCTCTGGAGTCCCCTTCTTATGAAGGACGGAGGAGGGCCATGAAGATGATCAGAAGCTTGGAGTACCTCTCCTATGAAGACAGGCTGAGAGAGTTGGGGTTGTTCAGCCTGGAGAAGAGAAGGCTCCAGGGATACCTTATAGCAGCTTTCCAGTATCTGAAAGGGGCCTACGAAAAGGCTGGAGAGGGACTTTTTACAAGGGCATGTAGCGATAGGACGAGGGGGAATGGCTTCAAACAGGAAGAGGGGAGATTTCAAATAGATATCAGGAAGAAATTTTTCGCAATGAGGGTGGTGACACAGTGGAACAGGTTGCCCAGGGAAGTTGTGGATGTCCCATCCCTGGAAATGTTCAAGGCCATGTTGGATGGGGTTTTGAGCAACTTGGTGTAGTGGAAGGTGTCCCTGCCCATGGCAGGGGTGTTGGAACTAGATGATCTTTAAGGTGCCTTCCAACCTAATTCTATGGTTCTATGATGTCATTTTCATATTGAATTCAAAAAGATTACTAATACAATTAAAATTTCACATTTTTCTTTGAAAAAAATTAGGCTATAATTTAGTAATTTGTACCATTTTATTAAAATTGATTTACCTCTACTAGTTTTGGGTTTGGGTGTTTTATTGAAGAGTTTCTTTTCTGTATTTTAAAGGAAAATGTATATATATATATAAACATGAAAAAATCATTAAAATCTAGCTGAATTAGTTTTTCCCTGCAGACATCTATGAAAGTACTGATGAAGATGGAAGGATGGCTCCTCACATACAAAGTTCTCATGGTAGTGACAGGAAAGGATGGAATGTAGTTGGCAAGAGTACACATTTCAAGATATTGTAAACAGAATTATCAGAAATATTTGAAAATATGAAATGAAAGATGATGAAGTCCAACAGACATTTCAGACTTTGCCTGAACCTTTATACACCTTCAGGGTTTTAGGAATTCTGTAAATGATGTATATAACACAGAGGTATAGCAGAAAGAAACCCAGAACAGACACCCTCTTGTCATCCAAAAGCACAGTAATTCGTTTCAGGATACTTGAAGTCTCTCCAAGATAGAAATTACAGGAAGTGTAGATACTAGAAGATCAGTACCTCCCACTTCCAGATCAGTTTTAGTTGCAAAATAAAACATCATCAGCTGAAAGTGTAATAGACAACACATCTATTTTAGCACAGGCCAGTCAAGCTTCATCTTTTGTACTTGCATTCAGCACAGTTTCCATGATCCTGCAGGATGGAAAAAATAACAGAAAAAAAATTATTGTTTCATTACCTGAGAAACTCTGAGATAAGCCTTCTGCATTCTAGATTATTTTTAGTTTCCTGTCATTATATGTTACAACTTGAGGATGTAGTTGATTGATTACGCTGTTGCTGTGGGCTATGGCAAGTCTATTTCTCTCAGTTCAGGGCAATCCATTACAGGTCCTGAATAAAAGTGTAAGCTTTGTACATCCATCCTATGGGAAAGATGATAGCTTAAAAAAAAAAAAAAAAAAAAAAAAAAAGTGGCTTTTAAAACTGTAGTCTTTACTCTGAATAAAGTACGACTTTCCAGGAGCCAGTGTAGATAGAAGTGCACTCATATAAAAAAGCTTTATTTTACATTAATGCTTTGGTGGAGAGCATATATCAATATGGGGCAGTGTTATGTTTTTTTGTAATGAAAGACCTCCTTTTGTTATATAAAAAGACTGAGCACCATAACAATAGATGAAATATTATCTGGACTTCTTAGGATAGAAGAGAATCAATTTGTTATTTCAAAATGTTTTCAACCACTTTAATTAAAGAGGGGGGTCGTTTCTTTTTGACATGCAAGAACTAAACCAGGTTTTGAAATAAACTGTCAGTTTTTCCTCCTTCCTTAATGACACTGTTTAAGATCTCTAGAGAACAGAACCAAGTATGATAAATATCAGTATCAAATAATTTGCTGCTCTTCTTCCTACATTTTATTAGAACTTGATACTGTTCACTTACGAGCTTTTGCGCTGACATCTGATTTCACTTTTACAGGCTCATGAAACCAAACATGACAGGATTTACATCTTATGTTGTCTCAAACGTCCAAGGGCATTTAAACCTGTAAAATAGATCAGATACAATACAGTTTTCCTTGTTGGTATATGTTGCAAAATAAAATGTTATTGACATGGCCGTTTACCCTTCTTCCTAAATGGTATACAGCTTTGTTTGATGTTTGGGAGTCATACATCCCAGGAATGTACTGATGTTGACTTATCTGTAGAATTACTATATAAATAATGAAGATGTTTTACAGATATAGAAAGAGCCTCAAACTTTTAGGACCTCTTTATAGTCATAAATACTGTTGAGAAAGGTTCCATAAACTCTATCTGCTTAAACATTGGCCTGACTTGCATTTTAATATTTCCAGCTTTTCTTGTTCCTGGTTTGTTTATTTTGTTGATTTCTCTGTCATTTTTATGAGATTGACTGTTTTTTCAGTGGGCAAAATGAAGCAGGAGAAAATCAATCATTGCTCAATGTATATGATGCCTTGAGCATAACGTCATCCTACCAGGAATACTTTACAGATTTAAGCCATATTTGTTTGTATTTTATTTGCAGGAGGGATTAACTTCTGCATCATAGGTACTTATTTACTGATTTTAGATTCCATTAACAATATTTGTTGTGTGAAAAGTTCAAAGGCCTCAGTCACATGTTACCAACCAAACACAAATATAAGAGCTTCCTTTAAACGCAGAAAGAAAAGAAAATATAAAGTTCTCTGTGCACATATCCTTGTCCTCAGGATAGTCTGGGTAGTAGATGCACAAGTTTAGCGCATTCTGGGTATTTGCACTGGAGAACAGAAAGAATTCTAGAGGTTAGAGATTGCCCTACCAAAAATCTCTAATGTTCAGCTTTTGTGATCACTGCTACTGTTGATCCCAGAGTAATCTGGATGTTATAAGAGCCATTATCTACACACTGATGTAGTGACCTCTTTGTTGGTTGAAAGAGAAGTGCTGTGAAATTGCCATCTTTAAATAGTCATGAGAGTCCACGTCTTCTGATTAACACTCTCAGAAACCTCAATACGAGACAAACAAGAGGAAACAGTGCTGGATTACTTAAGAATCAATTGTACCACCTCTCCAAGACCTTTCTTTTGCAACCTTGAAGGACCCTTAAAAACAAGTCCACCTTCTCAACAGGCTTGTAAAGAAAAGCAATCAAAATAAGTCTTCTTTTCAGAACATTGAAGAGAGCTCACAGATGGAATTGCAGAAAAACATATTTGATGTGTAAACATTTCCAGTGCTCTGATCTTCAGCTTTCAAGAGCATGGTAACAAGTGAAAAAATAACTAGGTGATACCCTTGCCCTTGTCCTATAATCATCATAATAGTTAAATATCTGAAGAAATCACCACTTGTTATCAGCATTGGCACTGCTATATCCAGGAGATTAAAAACTTCAAGAGTTCATATTGTGACTTTCTAGTGGAGTAGGATTGCTGGAGATCATCTACCTAATTGTATTGGGTTTGTGTGGCAAGGTTTTGGTAGTGGTGGGGCTACAGGGGTGGCTTTTGTGAGAAGCTTCTAGAAGCTTTCCCCATGTCCGATAGAGCCAATGCCAGCCAGCTCCAAGACAGACCAGCTGTTGGCTAAGGCTGAGCCCATCAGCAATGGTGGTAGCGCCTCTGGGATAACATATTTAAGAAGAGGGAAAAGTTGCTGCACAACTGCAACTGCAGCTGGAGAGAGGATTGAGAATATGTGAGAGAAACAACTATGCATACACCAAGGTGAGTGAAGAAGGAGGGAGAGGAGTTACTCTGGGCCCCAGAGCAGAGATTCACCTGCAGCGGGTGGAGAAGACCATAGGGAAACAGTGTGACCCTCTCCAGCCTATAGAGGTCCATGGTGGAGCAGATATCCACCTGCAGCCCCTGGAGGACCCCATGCAGAGCATGTGGATGCACCCAAAGGAGCCTGTGACTGTGGGAAGCCTATGCTGGAGCAGGCTCCTTGCAGGACCTGTGTCCCTATGGACAGAGAGGATCCCATGTTGCAGCAGGTTTGCTCCATTGGGGACCCACACTGGAGCAGCCTGTTCCTGAAGAACTGCACCTTGTGGAAAGGACCCACACTGGAGCAGTTCATAAAGAACTGCAGCCCATGGGAAGGACTCACACTGGAGAAGTTCATGGAGGACTGTCTCCTGTGGGAGCAACCCCATGCTGGAGGGGAAGAGTGGAGGAGTCGTCTCCCTGAAGAGGAAGGAGCAGCAGAGACAATGTCAATCCACCACACTGAGAGATATGAATTGATTCAATTTGTAGAATATGCAGTAATATTCGGTAGGAAGGAGGTAGTAATCTTTTGATCCACAGGGCTTATTCAGGAGATGCTAATTACATGTTAAAACAGACAAACGTTTGTACATCATCAATGATTTTCAGGAACTTGTATATCTTAACTTATGTTTCTTCTCCAGATCCTTACCCACATCTACCATGACACCTTTACATTGGAGGACAGCGAAGGAGGCAGATATATGCTTTTAAAAGCTTTATAGTTCATGGAACAGTAATTCCCAGCTCAGGGAAATGTGCAGACATGGTATTCCCTTTGCACCAAAACATTAGTACAGAGGAAAAAGAAATGATCCACATAAACTTGATAAAGCAGTCCAAGTTTGCATGAAAGATTTATTGAGTTTGAATAAATACCAGAGCCATGTTACTTCTCCTGTCATCTTCTCTGCTGCTCTTAATCCAAGGCACACCTGGAGCCATCTCTGTTAATATAACTCTAATGTATTCACCAATAAGGTTTCTGTAATTTATTAAGAATAATAGGGCCCAATGATTATAAAAATCTGATACTATATTGTTTAGCAAAAACCAAAAACTCTAGATGAATATTTTTTCTTCAGAACAGAAGTGAAAATATCTCAGTGGTTTGGGACAAAGGACAGATAGATGTGATTGTGAAAAGGATCAATAAATAAATAATAAACTTGTTATTTCACTATTTGTGGTGGTCTGTCAGTGAGTCATGCAGCTTAGCAACCTTAAATCAAAGTTAACAAAGATTTTTACGTGAGGATTTTGTAAAAAATATATACCAGCCAACAGTAAAATATGACATAATAAAATCAGGATATTGAATTGATTTACTGTATCCAAGATTAATTTGGTAACAATATTAGATTTAAGGCTAGCCTGTTAGTTGGCCCAGTGCTGTAATATAATTGTATATTCAGAAAAGCATTAATTTTTTACTGTGTCACGACAGTTTTTTGACCATGAATAGGATTCCTTTATTCTTCTGCATTTTCTTCTACAGACGTCAGTCTCCAGCATTCAGTTATCAGGAATAGTCAGCATGAAGTATTGTCATTGATTTATAAATGTGATATATACATGTATAATCATATACATATTATGTCATTGCCTGAGGGTACAATATAGGTATTTATCATCTTTATTGGCTAAAAGCAATAGCAATAACAATTTAAAGACCAAGAAAAGTTAATCCTGGTTAAATAAAATTTACTATATGTATTTCAATTATCTGTTTCAGTCTCTATGATTAACCAAAAGTTCACTAAATTAACTACAATAGTTTAGACACTACAAAGTTATTATTTTTTGTCGTCATCTCCAGTTCCCCTGAATACAATTTTCCAGGAACTGGCTTCTCAGATCATTTCAGGTTTTAAATAGATTTTCTTTTCTTTATTGTATGTATACAGGCTGATGATTTAAATAATGTGAAACCCATTGAAGGTAAATTAAAAGTTGAGTTACAATTAAACTGCAATGAAAGAAAGCCCCATAACAGGGCCCATGAGGTGATATTCACATTAATAACAAATGAACAATTTTACTGAAATAAATAGCAGATGAATTTAAATTGTTGAGGCCATTAATTCATATTTTACTGTGAAGTGTATGAATCTGGCATACTTTCAGCTTAATATTACTAAGGTAGGCAGATGACCAGGCCCTGGTCTGAGGTGTAGCTAACCGAACAGACAGTGAGAAACTACTGAGTACAACAGGAAAAACTGCCGGACATAACAAATAACCAGCAGGTGTTGGAACATCTTCCCCTGCCAGGCCAGAGGCATTGACCCAGGTCAAGGTCCAGATGGTGGATGCAGCCCTGCAAGTCCCAGGCTGCAGGGATTGCCTGGGGCTTCTCTTCAATGCCGGGAGACATGGTCCTCCATCCTGCAAGAGGTGTGCTGTCTTTGCAGAGCTGTGTTGTCAAGAGAAGCAGTTACAGGAGGGAGTAAGCAGGCTGCACAGCATCAGAGATAAAAAGAAATAGACAGGATCTTTCTCAGAGATGCAACAGCTTGAAGAGCCCTGGACCCCAGATGCAGTGGAGAACTGTACCCCCCTTGGTATAACAGTAGTGCAGCCTGTGCAGAAAGTGAAGAATGGAAGCTGACTTCTGGCATCAAAAGGAAGTCTCCTGCTTTACCTAAAGGCTTACAACTGTGAAACTGGTTCACCTCGCTCAAAGTTGAAGAGGAGCCAGATGTGCTTTTAATTCAAGCATCTGGGCCACCTCACCTGTGGAGGTGGCCTCACCACTAGGAGGAAGTAGAATACAGACAGCACCATGAAGATGGCTGGATTTCACAAATGGTTATGTGAGAGACAGCCAGACTCCAAAGATAGTGGAAAGCTCTACTGGGGCCTTGTGAGGAGCAGTCTTACAGGGCCAGCAGTGCCTTGGTGACCACATCAGTAACACTGTTTAAGGCCAAGGTAGTATAAGGTCTGGCTAGCAGTATCAGAAGTACCAAATTTGGGTGCCGAAGTAGCAAATTCTGGGACTGGTGGGAAGAAATTAATTAGAGGTGGGTTGTTTTTCTGAGAGGAGGCAATGCTGGAACAGGTTTCACAGGGAAGGATCTCAGTAGACAAGCTGAGATAAAGGGAGCCCAAACTGTATTTCATGCTACCCTGCAGTCACTGTGATTTACCTTGAATAAGACACAGTGGGATTCATGTTGCTTAATTTTAGGTACATTTATATCTGATCTAGTCAGCATAGACTTTCTATATAATCAAAGATGAGAAAAAAAATGGTTTCTGGGCACACTTTATCTGACCTACTTTAGACATCTGTTCAGGATGAGATAAATCATAGCCAGAAAGAGCCCATTAGAAGAGGCTGGATGTGGAAGATGGTATTTATTTACAAATCCCAAAGTTGATTCTACCCACTCATATTCCTTCTCACAGATTTCATTCTCATACTCTCTTATTCACATACTCACAAGCACCAACAGTTAAGTTTGCAGGGTCTGACTGGGATCAACTGTATGTAACACAGAGGTCGAGGGACACCAGGTATTAAGTCCTCATCATGTCTCTGGGATTCTTCTTAGGTGATGAGAAATATGTTATTTATGTCAATAAGGTGTCATTATTTACCATGTGGTGGTCCTTTGCCTCAGAATCTTGCTTACTTCAGCTTCCACAAGTCTTAGCCAAGTTGTCTTTTTAGGAAAGGCACTGGGAACGGTGTCCATCATTATGAACATAGGCTATTCTTTTCATCCTTGTGCTACTGTTTTTATTGTATTTTCATACACATATTTACATTCCTCTTTCAATCGTACCAATTTCAATATTTCTGCTACACATCTCTGTGCTATGCCAGCAACATGTCCATTAAATAATACATATTAAATACACACCACCCACACAGCAAACTCTTTTTTAAACCCAGAAAGGGCTATACATATCTTTATAAAAGATTCTAATAATTTATTTCTATTTTGAGTCACTTGTTTCTTTACAAAGAATTTTTTTATGTATTAGAAGATAAATATTATACTTATGGTTTAAATAAAAACTAAAAGTAAATTAAAATGCAGAACATGTTTTAAAACATATTATGTAAATAAAACTACCTTACTTGTTCTCACTGCACTATAATAAAAATATATTTTCTTATAATGTATATGCAATTTAGGACTAAACTTTCACAAAGGAACATAGAGTGAGACTCAGCAGCTAAAACACAGATGTCTAATGCTATCCTAGGAAACAGATGTCAGAAGAAAACTTCCAGGTACCACATCCAAGATTTAGAAGTCAAAATTCATTATAAACTTGGAAGTACCTAATCTTTATCTGTCTGCCTCTCTGCCTTGAGGGATGAGCAGAACTGCAGAAGTGTTTGTCTGTACATGAAAAGGAAGATTGGGAAAGATCCACAAGCTAAAATCTGTGCCAGGCAGAGCTATTGATATCGCTTCAGTGAGGTTCTGAGACTGACCTATGGAGAACCATGTTAGGGATAGTAGCCCACACCATGAGGACATTTCTGGTGACTGAAGAATGACAAATCAGTTAAAACATCTTGCAGTTAGGCCCCAGTATTCATGAACTTTGGAAAAACATGATTAGTCCATGCAGCTGTGTCCATCTTATGTACATTGGCTAGGCAACCTATTGAAAAATCCAGAAGTTTTTCATCTCTCTGGACAGATATGAACCCAGATTTCTTACTTTTGAGAAACTAAAGAGTTGAAATAGTCTATGACTGCCTTCATTTAGCCATTTTTAATTTACTAAAAATATTTTAGCACTCATTAGGTTAGACACGAAGATGTTGCCATATTTGCCTTCTAGAGTAATTCATGTGGGATGTGGATAATTCAATCTTCAGTCCCTTCTCTATGTCTAAATTAAAAAATCTCAAATTCATTTTTGAATGGTTCTCTCCATGGAAAATAGTAATTTATAATCAGACATACTGTACTGCTTTCTGAGAGTTAAAAAAAAATACACAGATTAATTTTGGAATTCCTCAGCTTTAAAAAAAAGATAACTTACATGCATCTTGGAGCTTAAAGTAAAACTTCTCAAAGCTTGTTGTATTCTGACAGTGACTAATTTGGACAGTCAACTAGCTGTCCTTAAAGCAGACTTGTTTTAGAAGAATGAGGTCAACTCAAAATGACAATTTTTCATTTCATCTGTCAATGTCTTATCTTCTAAACAGTGCTGAAAAGAATCACAACCTGGTTTACTGATATGTGTGTACAGTGAGAGCCAGTAGAATAGGCCTGTACCTATCATTTTTTATAAATATATATATGAGTATACCTACCTACCAAGAAGGAAAACAATTATTTAACTCTACACAGCAATACATTTTAACATTCTATGTTAAATAAACTGTTTATATAATTTCCTGTATATGTTTTACATGTAACTAAATCTTATTTTCCAACACAATTACAAAGAATTAAAGAGGATTTTTTCTCATTTCATTATATTTCTACAAAAATAAGCATATCTATAAGCATGTATCTGTGTATGGCAGTATATTAGCTTTTGAGTGTAGAATGTCTCCATTGGCTCTGTTGTTTCAGTGCTGGGTGAATAGTCTTCCACAAATATCGCCAAAGTGAAATGCCTAGACTTTTTTGTGCAATGAGCTACCCACTGTCAGAATCTGGACTATTATGTTTTAGTCATCTGTTCTCATATGAAAGGTTGTTTTAATGATGGAAGGTGAGAATAATTTTGTCTTTTATCTCGACTATAGTTTCATACTGAGCTAGGCAATGGCAAATTACTTGATGAAAATTAATGATTAGCTGTCCTTTTTTTAGAAGTGGCTTCATTATAAGTTTTATAAATAATGGATTAGTAATTCATTACATAACAAGATGTTGAAGTTAGCCCATTAGTGTACCTTCTGTTGTGGTTATAGGAGCCTGCCATACACAGCAATTCGACCTACAGAAATATACCCTCTGTTGCAGTGGCACTCACTAGAACCATGATGACCAAGCTAAGGTCCATTTAGCATTTCCATTATACACTATGTTTTTCAACTTCTAATGTCTCAGCTGTTTTGTAGACTGTTGGGATCAAACTTGATACAAAAATTTAACACTCAGTCCCTTCCCCTTCTCCCTTTCTCTTGCAAAAGCCAAAATAGACAAAGCATGGAATTTTTAAAAATGTATTTCTCTTTGTATATCTTCTTTGCAATGCTCTGTAGGAAGACTTAGCTGGATTTGAAATTAGTATGAGTATATTGATCTACCTAAGGTTAATGCGGCCATTTATGAGGTATGAAATAAAGTAAGAAACTTTCAAAGTACTACAATATGTAATTTAAACTTTGCTACAAGACATGTACAGTTACATTTTTACATCTCTTTATTGCAAATCCAATCTTCACTACGATACCTTTGTTATAAATCAAAATTTTACTTACATTGTATGCTTATTATGTTCCATGGGATTTCGCATTAGCTAATTAGAGATGATGTTGCAATTGCAATTTTATGTCACATAAAAGATTCAATGCAAGAAATGTAGTCCTTTTGGAAAGACTTTTTTATTACTTACTTTAAAAAGAAGGAGGAACGAAATGCCAGGAAATGGAACGGGAAAAAAAAAATGTTATTACTCTCTGACAAGACTGAAAGTGGACGTAAAAGAACACTGAAAGATATAACTATTAGTACATTACTACATACATTTGTTTAAATGACTGGTGCAAAGGCACTAAAGGTATTGTTTTCAACTCCAGTCTTTACAGGGCCAGATATCATTATACTTGTCAATCATAATATAATATTTTCCTTGAATTCTCCTAATATTTTGAAGTGTGTCTTACAACTGAATACATCGTATTCTTTCTTGGGGCAAATTTGAATTTTCAGCTATCACAACACATAAAGTTCAGATTGATAATTAATTTCAACCCTTTAACTCAAAGTCAATTTGGATTACCGTTAATTGCATGAATAAACAGAGACTCTTTCAATTTATAAGCTATTGTTCAGATCAAACCAAGGGGACTTAATCCACCCTCAATTAGGAAACCATCTGTAACAACTTTTTTTTTCCTTCAAAAAGATTTTGATTTACTTTGAAAGTTTCCTACTATAATCTGAGCTACACATGAAGCAGAGATAGGGAGGATTGAAACATAGAAAATTGCTCATTTTGGGGGAAGAAAAGCATGCTATAATATTTTCAACACAGCAGAACTCCTGTATCTCTCTAAATTCTGCTGTCGGTCAGGAGTTTGAAAATTCATCCAAGTATTTCTCATCCAGTTGAAATAAGGCTTAGTTTGTAGATGTTGTATAAAAGAGCTCTGTTCAGGACCCTTGAAGAGCAAACAGTACGGAGCATTAGCTTATTTCTCTCCATATAAAGCAAGTCAGTGTCAGATAGAAGTTTAACTCCCTGAAACTGGATTAAGAAAGTTATGGGCCTCAGATATAACAAGTAAATTATTCAGAGTATGGGGAGATGTGCTTCAAATTTTACTTACATGCTGATAAACAAATAAGATTAAAGCTATAAATATAAACTTCTTCCTTACTTTTGTATTAGCATCTAAAGCTGGTGAGAAACTGACATTCTGTAAGGATTTCATCTTAATGTTGTTAACATAGATGATCACGCCTTAAAAAAATCCAGTCATTTTGAGGAATAAATGAACAAAGAGTACAGTACACAGTTCAGAGGTAATGCACTGAAGAATAACGTACAGGATTGAAAAGCCGTATTTATGAGTTATTTTTCAAAAGCTGCTTTTTCTGCATTTTTTTTTTTTTTTTTTAGTGAAGAAGATGTTTAAATTGACTTTCAGCTAAATAAAAAGGGATATTTGGTAGGTGTAATGCCAAAGTGAGTAATAGAAATAAATTTTCTTTAGGAAGTATGCTTGTGGGTTTGGGTGTTGGTTTTTTTTATTAGTATTGTCTATTGTCTCAGATAAATAAATAACCGTTCATAAAATCAAAGTGAATATACATTATTACCCACAGGGGGAGAGAGAGGGGGACTATTTATTCAACAATGATGTGAATTGCTTTCAAATACCTGAAACTTCTAGCTGCAATTTTACATTTATTGGCAATCGAATTTCTCCAACAGTGTTCTGTGACGGAATTCTCATGAGCTCAGTGGATTATGACTAATGGTTTTACAATAAATATTTAATACTAACTGCTACATACAAATGGCCACAGACTTACATCTATACTATAATTTTTCACATGTGATCTGATCCATACCTTGACTGTATTGGATTTAACTAATTTTCAAGGAATTACAGTTATTACAAAAAATTGAGTTATACTGTGAATATTACAAACTGTTCATCTATTTATTCCTATTTTTATTCAAGCAAGTTTGATGAATTCAACAGGATTACTTCTTAGGCTTTATGAATGTTATGTTGGTGACTGAATACAGGCAAGAATCTCACTACCTGCTGTTTCAGTTACAGCCACTCACCAGAGAGCAAATGAGTGGGGAATTTGATTTTGATAATTACTAACCACGCCAATTGACTGAGCTAAGTCCATGAACACTTCGATAAAACTGACCAAAACTCAGATACCACCTCAGATACTGGAGGTGGCAAGTGCCTCTGGTACGTCATATAAGGCATGTTCTGATATATACCCTCAGACAGATTTGATGGTGTTGGGACAAAAATGGGGAAGGCTTTATGTTCACAGCTCTCCTTTCCCTTGCATTGACAACTGGGTGATAAATTTTGCATGCAATTCATTGGTGCATGTTGACCATATCAATGTGACTAGAAGGCATCATTCTACTTCCCTATTTGAAGTAATTTTTTATCTGTCCTGTGAACTATGAATTCCAAAGAGAAAGACTTCAGAGATGTTCTTCAGAGTTCTTCCTCCCCAATGCAGCTTTGCATGAGCATCTTGCATAGGAATTAAATGTTTGCATTCATTAGTATTCAGCTTTGGGATTCTTCATAAGGAGATTTACCAGAAGTGATTCCGTAGACTTCACCTTTTCTGAGGTAATCCAAACAACCTGACAATGCTTAGGAAGCTAAGAAGTGGATTGCCACCTCTTATGCCAGTAAATATTGTTTTGGAGATTTACTTGAAAAATGAAAGTGCCTTCCAGATGCTTGGATTGTTTAAATGCCATAGGTTCTCCTGGAATTAAAGGATATTTTAGGGTTCTTCATGAAAGTGAGAGGAAAGTTAACTAGGGAATTCCTAAATATTGTTTGCCTGTTTTCTCAGCTAGGTTTTAATTCACATCAGGATATCTGGATGTTGAAAGAATCCAGAATTGAATCACTGGCAGTTCTGTCACCTGCAATTTCTCAGGTGCAACCTGCAATCAGTTTGGTGGAACAACTGAAATCAGAATAAGATAATTCCACATAGGAGGATTTAGTGAGGGCAGTATTCTCTCTTATGAATCTTTCACTCTGTGCAATGTCACAGTCAATTCAAAACAATCCAAGCAAACAAATACTTCAAACATAATCCCAGATATGCTTGTAAATGAGCTTTTTGATAAGAAACTGAAAGCTGTTTTCTGACACCAGCTTGCAAAATTACCTCATAGTAGAAATAATATGATAATATTTCCTAAGTTATCTTTTTAGTCACTGAATTCCTTGAAGAATAGGTATTAGCATGTTATAAACTTCCTATATTTTAACTGAATTTTCATGCAGTATCAGTTAATTTTCAAAAATTAATTTTCCATTTCTTCTCTGTCTGATATAAATTGCTGAAAAAATTGCTGAATGCAACAAAACTGTGAGTTATACTGCACAATTTTACAAGCTGGCAATGGTTTTGGATATTGTACCCTTTCTTACAAGAGCCTTTGAAATGAAAGATTCACCCTTGTCAAGAACCCTCTCTATTGAGACAGCATTTACACAGCACTATTGTGACATTCAGCTTCAAAAGAAGACAGAAAAATCAATTCACACTTTACACTTCAGTTAAAAAATTCAGAGCTTTACCTCTCTTGAAATGACAAAGAATAAAAATTAAATTTCATGCAATAAAATACATGGAGAAAAAAACTATTAATATCTCCTGCCAGTAAGTTTTCTGACTCTTAGAGACATTCCTTTTACGATGTAATGAGCCACTAAGGCACATGTAAAACTATATGTTTCGGTAGTGATGCATCTTTTGGAGGGTGAGAGAAACAACTTTTTGTTAATAGTGTTGCCATAACCATCCTAAGGAATCTCATCATGTCCAACAAAGTTAGGTGAAAGTACTTGAATTAGGACAACTGAGCTGCAACTGACCTTTGTCTGCATCACCTATAGGTGAAAACCTTTTCTGTTATTTTTGAGTTTTGTGTTTGGGCTTTAACTTTGATTTGGTTTTTGGGTGGCTTTTTTCAGCTTATAAGAAAGCATGTGCTTAAGTGGAAATGTTTCTGATTTTGTCATGTAGATCTTAACCTAACAGGGTACTCAGGTCTCCTGATGCGAGCTACGGTGCACAATTTAGGTATTAGTTTCACCTACATTTCGTTTGATTAATGTGGGTTATCAGTTCCGTCTTCATAAATAAAGCATTTGTAATTCTTATGTAGTCAATGAAGAGAAGTAAACCAACAGAGATGATCTAGTCCATTTAATTTAGGCAGCTGCCTCTCTCTCTCTCTGTTGGATGCCCTAAGCCTTTTTTGTGAGATATGTAAGTTCATACGTACTTGGTTGCCTAACCACTTCTGTTAGTTAGTTAAGTATACTATAACAGTAATGCTTGTATTATGTAACAGATTTATCATCATTCCAATTTAATTACAGTTTTACATTAATATCTATGTAGTTTATATAGCTCACTTGAGCATTTTCATGGTGTTTTATTTTCTTGGGAAGGAATTCTATTATGTAAATGTCTTCTTATCCAAATTAATAACCCATTCTTGTTTGATGTGGATGGTAATTATATGGTGTTAAATTAATTTTAATAAAATCAAATATAAATTTTTCCTCGCATCCATCTGTGTATCTACCTAATTAAAATGTCATGTAATGTTTCTGTAGGATAAAGAAGAAATAGCCTATTTCAGTGTTCCAGCATTTTAAGTAAATATTTATATCAGATGGTGCATTCAATAACAACAGGATTATCATCTTCCATACTGTGTTACAGAAAGTCTTTCATTAAGAGCTTAAGGAATGGAGTTCTTCTGAAAGGGCTATGGCAAATTGTAATCTGTTCTAAGGCTCTTTTCCATTAATTCATTCATAAGGTGTAATTCATGACCATGCTTGTGTTTACTGGTAGATTTAAATATGGCTTTGCACAAGCTCTGCCTTATATTTAATTTCACTACAGCTTACTTAACGTGCTGAGATACAAGACTCAAAAATACAATAGTAATTTTGGATTGGGATATTAAATTATGTCAATCTGAAAAAAAATGACTTCATATTTATATAGTAATAAATAATGGTCCCTTCCTCTCCCTGCAACCTCATGGAAGCAGAAGGTTGAGTTCAGTTATGATATAACTCTACTGAATAAGTTTTTTCCTATTAAAAAAGAAACAAGTTTCCTCTGAAGAGCTTTCCAGAAGGTAAGACAAGAAGTAGACCTAGAGATGTTTCCCTTAAATTTTGTAATAAATTAATTATGTGACATCAAAATTAGCTTACAGGCAGGTTTTCAGTTTTAAGACTAAAAGTAAAGTAATTGCTCTGGTAGCTGCTTCTAATCCAGAAAAGGCATACCTTACTGTCAAGCCTAACCTTTCAGAAATCAAATTGCCTAGTTTTCAGCTGATTTCTGATTCAATTAAATTCTGCTTCAATTCAAGGAACAATTTTTCAATAAACAAAATACCGTTAAAGAGGATAACCAAACTCCTGGACTCTACTTAGTGATGCTTGCATTAATATGCCAGGCTAGAGACAGTACTAAGGATGGGAAAGTAAACAAAGTAAGGACTACAGAATGGTTCAAAGTGAAGTTAATAAGCATGGGACGAAAAATCTTTGGGCCTATTTTCTTTTGTTTTGAACAATGTTATTTGCATATTTGCAGAACAAAAAGCACAATAGGCACGTACTAGCTGAGAAACCCAGTAGAGTTTTAACAGCATTTTTCCACAACTGTGTATGATTCCAAAAGATGAAAAATTAAAATAAAGGTAATGGAATTAAAAATTCTGAATTTTTTTTTAATGTGTTATTTCTGTATCTTTGTCCTAACTTTGTGTTTCCTCTCAAAACTCAATGATAGTTAATTGCTTCAAACAAAAGGCAATTAGATGAAAACTGGCTGCAAAATGAAATCTCTCTATCTTGATTATTAACATAGGCTTTGCTAAGAAATCAAACACAAAAAGTGAAGTATTATTACTTTTTAAAGTCCTAAAAGTCCACTAACCTGTGGGAATATAGGAAGAGATCATGCACATTCTTAACCTAGAGTAAGCATGATATAAAATATATGTGCTCAATAAAAAAAGGTTTAAGTTAAGGTAATTAATCCTGAATTTGAAAAAGTCTGAAAGCACATATAAATTTACTGAAGTTAAGTCTCAGTTACCCAACCAGAGAACGGACAAAAAATGAAGCATAATTAATGAGATTTTATTGTTTACTTGTTTAGTGTAATCTTTACGCATATTAGATACAAATCAAAATTCATCTATGTAAGACTGAAAGATTTAATAGAGAAATTGTTTGTGTTTGACTTCCTTCATAACATGCCCCACAGATATTTATGCAAAACTACCGAGTTCATAAAGTTTTGCTGAACTAGTATTTTGGCAGCACATTCACCAAAATTATTTCTAAAGTCATGAACATCACAGCTTTCACTTTTCTTATCAGTGTGGGTAGCCAAGCTGGGAATCTGGACCTAACTGGCAACCTGAAAATGATACATAAGTATTCTCAATAAATGTAAAATGGTGGAGCTTTCTCCCAGGTCTGCTTCCCTTCTTTCTGTCGGCATCAGTAATTTGAAAGGAGTTAGTGAGAGCAAAATATTATCACCTGGTTTATACCAGTTTTCAAAAATTATGAAGAAAAATTTGTTCCCAAAGTAATAAACGAAAGAAGCAGATCTCTGTAGACTTCTTTTACAGATGAGACCTTTTAAGTGTGAGAGAGAGAGGGGAATTTCTTTGAACTCATCAAGCAGCTAATTGCAGAACCTGAACTAAAAACCTAAACTGTTCGCTTTACACCCCAGTACACTAACTTGAAGGCTTCACAAAAGCATTACCAATACATGTCAGGAAGAATAGCCCCTAAGCTCAAGTGCATCACAAGAATTTCAGAAGTCTCATTATTCCCCGATGCTCACTACGGTACAGGAAAACATTTGAGCCTATAGTTAATCTTCAGAGTGTTCAAGCTTGATAGTATAGTATTGTATTATTTGTATTACTAATTGCTCTGGCTGTCTAGCATTTGTACTACACATTCTTTTCATATTTTGGCATACTTTAATTACAGAGTCAGGAGGTTTTCAAGATAAAAGATCCTTATTTTTAAAGATTACATATATATTCTGTTTCAGACAGACACACGGAGAGACAGAAACAGTATCCTACCTTCTTTTGTTGTTAGATATCTCTAAGGAAATCCCCAAAGGAAGCTTAAATAAACATGTTATTTCTCTACTCCCTTGGTTATACACATGTTTTTTGCTTACCATTTAGAAAGAAGACATTACAATACATTTTGCTGATTAATGGGCATGCAGTTGTCTCCAAGAACTTGGTATAATTTCAGTAGTATGAGTTCTTGCTGTTGATATTTAGTGAAAGTGTTTTCATAAGAAATGTCATGGTTTAAGAATCTAATTTACAATGAGTTGGAACTTGGAATACAAGATCTCTAGCAAAAAAAAAAATATTTCAAAGCACTGGTGTTATTCTGAATTGTCATTTTGGGGGCAAGATATAAAAAATTAAAGCTGTTAATTAACATCTTAATATTATTTTTTAAATTATATTTCAAAGAGTCAGATTGATTACTTTTCTGCATTTCTATTGACCTTGCAGCAATCGTCTTTTGTATTTCCTGTTCTGCCTTTTCACTTCTTCAGGCACAGTATGGATGGACTTAATTGTTAAGCTTGAAATTGTATTCCAACTTCTTAGATTAGGGGTATTTCTCACACCCAAAGTTTATTCTGACATGAGGGATGGATGGAGGGAGGGAGAGAGGGAAGGAAGGAAGGATGAAAGAAAGGAAGGAAGGAAGAAAAGAAGGAAGGAAAACAAAAGGGAAAAGGGAGTGAGAGAGACATCTTTATAAGTCAGCAAAAGAAAAAATATTCTTTTCCAAGCTGATATGCTTTCTCCTGCCGAAAATTTCTTTTAGGTGTTGATATAGAGATGACTTATTTTTATACTACAAATAATTTCAATAATTTATTTTCTGCAATGTGTTGGTAAGAAACTTATCTGCTACCTGATTTCACTAGCAAAACCACCTCAGGCTTATGGGGGTACAAACACTAAACACTTTATATGGAATATAAAGTTACTTAAAAAAAAAATCTCATAGAATCATAGAATGGTTTGGGTTGGAAAAGACCTTTGAAGGTCATCTAGTCCAACCCCCCTGCCATGGGTAGGGACATCTTTCACCAGATCAGGTTGCTCAAAACCACATCCAAACTGACTTTGAACACTTCCAAGGGTGGGGCATCCTCAACTTCTCTGGGCAATTTGTTCCAGTGTCTTACCACCCTCAGTGTAAAAAATTTCTTCCTTATGGCTGCTATAAATCTACTCTCTTTCAGTTTAAAACCATTGCCCCTTGCCCTGTCACTACATGTCCTGGTAAAAAGTCTCTCTCTGTCTTTCTTATAAGCCTCCTTTACATATCAAAAGGCTACAATAAGATCTCACGGTAGTCTTCTCTTCTCTAGGCTAAACAAACCCAACTCTCAGCCTTTCTTCATAGGACAGGTGTTCCAGCCCCCTGCTTTTTCTTGTGGACCTCCTCTGGACCTGCTTTAACAGATCTATGTCTTTCTTGTACTAAGGACCCCAGAGCTGGACACAGTACTCCAAGTGAGGTCCCAGAAGAGAGAAGCAGAAGGGAAATATCACCTCCCTTGAACTGCTGTCCACACTTCTTCTGATGCAGCCCAGGATATGATTGGCTTTCTGGGCTGTGAGTGCACATTGTTGGCTCATGTCCAATTTTTCATCCACCAGTATCCAGAAGTCCTTGTCTACAGTACTGTTGTAGTTCTATAATAAACTGTAGTGAACTTAGATCCCATTGAACATAAATGCTACAACCATATATTACTACGTTTGGCCTATCTCTGGTTATTTGTGTGCTTGTTCCAATAGTAACTATATTAATAGTAACAAATCACATTAAAACATTAACAAATATATGTAATTATAATTAACAGAAATACCTTAGTATGAACTCCCATCTTGCATTTTAATAATGCAGGTCTATAATTTGTCCTTTTCTGCAGCTTAACATTGTTTGTTTTTAAGGAAAAAAGCTACATTTTGTGTGTCAGAGGTTATTTCAGTCCCATTAAATAGAACAAGCTATAGAGGTGAATATCAGAATTTCTTTTTTTTTTTTTTTGTTATGTAGAGTGTATCTGTCTCTTTTCTACTTCTTTCCCCCAAGCATCTTAAAACTATCAAGCAGAATTAACAGTCGCATCCTGGTGTATGAGATTCAGCCAGTATGAAAGAAGAGATGACACATTTGATTTGTTATTTGCAACTATTTCTTTGTGATGTTGTTAACCTCCAAGATCAATTATAAAGTGGGTTATACTAGAAAAAATGAACAGCAGAAATTAATTTAAAATATTTCAAAACTTTACAGACTGATAGCCCCTTGGATACCCAGCAGTTTCACTTTTACAAAGATGGTTGATCATAGCAATCTCTGTCTCTAGGAGACAAAGCCTGGAAATTACTCCTTCTGGGGCCTGCAAGCACCATCCACCATATCAGCTAGAAAGGGCAGCATAGTACGTCCAAGAGCTAAAGCACACAGATTAAGCAGTGATCAAATACTCCAAGACCAAGAGTGAAGAAGCAAGATAGTTTTGTTCCCATTAGAATGCTTGAAATAGAGTACAGACTCATCCATTTGCAGTTAAGCCTAAAGAATATTAAACCTTTTGTATAAGGAGTGTGAATACTTTTGTCTAGTTCTTCAGGGACCAGAAGAAGTTTTGTACAAATTCTGAGACAGTAAATTAACAAGAATGAGACATAATAACCAATTTAACCGGTGCAAGTTTTACAGGGTTGTGAACAATGAAGGTTTTTTGTGATAGCATTTTATGGGCAATAACCTATTTCCACCAAGGGCTTTCAAGTGAAAACACAATTGAAAGTGAAATATCCCAACGCAAGACAAAATCTGAAAGAAGAAAAGGGATACATAATCTAAAGCATCATAGAATAACTAAAACGAAGGCATCTATAGTGTTTCTGCAGCAAGCCAAAGCTACTGGAAGCTTTGAATAACTTTTATACTTATGACCAGAGAGCTCAAGACTAAATAAAATGCTAACTACTAGCCAGATATGCCCAAAATTAACAGTCTGCTTCACAGAATCATAGACGATATCGCAAATTGCATCTTGGCGGGCAGGTCCAACCTTTCTTTAGTAGATAATGAGCCTGAGTCTCGGGATATATGACAAGAAATCAGGTGCCCGTGCTGGCTTCAGTACACCCTTAGGATGAGTCATTCTTCCTAATCATTCCTCTTGGCTAAGTGGCAACAAGGTGGAATCAGCTCGTAGCTAAGAACTGACCTCCAGGGTGGTTTTCTGTCCTTAACCTTTCACCTTCTGCAGGTTAATGCCGACCTTCTACAGACAGGTGACTGTATGAAATGGGGTAAGCACACCACAATTTTCAAAGCTTTTACTTCAACCCTGCAAACAACCACACCATGACATTTACCGTTCCAGTGGGCAAAACTCAGATCTTGTGAAAGGAAGTACAACACCTAAGTAGTATCATCTTGTAGCAGTTCTGCAGAGTCATTAGGGAATCTCCAAGTAGTGCCAACTGACTAAGGAACATAGCTGCTACTGATGTTTGACAGGCCTTGTATTCCTGGATTGACTCATTAAATTTGAAAAACCCATTTCATATACTTGCTTCTTTGTCTGTGTCAGGAAATATTTTACCATAGAGACTACTGCAACAGTGCTGGGAGAATGTATTGGCATTCCACCGGTGTCTTCAAAACATTAAGTGTTTTAAGTACTAGAACATTTATTCAAATTCACATAGGTTTCTAAAATAAATTAATAGAGAGAAGAGAAAGTTTATTGAGTGGTTTCAGCTACAACACTAAAATGAACTCTCTTCCTACTGATTGTACCTCTTGACATTTCTTCTTTAGCTTGCAGTGCTGAATCTTCAATGCTCTGCAAATGAATGCTGAAGTATGGGTGAAACTCCACTGGGTGAAATACAACATAGGTTCAAGTAGCTTAGGATGCACGTATCGTACAGCGTGCTGAGTATTCATACCTACAAGACAAGGTGAAAGAGAGTACTCTAGGAGCTGCCAGTACTACACTTGTGTGGCAAACCACCAGATGTTACTCAGTCTTCCTAAATTTTTTTTCATAGTGATTAAGCACAATTTTAGTCTTGAAAAAATCAGGATCAGATGTGTTTTAAAGGTTCCCTGTAATATAGAGATACCTAAAGCAGGTGATATTTAGAAAAGACCTAAACTTAGTGCCATATGTTGTTCTTCTGTGGGGATTTCAGGATTCTCAGATTTACTGACTCTTGTTCACAAGCCCAGTGCTGGTATCAGAAGAGAGCACTAAGTTCAGAAGGAGCTGAAATAATTCTCTTATGAATAACATAGCACATGGTTATTTACATTTTTGAACACTGTAGTGCTGAGTTATTACATTAATTTTAGCTCTTAGCTAAATCTTTAATTTCATCATTATTTGGAGCTCAGCAGCTAATTAATTTTTGAGATATAATAATAATGATCTTTTAGTTTGTTTTTAAATGCTAATACTAGAGATTTGCAAGTTTTCAAACAATTTCATTAAAATATTAGAACCCTGAATATTAAGTAGTTTTCTGTGTTTAAAATACAAGGTCAAAAGACAAAACATATGATTTTTTACACACTAATATGGCTGTTTCGTGGACGCCAGTGGAAAATTCTTCCTTGGTGCCATTAGCAAGAACTATATTTCTGTTGAAAAAAGACATTTTTAAGTCCAAATAATCTATTTGTGAATGGAGTAGAGTCAGATGGAGTGGACAGCCACTAAAGGTAAAATGACTATGCTGGAAAACTAATACTAAGAGTGCGCATGCTAATTGCTCATCTCCTGATTATCACTGAGTCCTAGAATCCTAGAATGGTTTGTCTTGGAAAGGACCTTTAAAGATCATCTCATCCAACCCCCCGCTGAGGACAGGTACATCTTTCACTGGAACAGGTTGCTGAAAACCACATTCAACCTGACTTTCAAAACTTCCAAGGATGGGGCATCCACAACTTCTCTGGGCAACCTGTTCCAGTGTCTCAGCACCCTCATCATAAAAAATTTCTTCCTTATGTCCAATCTTAACCTTCCCTGTTTCATTGTCCCTTGTACTATCATTACAGGCCTTGGCAAAAACTCTCTCCGTCCTTCTTATGACCTTTCTTTACGTATTGAAATACCACAATGAGGTCTCCCCAGAGCCCTTTCTTCTCCAGGCTGAACCACCCCAACTCTCTCAGCTTTTCTTCATAGGGCAGGTGTTCCAGCACTCTGCTGTTTTTCGTGGTCCTTCTCTTGACTTACTCTAAGAGGTCCACATCTTTCTTGTATTGGGGATACCAGAGCTGGACCCCAGGTGGGGTCTCAGAATTCTCAGAGGAGTAAAGGGGAGAATCACCTCCCTTGACATGCTGGCCATGCTTCTTCTTATGCATCCCAGAATACAATTTGCTTTCTGGCCTGCAAGCACGCATTGCTAGTTCATATCAAATTTTTCATCTACCTGTATCTGCAAATTGTTCTCCACAGAGCTGCTTTCAATCTATTCTTCCCCCAGTCTGTACTGATACTAGTGATTGCCCTGACCAAGGTGCGAGACCCTGTGCTAGGCCTTGTTGAACTTCATGAGGTTCTCACATGCCCACTCCTTGAGCCTATCAAGGTCCCTCTGGATGGCATCCCTTCCCTCAAGTGAATCAACTGCACCACTCAACTTGGTGTCATCAGCAGACTTGCTGAGGGTGCGCTCAATCCCACTGTCTATGTCAATGATGAAGACATTAAATATTACTTGTCCCAGTATGAACCCTCAAGAGACACCACTCGTTACTGGATTCTGCTTGGACATCAAGCTATTGACTGTAACTGTGGATGCGGCCATCCAGCCAGTTCCTTATCCATTTAACAGTCCATCCATCAAACCTATAGCTCTCCAATTTACCTGTAAGGATGTTCTGTCGGACCGTGTCAAAGGCCATACAAAAGTCATGGTAGATGACATCACTTGCTTTTCCCTTGTCCACCAATGCAGCAATTCCATCACAGAAGGCCACTAGATTAGTCAGGCACGATTTACCTTTGGTGAAGCCATGTTGGCTGCCTCTAATCACCTTCATGTTTTCCATATGCCTTAACATAGCTTTCAGTAGGATCTCTTCCATGATCTTCCCAGGCACAGAGGTGGGGCTGACTGCTTGGTAGTTGCCAGTTACCTTTTTAACCATTTCAAAAGTGAGAGGGATATTTCCTTTTTTCAAGTCACTGGGAACTTTGCCTGACTGACACAATTTTTCAAATATGATTGAGAGTGGCTTGCAATTACATCAGCAAATTCCCTCAGGACCCTGGGATGCATCTCATTGGGTCCCATGGACTTATGTATGTTTGGGTTCCTCAGATGGTCTTGAATCTGGCCTTCTCTTGTGATGGAAGGGACTTCATTCCCCCAGTCCCTGCCTTGAGGCTCAGGGGCTTTGATAAATGTGGGAACAGAGATTACCATTGGAAACTGAGGCAAAAAATTATGTAATTACGTAATGTAATGGTGGAATACATGTAAGTTAAAATAGTGGTTTATGGGAATGTTTTAGGCTTCATGTCATGTTATTAACCTATGTGTTTTTAACTATTAGTTGGTGCTACCCCAGTCTTTGTCACCCTTTGACATGAAGTTATGCTTTAGAGTGCAATCCAAACAAGCACTTCATAAAACAGAGTTTTCCTCTAGCTGCATTGAAATAAGACCATAGTTATCAGCTTGAATTGAGTGCAGAACAGTGATTATTTTTTTGTCCTCATTCTTTGATGGAAGCTTGCATAGAAAATGTACTGTTAGGGCTACACTTTGATCATTATTCACAAGAAATAGTATTCTCATTTTAGCAGGTGCAGATAATATTCAGTGAGATAAAGGGAATCAACACATTTCCTTCAGAACTCAGCTTGTCTTGGAAGCATTTGCTTTCTCAAGTCCTGCATCTTCAGAGTGTTTGTTCAATGTATTTGAAATAAGTATGTTAAGAGCTACATGTATTTTAAGAATGGCTAACATTTACTTTATTGGACTACCACATTGACTATTTGAGCAAATAGAACAATTTTTATTTCAGTCCCTATAATCTTTAAAAATGCTATCTTTGCAAAATTGTTAATAATGGCATACTTTCACAGAAATGTATCAAAGAAAGAATTACACCATGGATGTACTTTATTGTATGTATTTCGGTTTCCTTGGATGTAGAGTAACAGAGCATATATTCAGGGAAAACTAGCTTTGCATGTTTTTACACCAGAAAAAAATTCTTATAATAAAATTTGATTACATAGAACTTCTTTACTCCAACATATGACTTTATTTAAGAGATATTTTATTGTAGTAGGGTGATATTTGTTTATATGAAAGCTAGCTTTCCCTCTTTTTATAGTTACCTAATAATACAATTATCATAAACAACTTTAAAGTACAGGTAAGTTATAAAGATTCTGTGTGAAATCTAAAGAGTGTTTTTATTTGTGTCATATCTCAGTACATCAAACTATCTCTAGCCTGAAACACTTTGCTACTGAAGAAAATTAGAGATTGACAGCCACCAAAATATGTGAATTCTTCCAAAGTACCCCAATTGCAGAAAAGAACTGTACTAAATCAGATTTGTCCTGAGCCACTGGGAAAATTTCTGGTGTTCAACAGCCCTGAAAATTTCCCATTCCTTACCTGTCGTGAGGTGGCTTAGTGACTGCACATTGAGGCACTGGTTCCAGACCTCTGTAGAGACCATCAGAGAACTTGCAAACTGCATTTGTGTTTTATATATGTTAACACCTCTCTATTTTTTTTATTAGTATTTTAAGAATATTGTAGTTTAAGCTGTATTATAGTTAAAGCTGCAGTCTAGAAACTGGTTGGAATTTGCAAATTTAAATATAAAAATGTGCTTACAGTAAATCTCTTTGGCTGCATTAGGCTGTCCAATTACAAGCCCTTGCATGTTTAGTAATATTTGACAGATCCTTGAGGATATCATGAAACAGGAAACTTCCAGACTTGCTTCTGGTATGTTCTCCCAAGCAGTCTAGAAAATTAGAAGCCAGCAGCACCTGTTCTTAGAAAGTCCTGTGACTACCAACAAGGTTCAGTCCTACGAGGCTGACTATCAAATCCTTTTTGTGTCCTTAGTCTGTACAACACAGTGATGGATCCTTCTTATTGGGAATGCTCCCTAGCCTGAGCCACACAAAGGCATTGTTGTGAGGGTGACAGGCTCCCATGTTTAACAATCGAGATGATGTAGTTATAGTACTCAGGATCACTTGCACTCACTATTTCATTTTCTAATATAAAGAACAGAAACATCTACCCCTCCATTTATTGTACCAACTGCATGGTTATTTCAGCAATACTGTGCCTGACAAAAAGAAACTTTCTTTGTACAAGACAGAAATTAATGCCCTGTCATAGTTTTCATGAAAAGATACTAGGTAAGTTTGCAGCACTGGAAACAGAAAATGCCTTAGCTCTGTGGGGACCAGAAAACAAAGGAGACCATGGAATGGCAGCCACAGCACCAGCACCTGCTCCCAGAATCCATCTTTCCAAGACAGCCCATCGTTCCTTGCTTACATACGAGATGTTTCACTGATAGGCATGACACTGGCCAGTCTAACCTATGTCCACACAAAATAAAAACCATTGGAGCATCTGGGTTATTCCTAGGAGGTATGCTTCCTCTAGGGTTACGGGCAATTTAGTACTCATCTCCTTGTTCTTTCCTACTGCTGTGCCCTAGTCACATAGCAGGTTCTATCTCTGCTATGAGTTGGCACACCTACACATTGGCTGCTTCCACATAGTCTTTCTCCCATGTGGTACCTACTTGCTCAGGAGGAATCTAGCAATTCAGCTGACATTCGCTTGTGAGGATGCTTGATGGGGAAACAAGGCACAAATGAAATCCGGAAATCTGCACTGGTAAAGGAAAAGAAGAAACAGGCTTGTTACTGATCAAACAATAAAAAAAAAAATAATCTGGTAATTATAACAATTTATAATTATAATTTTGCTTTTAGTTTTTTCATGAAAGAGCTGATCTGAGAGAAGAATATTCTTAAAATATTGATAGTTAGTTGTTCTCTCATTCCTGTTCAGATAATCTGAAAAGAACTCACTGAAAGTTCCTTCCTAACTTTATCTTTTAAGAACAGGGAAGATACAAAATAAGCTTTTCTTTTTTTTTTCTTCCTTTGCCCATTAAAGAACAAATTCTAAAAAGGCATTATTAGTCTAATAGACTCCACTTCTCTTCTTCTCTGACACTGAGAAATGCAATTTTCCACTGTTTATGGCCACCCAGAATAACAAAGTAAAGATCATTGTCTTGGTCCATTCCATTGATTATGTCAGTGCAGGTTGCTACAAATGATAAAGAGCTGATTTTTTTTTTTTTTTNGGGGGGGGGGGGGAAGGAGGGCAGAGGGAAAATTCTAGGGATATAATATATATATGTAAGACAGTGTTTTGCTATGAGTCACTTGGTTTTTTGATTGAGGTTTTGGGCTTGGTTTTGGTGGTTTGTTTGGGTTTTTTTTTAAGATGTGTCATTCTATTTAAACATCATGGTTTAACCCCAGCTGGCAAATAAGCACCACACAGCTGCTCTCTCATTGCCCCTGCAGCAGGATGGGGGAAAGAGAACTGGAAGGCAAAAAGTGAGAAAACTCATGGGTTAAGGTAAGCACAGTTTAATAATTGAAATAAAATTTAAAAATAGTAATAATAATAATAATACAATTTAATGAAAAGGAAAATAACAAAAAGAGAGAAATAAAACCCAAGAAAGACAAGTGATGCAAATGAAAACAATTGCTCACCACCAACCAATCAGTGCCCAGCCAGTTCCCAGGCAGCGTCCCCTCTGCCAACCTTCCCCCTAATTTTATTCCTGAGCATGATGTTGCATGGTATGGAATATCCCTTTGGTCAGTTGGGGTCAGCTTTCTGGGCTGTGTCTCCTTCCAACTTTTTGTGCACCCCCAACGTACTTGCTGGAGGGGCAGTATGTGGAGCAGAAAAGGCCTTGACTCTGTGTAAGCACTGCTCAGCAATAACTAAAACATCTCTGTATTATCAACACTGTTTCCAGCACAAATCCAAAACATAGCCCCATACTAGCCACTATGAAGAAAATTAACTCTATCCCAGCCAAAACCAGCACAATAAGTATTTGAATGAGAAAGAAAAAATAAAAGGATGGTGTGACGCAGTTTCCTCAACTCCTTTCTTCCCCCTTTTTTTAAACATCTGGCAGGGAGAAGTAACGCTACTGTAATTTTATTAGAGAAAGGTAAAGATTGTCTTCAAAATCATATTACCTAATAAAGTGTATACAATCCCCAGGCTGAGGATTGAGATATAATAAAAAGAGAGTAGAGACTTTACATAAAATTATAACAGAGAACTGCAAACAAAGTATAATGAGTGAGAAGGGAATCGTCATTTGAGGGAGCTGTCTATTCTAGAATCACAGCAGATTCTAAAAGAAGAATTCGTACTGCACCAACTATAATAAGATATGAATTAACATTTTAGGTTTCTTAATTCTAGTGTAAGGACATGTAATCTAACCATAGGAAAGTCTGATGAGAGGGCTCATGCTTTGACAATCCCAAATCACCTTCCACTAGCCCTTAACAGACACAGTCAAAGCTGCCTGATAAAATCCCTTCCAGAGCACCCAGCTTGGGATCCTCGCTGGCTACAGACCCTGGAGATGCCCAGAGGGTCTGTGGGGACAGCTCTTTTCCATGCTGCTAGTGCTGCTATTCAGGGCACACAGTGCTCCAGTGACTATGTGGTATCCATGGTGAAAGAGTTCTTTACAATTTGATTCTTTTTTCTCTAAATTGGTCTCTGAAGATTTTACCTGATACTGAACTTATGAAAGCCCATGGAAGACTCCTAAAGGACATTAGCAGGTTTATGTCTTTTATATATCAAAGATTATTACTGAGCTCTTTAATTAATTAGATTCTCTAGTCCAGCATTACAGTTTATTATCATAATCTGTAATACATAATGGAAAAACGTATTTTATTCTCAAACATGGTTAAATAACTTCCTACTGCAACATCTTGGTCAGTGCAACTCAGATGAGCTGAGCTGAATATACAACAGGGTGTGTCTGAAAAACTTTGGTAAACCAGTTGAATCATGGTATTGAAAGAAAACCAGTATTCAGGCATGGCTTTCCTACAGAATAATGCCAGAAATTCTCAGCCACTGAAATTTGAGATCAGAAATATTTCCAAGATCTGGATAGTTTAGAAAAAAATAGATGGATCAAATCTGTGCAGGACCTGGGGGATATGACTGATATGGCTCTTTGTCTAATACATACCAGTGAAAAAGACAGGATTATCTGAAAGCAGATTCCCTAATGAGAAGTTGGGAAAGCAAGTGAAAGAAGATACCAAAGGGCTGCTTAAGTCATTTGAACACAATGGTTTTCCAAAGACATTTTCATAGAAAGACAAAATTGTGACATTAGCTACAAAAAGCATTAGGAGGGTGCCTATTTACTCCAGTGCAACAAAGTACAAAGGCAGTGAAGCAAACCTGAAGTCAGGAAAACCTGGAACAAACTGCCATGCTACTGAGTTATGTGTGCTTCTGATATTTATGATAATTTATTTTGAATTATCTTGGCCTTCTTTACGGGTCATGGATTAATGTCATTTAAGTGGACAGCAAAAGAGAAATGCCTAGCAAAGGAAATAGAACAGGGAGTTTGCAGTATGTGCATATGTGACATATAATACAAACCAGAGCAACATTTTGGATAAGGATAACCTCGATACAGGAGGTATCTATTCTGAAAATATAAAGTGCCAAAAAGTGGAAGAGTTATTAAGAATAACCCACACAAGGCAACTGAAAGAAGAACAGGAAGGATAGTTCTACAGTGTAAGGACATGTTTTTGAGCACTTCCATCCTATTTCAAATAGGCTTCTGGATTTATTGGAGGCAGTACCTGCTGACCTCATCTTTCCCAGAGGAAACCCACATAGAAAGTTGGAGGCTTATTTGGTTTAGTTGGATTATTTGTTTGTTGGTTTGAGGGTTTTTGGTTTTTCCTACAATGCAGAGTAAAGCAAAGGAAAGCAATGGGGAAAATATAATCTCAGTAGCTCCTGAGCAGATAACCTGTAACATTCAGAACTGACACTGAAATATAAGTAGAAAGCATTTTTGAGAACAAATATAGGAAGAAATTTAGGCCATACCATGATATAAAAACTGTTTGCATGGGGCAAAGTTAGCTATAAGATTAGTCTATATTGTACCATATTCTAGAAGCAAAAATTCCAGTACTGAAAAAAATTAAAATCAGTGTACTCAGTAAAAATCCTGGATGAGATTTTTATGTATGGAAAACTCAGTGCAAAAGATACTGATATTCAGTTTACCTAATTTGGGTGCCTGAACATCAATTGCATAAATCTCAGCTCACCACTCCAAAGTCTTTTTAAAGTCATTGAAGGGATATGGGTGATTCACTTCACCCTAAAGTGAGTGTCTAATATTGCAAAAATAAACTACCATCTTTGATAGTTATTCTAACTATCTTCATGTTAGTCAATCAATTTTTGAATTGTAATACTCCGTAAGATGAATCATATTGAAGATTGCTTGCAAGATATTGATGTGAAACAAGTTTTCTACTGAAGCACTGTTAACAGTAAGTCCAAAAACCAGGATAGGATTCTGGCATGTGCCATAAATAGCTGAAATTAAAAAGATGGAATAACCTTCAAAATAAATTAATTTGATGATTGCAGGAGAAGATAATTGATTTCGATATGCAGATGACTAAATGGAAAGCACGAAATACAGTAGTGATGGAAAAACACTTCAATCTTTTCACAGAAGATGCATCACCTAAAAAACTCCCTGGCAAATTTATTGAATTTATTAGATTTTCTCTCTGACTACAGACAGATCAGATAGATCAAAACAATCAGCAAGCTAATTATTTTAAGTGCAGTATGGAAGAATCATGTTTCATGATTCTTTCTAGAGGAAAAATCACTGTAGTAAATACTTTTCACAAGAAATGTTCTAGGAAAACGATGTGCTCTGTACTGAAAGACCTGATTTGGGCTGAGGTCTTGTCAGTGTGATTTATATTTTTTTAATATGTAGCAACACCAAAGAGGAGCATAACAGAAAAATATGTAAGAGGGATTGAGAAATTCAGAGAGTGCAACCTGAAAGCAGATCTCAGCAAAGTGCCAGTCAGGTTTGAATGAGTGAATTGCTTTAGTCACTTCTTTGAAAAAGGAGACATCAAATCTGACCTAAACAGACCTAGAGTGCTAAAGGAGTTTATACCACAAATCTCCAAAGGAGAACTAGGCACTGCATTGTGTAAAACCCTTGATAAAGCTTTTGACATTCATGTAGTTTAAATATACCATCTACAAATAAAGGCCACCTGGAGGAGATTCAAGTGCCACATCTTGGCAGATAACACTTTCTTGATATGATCTTGGATGATGTGGACATTTGGTAACAGCTATAGGCCATATGTTCCCTTCAGCTGGGCCCTGCTGTCCTGCAGGATCTCACAGGAGATATTCAGCCAGCTGGCTGCTCGGCAGTGAACGTGCACAGGCAGGCTTGACACCAGACCCTCAGTGCCATGAGCGCCATGTCTGCCCTAGGTGCAGACATACAGCTTGAACAAAGAGCTGTGATCTGCTCCAGCAGGAGAACCCGTAGCCGAATCAGGTCCTCCAGTGTCTTGGTGCCCAACCTGGCCTTTCTGACCCCACAGGACCTCCTGACAGAGAAGTGTGTGAGACCATCTGTGCCTGTCTGCCTTGAGGCCAGCTCCGTTAGCTCTACAAACACCATGGCTCACTTTCTTTCACCGTTACAGCAGCTAAAAATAGATCTGTTTTTCCTGTCTCCTTCTTCTTTGCTGATTCGTCCCATCCTCCCACCCTCTTCTCCCCATCCCTGTGTCTGTCAGCTCTGTCTTGCTGTACAGTGCAGTGACAGCCACAGCACTGCTCTCTATTCCTGGGAGCTGCAGCTTCAGGGCTTGTTTTCAGCTATCTTCTCTCTCTCCTTGCTCTTTCTTTGCCTTGCTCTTTTTCAGTTACATCTTTGTTCTTTTCTTCTCCATGCTCTACACAGGCAGAAATTCCCACAAAATGCTTTTCAGCGCCCTGTCACAGTCAGATCACACTTAGGGTTTTGTCACCACTAGCCTTATTGGTTATTCTTTCCCAATATTACATTGTCCTCTGTACTCACGCCGTCTACCCAGGCACTTAAATATCCTTTAGTCACCAGGCAACAACATTAGCCAACAACATAAACCTATTACAAAGGTTATTGCACGAAACTTCGGTGTTCAGAAGATGTATTTAAACGGAAAGAAAAGTAGTTACAGAAGCAGAGGGAAAGCAACAGGGCAGGAAAAATAAATAAATTAATTAAAAGGTGATGTGTTGCTTCACAAGTCCTTGCCACCACAGGCATTATGGATGCAATGTAACCTGTTGAGGCCCAGGAGACAGTCCCACCCTCAGAGAGGGTTAGGATTCAAGTAGATTAAACAGTCAAGAAGACCTGAAGGTCCTCACTGTTCCTCTGTTACTTGAGCCACTCTCTCATGTGGGTGAGGTAAAAAGATCTCTTCAAGAAGGACAGCTGAGGGTTGTCATGAGTCAGCCTATGGTTCTAAATAAAAGGACTTCAAATCTGTATTTATGGATGCACTCGTGCAAGGCAGCCTCTGTGCTTCCCTAGATGCTTTCTAGACCTTATCAACAGATGTGTCTGTGAAGTCTTTCCTAGCAGCTGGGAACACATGGCACAGCACACAGTCTCCCATAGGATCTTTCCTATAACTACACTCATTGGAAGGCCAGGTCCTCAGCCGTGTTTGAAAAGGTCTTAGCTGGACCTATTGCAGTAGCTGGGGAAAAAAACAGGGGAGACTTGTCAATAAGACGGCCTTAGTAATCTAGTGACTATATTCAAAGTGGTGGGATGGCAGAGTCCTGGACTCAAGTGTAACAACCAGAACATCTGAATAGCAGCAGGAGGGAGCCGTGGGCAAGAAGAGGTGGTGTGGATTTGGGCCATGTTTGCTCTGAGATGGATTCTGTACACATCGGACTTCCATGCTGTCTCTTTGTAGTCTGCTTGGTATGGGAAGTGGATTAAGCATGTGGTGCTGCAAGAAAAAAACAATGGTGCTGTTAAGTGAAGGACGATTTCCAGCCCAATGGAGGTGTGCTTCTCAGTCTGCTATGTGTTCTTTGTGCCGCACTGCTGCCCTGTCAGGTACAAAAGTAGTCAGGTAGGGTTTCTGTGATCCCAACAGGCTACACAGCTGGCACACTTATACCTGCAATGCCAGCTGTTGCACCGAAGGGATGCCTAGTGTCCCAGAGAAGCTGTGATGGTATTTTGTAGAAGGACCACTGCCAGAGTCACATTCCCTGGACCCAGATCCTGTCCTATGAGAGGAAACAAAAGATGCTCATTTTTGCCTTAAATGACAGATGAGGCACAGATTTTGTGTCCACAAAGTAATAGGTTAAATATGTTTTCTACCAAACTCTGGTAGGGCTGGCTTGGAAATGGGGCATGCTCCAGATTTCTTCAAAGCCTCAGAGAAAGTCAACAGATAAAACAGATCTGTGTCAGGAAGGGGGAAGAGGAGGGCAGAGAAAGTTGCATGGCTTAGCATTTCTTTTGAGTGTGCCTAGGCTGTGTTGGGGTCATGGAGGTGGGACATGCAAAAAAAGAGCAATGGTGGAAAATTCCTCCAGATAACACTTCATAAATGACATTTGGCAATAAAAGCTGCATTTATTGCTTTTAGGAATGTGGGAGGCATGGGGTTTTTTTGGGCAAGCAGTGTGTGTAGTGTCATTTTTGTGAGTAGCATGGCCTCTTTTTCCCCATGCAGAGGACACAAACAGAGACAATCACACACGAGGCCATGCATGGAGTGCTGACAGGATCTGTCTTGTTCAGGACGTGTGAGTGTGGGACTGTTTGTGCTGTTACCACAGCACATATCCTTTGGAGTGGAACCCTTCCCTGAGGCATAGCTGGTTGCTACGAAGACATAATCCATCAGCTGATGATTTTTTTTTTCTTTCTTTTCCACTGAGTTGCCATGGCAAACTGTCAAGCTGCAGCGATGGCAGGTTCACCCTCGCCCAGGCATCTTTCCTCTCCATATATGACATTCTCAGTGTCACTTAGCTTGAGATTCCCCTTCTTCCCTCCCCTGCCAAGAAGCATAAATATAATTTACATTCACAGAGCTCTCCTCAGTTTTTCCCGCTGCCCCTGGACTTGACAGTGGTGGCTGCAGTGGCAGGACAGCATGGGTGGGTGTCTGCCCTGGGTGCAGACTTGGGAAGGAGTCCAGCCGCGGGGTGCTGGGCTCCTCCTTTGACAGAGGAGGGCGCTGCAGCCGCAGACCTCAAATGTCCGTGTTGTATCGGAAAGGCAGCAATGCGGCATCTGAATGCTCGCTGCAGTGCAAAGTGGTGTGAGAAAATATGGGCAGCTACGTGGTGAGAGGTCCCCAGCCCACGCGCAGGAGGGTATTTATGCTTACCATTGCATTGCCAAGAACCACACTCTACCACAGGCCATCTTCCCACCTCAGACAAGAGCAAACAGAAGACTGCCATAGGCAAAGCAGTCTTACTAAGGGATTTTTATTTTTTTTTTTGTAACTTAATTTATTGCCATTTAGCACAAGCACATGATATGTGTATGGAGAAAACAGGAAACAAGCACATAAACAAACGTTTAATGAAATACCCTTCCTCTCCCTTCCCCAGGCTCAGCATAGGCAAAACACATTTCCTCCCTACTTCTCAGTCCTGACTTTCCTTGGTTTTGCTGCAGATTATGCTCAGCCAACCCACTTCCTTTGGTGAGGTGACGGACAGTGAAAGAGGCTGTGTTTGGTGCATAATGTTTTCTCTCTGCTACTCCTTGTTTCTAATTCATTTTCCCCCATTGCTCCTGGCTTCTTCCTTGTTTTCCTCTGCCCCAACATGGGTCACCCACAACAACAGTCCCTCCGGGGTGTCCCTGCTCTGACACAGAGTGCCTGCGTCCCCAACAGCATCCCCTTCCACATCTTGTAGAATCATAGAATGGTTTGGGTTGGAAGGGACCTTTAAAGATCATCTAGTCCAACCCCTCTGCCATAGGCAGGGACATCCTTCACTAGCTAAGTTGCTCAAAACCCTTACAGAAGCCAAGGTACATGACATCACTTGCTCTTCCCTTGTCCACCAATGCAGCAATTCCATCACAGATGACCACTAGATTAGTCAGGCACGATTTACCTTTGGTGAAGCCATGTTGGCTGCCTCTAATCACCTTCCTGTCTTCCATATGCCTTAACATAGCTTTCAGTAGGATCTCTTCCATGATCTTCCCAGGCACAGAGGTGGGGCTGACTGCTTGGTAGTTGCCAGTTACCTTTTTAACCATTTCAAAAGTGAGAGGGATATTTCCTTTTTTCAAGTCACTGGGAACTTTGCCTGACTGACACAATTTTTCAAATATGATTGAGAGTGGCTTGCAATTACATCAGCAAATTCCCTCAGGACCCTGGGATGCATCTCATTGGGTCCCATGGACTTATGTATGTTTGGGTTCCTCAGATGGTCTTGAATCTGGCCTTCTCTTGTGATGGGAGGGACTTCATTCCCCCAGTCCCTGCCTTGAGGCTCAGGGGCTTTGATAAATGTGGGAAGAGAGATTACCACTGAAAAATCTGACCAGCTTGTTGGCAAAGGCCTTCTTGCACCACTTGATCAGGTGAATCCCATCAGCTGCCAACAGACCAGGTGTCTCAAAGGCAGATTGATGACCACAAAAGCCAGAACCTTGAGTGTGACACCAGCCATGGAGCCAGGCATTCACCTGTTTAATTCATCTCCTCCTTCCTGAACCCCTTCCCCTGACTGACAGGACAGAGCATAAACCACCTGCGCTCCAGATCCTTTTAGTGTTGCTTCAAGGGATGCATAGTCTCTTTTGATGGTTCTGAGTTGCCTCATTGCAGTATGGATGAGTAGAAGCAGATGATAATCTGCAGGGTTCGCCAGGCTCAGCAGCCTCTCAGTTGTGGCGTGAATGCCAGCTCCTGGTAGGCAGCTCAATTAGGCAACTCCTCCATTTCTTCTCCTGCATTTGCTAACAGTCTCTTTTCACTGTCCGAGCAGAGGCGCTGTGGGGTCTCCCAACTGTGGCAGCTTTGGGATGCAATGGGCTGTTTGTGTTGGTGTCACATCCAACTGGAACCATCTGTGCCCAGCACAGGGCAAGTCATAGCCACCTCCCACACAGAGCTTCCTGGCAGCCCCCTACCACCCCAAACCTGCCAGTTATGCCTGATACAAAAATCCAAATAAATCCCTTTGACTTCTGGTTTCTCCTCCTTGCAAAGCATCACCCTATTGGGACCTTGCATCCCTTCACTATTACCCTGGTTGTAGGTTAATGAAAGGGCTGAAAAACAGCACTTTAGAGGGGGCTGTTTGTAGTACAGTACCAGGATTGGCTCTGGGGCAGTTCAGGCACAGCAAGGAGAGCAGGAAGGGACAGATGTGTAGCCTTCCAGCATGTTGCTGGAAGGCTGTGATTAAGTGACACCGCTAAGGTGTTCCATGCCATGTGACTCCATTCCAGGGCCGGTGACAACTGGCAGGCAATGGTTAGCACTGACACACTGCCAGCTGGTTTGGACCAGAACAATGTAGGAGAGAAATCAAACAAGCTAGCAGTGCACGTGACTGCAGCCCCACACTGACAAACTTATCTAGTGATAAGGGTGATAGGACAGAGTTCACCCTCAGCAAGTTTACAAATGATACAAAATTGGGAGGAGGATCTGCTAGACCAGATGGTTGTGCTGCTGTTCAGAGGGACCTCAACAGAGTGGAACAATGGGCCAACAGGAACCTTATGCAGTTCAAGAAAGGGAAATACCAAGTCCTGCACCGGGGGAGGAATAACTCCATGCACCAATAGACACTGGGGCCAATCAGCTGAAGGACCAAAGCACTTTTGCAGAAAAGGACCTGAGCTTCCTGGTGGACAACAAACTGAACACAAGCCAGAACTGCGCCTCTGCAGCTAAGAAGGGCAATAGCCCCCTGGGGCACATTAGGCAGAGAGCATTGTCAGCATTGAGAAAGGTGATCCATCTCCTCTGCTCAGCCCTGGTGAGGCACATCTGGAGTGCTGCTTCAGGTTCTGGGCTTCCGAGTACAAGAGGCATGGATACACTGGAGCAAGTCCATTGAAGGGCCATAAAGATGATAAAGGGACTGGAGCATCTGAAATACAAGGATAGACACCTGGGATCATTTTACCTGGAGAAGAGTAGGCTCAAGAGGAACCCATCAATGTGTATAAATACTTGATGAGAGGAATAAAGAAGATGGATCCAGTCTTTTCTCAATGGCACCCAGTGAGAACACAAGATTCAAAGGGCACAAACTGAAATACAGGAATTTCCATTTAAACATAAGAAAAATCTTTTTTATTGTGAGGGTGGTGAAACATTAGAATAGGTTACACAGAGAGGTCATGGAGACTCCATCCTTGGATATATTCAAAACTCAATTGTACATGGCCCTAAACAACTTCCTGCTGGGCCTGCTTGAGCAAGAGGTTAGAACTAGGTCATCTCCAGAATTTCCTTCCAACATTAACTATTTTGTGCTTCTTTGACTCTATGATTCTGTGATTTTCTGCTTTTTTTAATTTACTGTTATAGGTGTAGCCATAGAGAACTAGAGTCCTGGTCACACCATGTCATAAATCTGCTATACAGTTAAGATTAAGCCAAAGTTGCAAAGTATCGAATACAGAACCAGAATTATGAGTAATGTAATTGCTGATGCATTTGCAACAGTTAACTTATGATTGCTTGCTTGTACATAGACAAAACTACAATGATTTTATATTGTTCCTCTTAAAAATCCTCAAGAAAAGTAATACCCCAGGTATATCAAGCCTGGCAGCTGCAGAAATGGAAGCTTCACTTATGGTGCTCTATTCAGAGTGAGTCTATATGTGACTGCATATACACATTACAAGTACCGTACTTGAGTTTAGAAATGTAGCATCCTTTTAAGACTTATAATGTCATGGAAACAATCATATTTTGGCACACCGCACACAGACTGGAGATGGCTTAGGCTAGCCACCTCAGAATGTTTTGTTCATCCTTTGTAAATCCACTTAGACACACTGTAAGACCAAGACATATGCCTTCAGTGGTAAGCACTGTACCTTTAGGCAAGTATTTAAAAGACTTGTTAAAAAAAAATCTTATTTAATTTCACTATATTTCTCCACTGATGAGAAAGTTATACATCAGGCAATACTCCAGAAGATAATAATAGAGGACAGGAATGAAGGACAGATCTGAACACTACTAAACTTTGAAGGATCTTCAAAGACGAGAATGAATTTTTATGGGGCCTGTGAGGAAAAGCTCTCAGTGTGAACAAAGCAATAAAGAAATATGAGTTAAAGCTTGTCCAAACAGGATTCTGTTGAAAAAATCCCAGAGAGTGTGATCATCTTTAGACTGCACAGTAGTAGACATTCAAAGGTAAGGAAAAAAAGAACTGTGTTTATATTATATAATTTAATATTATTTTTTTATCTTGAAATTAGATGTATTTATTGAAGAAATACTAACATAATGTAGAAAATAGTGAGACCCCCATGTGACTTGAGCTCGCACCTGTCCTCCTTCAATTATTGGGAAATACATTGTCTTACCCGCTTGAATGCTATAAAGAAGTTAGCAACAGAATAATATGCCACAAATAAATATGACATTGTGAGGGCCTAAATTTTCATATTTTGTAACAGTTAATCTAAGAACTCTGTTTCACTGTACCTTATGTTTTCCTTGTTTTTAATCATCTTATGCTACAATACTCACAGAACTCCCACTGAGATTCTATTCATTTCATTAGAAATGCCACATATAAAGTGGCATGGAATCTGTCCAAAAATTAATAAGCCTAAACCAAACATAATCTGTTCCATATCTACTCTATATTCTGAAGAGCTTTGCTAGTTCATACAACAGTGTCATGGTTTGGGCTGAACCGGGCACTGGGACATGAGGCACCCCAGGTGGAACCAACAGATGCTTGCCCCCACCTCTCTCTTCAAAGAGAGAGGCAGATGAGGGGGAGAGAGAGACTTATGAGTTTAGAAGGAACTAAACTGCTTTAATGAAATATTAAGAATAAAATAAAAAGAAAATAATGAAATATGTACAAAACCATATCAAGCTCCCAGGATGACAATCATATTAACTGCTGGTACTGGGGAAGCCCCAGACTGGCCTCAGTGACAGATGGGAACTGGATTCTGAATCTGGATTCAGGATCGGGATCAAAGGCAGGCAAACAGACAGAGTCCTCCTCGGACGTTGGCTGACCCTTTGATCCCTCAGCTTTTATACTGAGCATGAGGCAGATGGGATGTAATACTGCGTTGGTCAGTTGTGGGTCACCTGTCCTGTCCGCTCCTCCCCACAGGTGCTACCTCTCTACCCTTTTCTGCTTCCAACCCTCCAACAGGGCAAAGAACAAAGTGAGCTGCCCTTGGCTGTTACAACAATAGGCATAAGCAAGAACCTCTCTGCATACCATTCCTTGGCATAAGCTATAAACATTGGTCTTATCACTTTGATAGAGAACAGTTTCTGCACAATGTGGTGTTAATTTCAGCAGTTAGAAGATGGCTGGCTAAAAGGTAGTTACTGAAAAAAATTGGTTCTGTTTTACCTCAAACCAGAACAAACAGTACATTATTGTGCCTCTCAAGACAGAAAGGTCAAAGATACCGAAGCATCTCCCTCATTGTTGCAGTTCAACATATAAATTCAAGGGTAGGTTTGTATGAGAAGGCTTGGGGAAGGAAGTAAAATTATCACAAAAGTCTAAAATGAACATGACTCCATAATTAGTGTTTTCTGTGCAAATTAAGGAAAAAATGGCCATCAGTTTTTTAACTTATGACCTGAAAGAGTTAAGTACAGAAAAAGCAATCACAATACAAATTAACAACATGTATTATTTGAGAAATAGAAATGCCAGTGAAAGGTTTTGTTCAGATTTTCAACTTCCTAACCTATTTTTTCATGTAAAACACAACATTGTAAGAGCCATAACAATAAGCTCTACAATCCCCTCAATTTTCACAATGACAATGCAGAGAATTCCAAACATTTTTCCTTTACCCTTAAAACAATGCTCATATTAATGTAAGCCTTTGCACAGCCTGATATGTGAAATTTAGATATTTCTCAATGTATTTTGTTATCAGTAGTGTCATAAGGACACATTATCAAAAGGAGGGATTTTTTTTAATATTATATTATGATGTCACCTAAAACCTAGTGCTATAGACTGGCTTCCTTTTTGCTAGGTGCCAGATAAACATCCAGTCCACATATCAAAAATTCTTGATTTTAGGGGATCACAAAAATGTTTTTCCTATTCCACCATTACTGGTTTTGAAACTCCAAAATTTCTCTCATTCTTTATTGGGATGAAAATAAGTGTTAAGTGATGTAAGAGAGCATGGCCACCTTCTCCAGCTGTTCCAGCCCAGGACATCTCCAGCCTGGCTGCTGGAGCCCAGCCCAGTACCCCAAGGGGCCTGAGGTCTCTGCCCAGGCTGAGGGACGCGGCTGGAGCTTTCCTGGCTGTAGGCTCAACCAGTAGAGAAGCTGAGCATGTGTCCCGGAGACACAGACACACACCATTATACACAGAGACGCATGCACACAGACACATACAAGACATTGATATGGCCAGTCCCACAGATTGCCACAGACAAGGTGGTGCCTTCAGTTGCACTGTATAGGACTCACATAAAACATAAATACAGACAGCCAAGTGCCCTTCCTCCTGTTCAGCTGGTAGAGACAGAAGTTCACCAGTGAAGGCACACACAAGACACTGTCCAGGTTCACAGCACACATTTGCAGATCCCTCAAGAACCAGCATGGCCCTTCTGTCTTCTTCGCACCCTGCCTGGATGCTGGGCCCTCTTACCCTCGTCACAGGTCCTCTACTTGCCAGCTAGTCCAGCTTGATGCTCACTAGCAAACACACACCACTCACACACTCTTCCTTCATGCAATCCACATTAGCAAGTCTCACTGAGCATACCAGCATGGACCCCCTGCCTGCCTGGTACCCCAGCCTGAACTCGAGGCCACCCTACTCACTATCTAGTCCAGCTTAAAGTTTGCTAGTGAATACATATGGACACCCCATGCACACCAGGACTGGGGAATGTACAGACACTCACCCCCTCAGCAGCCAGCACGAGGCACATGGGCTGCAACCCATGGTCCTGCTCCAGCTGCTAACATAGAGCCCTTCACGTGCCTCAGTTATGCCAGTCCCACCAGTAGCTGGTTTTTGGGATACACACACGGTTCCCACCCCAGCAGCTGAGTGTGAAAGACACCTACTTGTTCCAGTACCAGGCACCACAGGCCAGGGGTGCCCACACCCCTGGTCTGACTTCAGTAGCTGGCACCAATTTGCACTTATACCAGTACTGGTCTCACCAGTAGCTGGCACTTAGTCCTTGCAGCTCACACACACACACAGACACATGGGACAGAGAGTGTGATTATGCAGAGACACCGTTAAGAAAAGGTTTAATAAGAAGATAAAAGGTGATAGGACAGACTACGATGATCAGGTGCAGGGATGTGCTGGACAAGTGTGCTGACTGGCCCCGTTTTACACGGGACCAACCCTTTTTGTAGCCTTTTCTGCCTACCACCCTTTGTTCCTCCCTGCTCCCTCTTCCCCTGCAGGTCTCCCATGGGTTTGTTCAGCTCTATGATTCCTGTATCCCTCCCAGTCCAGGGTCTCCTCTGGTTTACAGTCTTATCGGTTGCAAAGTCCATGTTGATCGTTCTAGAAGTGGCACCTGTGGTTTCTCGGTAGCCCATCAATTAGTGTGAGCGGTAAGGCTTGTTTCTTGTCATTGTCTCTTCCATGTTTGCTTTGTCAGGTTTGTGTCTTGGTATGTTTTGATTTCTGGCCACCCCCTTTTCTCTTGTTTTCCCAGTTGACATGATCCCCAGTGAGATAACCTTGCTGGAATAAACATTGTCACACTCTCACATGCTCTCATCAATTAGTGTGACTGACCAGGCTTGGTTCTCATCACTGTCTCCATTATCCTTTGTTGATCAAGTTTGTATCCCTGTATGTTCTTGTTTATGACTTCCCCCTTTTCTTCTGTTGTGATTTAACACCTGTGGGCAGCTCAGCCCCACACAGCCCCTCGCTGTGGGATGGGGGAGAGAATCAGAAGGGTAACAGTGAGAAAACTCATGGGTTGAGATAAAGACAGTTTAAATGGTAAAGCAAAAGCCACACATGCAAGTAAAGCAAAATGAGGAATTCATTCACTCTTTCCCATCGGCAGGCAGTTGTTCAGCCAACTCCAGGAAAACAGGGCTCCATCACATGTGATGGTTACTTGGGAAGACAAACATCCTAACTCTGAATGTCCCCCTTTCCTTCTTCTTCCCCCAGCTTTTATTGCTGAGCACGATATCATATGGTGTGGGATATCCCTTTGGTCAGTTGGGGTCAGCTGTCCCAGCTGTGACCCCTCCCAACTCCTTGTGCACCCCCAGCCTGCTCACTGGTGGGGCGGTGTGAGAAGCAGAAAAGGCCTTGACTCTGTGCAAGCACCGCTCAGCAATAACTAAAACTTCAGTGTGTTAGCAACACTGTTTTCATCACAAATCCAGAACATAGCACCATACAAGATACTACAAAGAAATTTAACTTTATCCCAGCCAAAACCAGTGCACCTTATTACCATGTTGCATTGAAAAAAGTCCTTGACCAGATACCCTTAAAGTAGCAGACACTCTCCTTTTACATAACCTTTCAAAACTTTACATCAAAAAGTCAATATAGAGACTCATTCAGTACGTAGGGAACTTCCCTGAAAAATGGTAAAATCTTCTTGAAAACATTTTAAACAAAGGGCAAGTGAAAAGAGATTCATCCCAGAATGAACAACTAATTGCCTGATGAGTAGCAAATTGTTTCCTTTGAGCTGAGCACAGCAAGGAACCTGGATTATCAATCTGGAGTATCAATACTCCAGGTGAGTTCCATGAAGCCTGAAGTACTGCAACCTCTGTGCTAAGAGCTTTCTACCTTTTTTTTGTTTGGTTTCTTCATTTCGTATCCCCCCTACCCCTCCCCCGAAAGGTTTACTTTTTCCACCCCATCCTGTGAAAAGATTCAGTGAGCTGGCACATCCCACCAGAAAATTCACCTGTTTTTTACAAAAAGCCTAAAGTAGTTCTTTTCTAGAAGAAACTGATCCGTTATTGAGTTTAAATTCATTGATACTGTCATGCAATAAAGAAGTGTGTGTGTCTGCAAGGGAACTGGTATGTTTCTGGTTTTGGTGTTGTTTTTTTTTCCCATTGAATTATGGAGGAGTGACTTGAAACATTAATGCTGTAAATTATTGTATTTTTGTATATGATGGAAATTTTTTAGCTATTAAAAGTTGCTATCTGTAAATGCTATTAGAGCTACAGTGAAATCACTGATTTCCTGATATCTATTATTTACCTCCTCCAAAACTCTTCTCTTTAATGGTAGGTACAAAGAGGCTCTGGCTCGGTGAGGACAGTTTTCTCTATGGGGTCTCTGTTACAGCAGGAGTTTAAGAACTATCTTATAGAGTAGTCCCACGTAGCTGTGATCACACTTTTTAACACCAGCTTTCCAGTGCACATGGAGACATTGGCTATCCCATTTCTTTTTAAGATCCAAGCATTATTGGCATACTATTTAAAATTCTCCATCTCACAAGGTCATTAGTATTTCTCTTGTCTGTTATGCAGCTTGGCATTACAGGAGCTACTTTTCCCTATCCTTCTAAAGGCATAATTTAAAAAAGAAATTAGAAGTATGAAAGTAGACAAGTGCCTTCTCCATGAAACTTTCTAAAGATGGAAAACAGAGAAGCAGTGAATGAACACAGGATAAATAAAAGTCCTTTGGGGAAAAAAGGCAGAATCAGCAGGTGCAGCTTTAGATGATTGAGGAAAGATAGGAAAGGGTCAGAAAAGGAAGGACTAAGTGTCTAAAGGACAAGTAGCATTAAATATAATAGAATTGTATTTGCATATTTTTAGTGCTTGGGCACAAGAGAAAAACAGAAGCTGAAAAACAAATCAACCAAACAAAATAACAAATAACAAACATCCCCCCCTTCAGAGCTAGCTTGAACTGAAAGGAGCTGGATTCCTGAGCTGTAAACAAGACAGTCAGATTTTGAGAAAGAACAGAAAGAAAAAAAAATCACAAAACCCTAAGATTGAGCATTTTTTCAGGACCCAAAATTAAATATATGAAGGAAAAGGATTTGTAGTTCAGTTACTTCAGAAGGAAGGAAACAAATCTGATAAGGTGAATAAAGACTATTTATTTCAACGGTTTAGGCCAAAGCTCAGAGAGTGAAAAAAACTTATTCCTTTCACACTATATTTTCTATACTGTAAATTAAAGCTTAGTCTTAATAAGGTAGAACATTGGCTAAAAATTCCAGTTGATAAATATTTGTTAGTATGTTCCTTTGATTTTGTTTCAAATTAGAAATTTTATCAAATATTTAGTATAACAAACATAAAGTAGGAAAAAGTGTTGATTCATATTAGAAGCAGCCTCTATAGTCATCACAGACAGAAATCTACACAAACATTTCTGTGCGATCCCAGAAATCCACCAGAATCCAGACATCACTAAAAGTAATTATATATAACTACTTTAATGTGTATACTCTCCAGAAACCTTCTCATGACTGTAAACACTGATAAATAGCCAATGGCTTTAGTACTGAATTTTTCTAGTCATAATTAAAAGGAAAAATAAATGCCAAGTTGTGTAAAGCTACAGATTCCTGATAAAACAACAAGTCCTTGAGTATATTCCTCACCACCAGAGACAAAAATAACCTACTTACGAATGACTGCTCTCAATCAATAACAATTGAATGTTTCAACATCCTCTGAGTCTCAGCCCTTTCCATTGTTTGCTACATGTGCTACTGTTTATTCTTTAGTTTCTTAATATAAGTAAAGAATTCTTACTGTTCCTGTAGAACAGAAAAGCCCCAAAACTCAACTGATAGTCATCTCATGTTTTATCCAGATCTGTTGTATATTGTGTTTGAAAGGAAAAGTGTCCCTATTGCAAAGTCTTTTTTTTTCCTTCTTCTTCAGAGATGAACATTTATGATTTTATATGCAACAATACTCAGTTTGATTTTCCACTGAGGTCTAATGACACCTAATGCACTAAATTGTAGCCCTGCAGTTGCACTGCCGTATCATGCTAAAAATTACCCTTGCAGTAGAGTGCCTCAGAGTTACCATAAATAAAGGCTAAATAACATATTTCTATGCCCAAGCTACACAGGAGTAGAAAGAAAAAATGTGAATAAATGCAGGGAAGTGTTGCTTCAGCAGAATACTTCCCCATACACACAGAAAAATCCCTCTGGGCCTGAAGAGGATGAGTGAGCCAAAATATACGACATCTCTCCACTGAGCCATTTGCTATCCCTACTATAGCTTGCGAGCAATAATCTGCACTCATTCCTTCAATGCAACAAGAAGTAGAGGGGCTGACAGCTGGGAACAACAGCAGCACATAAATCTTGCCCTAGCCACCTTGTGATGTTTCCTTGTGCTGATAAAGATCACCAGCCTGGTCAAGAAGAAGCCATAGTCACATGCCTAATGAAAAATAAAATGAGAAGTTCAGCTCTCTTAGCAGCAGAAAACTCCTTTATATGGGAGTGAACCCAACACATTCAGAGTAGTAGGCACATATTTTCTACCTAGTCCTAGTCCCAGTCCTAGTCCTAGTCCTAGTCTTAGTCCTTGTCCTATTCCAAACATTTATAATCACTGCCTGGAGGTCTAAAACAATTCTTGTAGAAAGGAAAAGCATTCAAAACCTCTCTGTTCCTGAGTGACACGACAAAATTCTTACCATTCCCTTGTTCTTCTCTTCTTTTGCTACTAAACCCTCTTCTTCCCATTTAGCACAGAAAACAAAGAACTTTAAAAGACCAACTGTCTACTGTGAAGTTCTGGAGCAAAATGTGTAGAGCTATCTACTTGCTGTTCTTCCCTATAAAACTGTATTCCTGTTAGCATAAAGGAATTGACATTTCCCAATGAATAAACTTGAACATCTTCCCAATCACCTAATGAAGTTTGATTTTCTTTCTGAAATGTCTGCTAGTCCTTACACAGCCTCCGGACAATATGGGCAGTGAATGCTAGATTTGATTGGACGAAAAATATCAAATTTAATGTCAGCAAGGACTTACTATTTAAATTTCCAAGTCACCTTAGCTCCAAATTCTGCAAAGTCTCTGCCACACAAGAAGTGAAATACATTTTAAGTGCTCATATTCAGACTTAAAAGGGCAATTCTTTTTTTAACATAGATGAAACTTGCATATGGTATGATAAAGTTCTTCACTCTGAAAGATGCTTTTTATCTGAAGGAGTGTTGGAAAAAAAGTGTATTTTTATACTGTATGAAGGAAAAACCATAGCTTATTTTTAAACAGTAAAAAAAAAAAACATGTATAAGGGATCATTTAGGTTGGAGAACTGCATAGCCCAGGTGATTGGTAATGAGACTTGACTACGTTTTTGGTCTGAATTGCATAATCAACATAAAGTGAATATAGGCAGTACATTCACATCTGCAGTTTCATACGGTGAGATCATGGACATGGTGAAGGCAGACAGGAGATAAGCCTGAAATACTGAGGAAGTTTTATGAGTCGTATATGTAATGTCATTGGCTATGCAATACTTAATGAAATATTTACAAGTTAAAGTTAAGAGTAAATTTCATGTTACAAACCCTACATTTGTGCTAAAATTTACTGTCTGTGTAGCACAGAACTTAAGGTGTTTTTTAAGCAAATAAATTACTGAAGTTAGCATTTAGATGTTTTAGCAAGAAGCTATTCATCTTAATTTAAAGTGTTCTGATTTTTTTCCCATTTGGGGCCAGATTACTTTAACTTAATTTTTGTTAGAAGATTATCAGCTTTGTAAAATACCATTTTTAGTGATGGTAACTGACAAATTACCATATGTGCTCCAAATACCAGTTATATAGCCATTTTTTGTGTATTTAAAGCAGCAAAAATGCAATCATGATAGAGAGCTGTTTGTCATTGTTGTGGGTATACTCAGCACGCAGCTGTGGAACATAATGATGTTGATTTATCAGGTAGCACAAGCGCTGCTGTAAGCATCTATTTTTGAGAGTCATGGGATTAGTTAAAGAAGCTGGGTTAGCACGAGATTCCAAAGTGGGATCACACAAAACTTGAATGTCCCTCTATCAGTAAGAAGAGAAACTGATTTTCCAGGATATAAGTTAAAAGGCAATGGCTTTTTGATCCACGCTTATGTTTAGCAAACCCAGAGACTGAATTTGGCTGACGGCTTCTGTATGATCCTGGGATAGGAATACCTACCTGAAGTTTCCCTCACACTGATTGACAGTTTTAGTTATTTACATAGCCTTCTGGACTTTGTCATGTAATGTAACGGGACTCTAATTCAGTTTAGACATCTAGCAGTTAGTGGTACTCATCAGCTTCTCTTTCAGATAACACTAACCGAACTCAAAATAGGAATCTGATATTGGGTTTTCCTATTGCTTACCTGGCAAGAAGAAAAATTGCTTTTACCAACCTGGATGAGATGCTTTCAGTCCAGTTTTTCCATGTTATGGTCTTAAACCATGACTAACAAATATTGAGAAAAAGGTTATAGAAAATCAAATTATGAAGAAATAAAAATATGGGATATGAAAGACTAAAGTAAATGGCCAATATTCTTGGTGAAAAATGGCTAATTTCTGCCTCCTTCCCAAGAAGCATATTGATTTTTTCTACCCTACTCTATCACAGATTCATCTCCCTTGGTTAATCCTGTGCTTCTCCAGATATTTATATCAAAGTCTAATATATATCTGAACTAGAATGCAATATAAATGTGGTCAGCAGCAGCCTGTGGAGGTCTGAAATACCAGCATGGTGAAGGCATTCCAAACATAACATAGGAAAAAGGGCTTGGAGTACATGGAAAAACATGGAGAGGTCCGCCCACCAAACAGGACTCCAGACTTCCTTGCAATTCAACCAAGTCCTGAAGCATGTGAGGAAGATTTTTTCAAAGTACATACATAAACTTCACATTTGCAGACAAAACTCTTAGAAACCATAAAGAGATCACAGCAGCAGCTGTGGTTGCAAATAATAAAAGTTCTCATTTTCTCAAGTTAAAAAAAAAAAAAATGCTAGAATACTTACTGACAGACATGTTTTTTATATATATATCATCGTATATAAACACATAAAATTCCCCCACAGAGTAGAAATTATATTCTTTACTACTACTACTACTACTACTACTACTAATGGTCCATCATTGCTGCTCAAAGCAGGGTCAACTAGAGCAGATTGCTTAGGGCTGTGTCAAGTCTGGTTTTGAATATCTCCAAGGATGGAGACTCCACCACCTCTCTAGGCAACATGTGCCAGTGTTCCAGCATCCTCACAGGAAAAAAAAAAAGTAAAAAAGTTTCTATTTATGTTTAAGAGGAATTTCCATTATTTCAGTTTGTGCCCATTACAGGATACCTTTGAGAAAAGTCTGGTTCTGTCTTCTTTGGTCCCTCCCATCAGATATTTATACACACTGACCAGATCCCCCTGAGCCTTCTCAAGGCTAAACAGTCCCAGCTCTCTCAGCCCCTCTCCATGTTACAAATTCTCTAATTCCATTGTATGCAACACATGAAACTGTCTTCATTTAACCCAAGACCATCTATTTTCTCTGTGTTTGCATCACAATGTTTTCCTGGTTTGAGATAAAACAAGACCATTTTTCTTTTCAGTAATTTTACTTTTCACTTAAGTCTCTTCTAACTGACTGCATGCTCTGAAATTAATGATATAGTTTTCAGACAATGTCTGCTTCCAGAGTGACATCTGAAGTTTATAGTTGATACCAAGGGATGGTACGCAGAGAGGTTCTTGGTTATATTTATTGTTTAACAACCAAGGCCAGCTAACTTTATATGTGCCCCATTGGAGGGTTGGAAGTGGGACAGCGTAGAGGGGTTGCACCTGAGGGGAGGAGCGAACAAGACAGGTGACCCACAACTGACCAACAGGGTATTCCATCCCATGTGCACCATACTGAGTATAAAGGTGAGAGATCAAAGGGGTCAGGTCTCTTTTTCAGTGGCCAGCGTCTGAGGAGGACTCTGTCCTTTCTTCTGCCTTTGATACCTGGTTGTGTGTTCATGAATCCAGTTCCCATCTGCTGATTAGTCCAGTCCAGGATTTTTCCAGTGCTGGGCAGTGACATGATCCTCATCCTGGGAGCTCAATATTGGTTTTCCAGATATTTGTGTATATTGGATATATTTCATTATTTTCTTATTAATATTATTATCTTTTCTTTTTATTGTTAATAGTTTTACTTTCATATTATAGCAGTTTTAGTTTCTTTTCAACCCGTAAGTGTCTCTTCCTTATTCTCTCTCCATTCTCTTTTGGGAAGGGAGTGAGGTTAAAAGAGACCATCTGTCATTCATTTGGTGGCCAGATCAGCCTAAACCATGACAAATGTACACTGAATTACCAAGACCTCAGTGCCATAGGTAGGTGAAGCACCCAGAGCTCATCATTGCGCCCTTCTTACCTCTGTGTCAGAGTTTCACCCTGTAGGAAACCAAGAAAGAAGGACGGGGAGGATGTCTCATGTGGACATGGAGGTGGCACACAGCCAGAGCCAAGAACCAAGAGGCACTCTCAGATCCTGCAGTTTAGTAGCACCCTATCAAACCAATTTACCTTGTGACAGACAGAACGGCATAATTGTCTAGCAGTGTTTTACTGTAGTTTTATGCAAGTCCTCCCAGATTCTTTCCTAGTCCAGATTCATAATCCAAACACTGTCCTTTTCTTAGCTTGTCAAGCTCTTACAACCTACCCACTGTCCAACAACTTTAATGTCTTGTAAACCAGAGGGTGTTCTGCTCCCAGTTTTCACTTCTTAGGGTTTGTTGTTGTCTGTAAGGAAGGACTCATTATATCAAACTTTTTACACGGAAGATTTTTAACACAAGGGTTTTTTTCTATTTTCTATTATTAATAAGAGGTAAATTGCATTGGTTTACAGAAACGTCAAATATGAACACTTTCTAGCTACTCTACTCTTGGGTATACTTGTGCTTTTAAACATCAAAGCAAACTTTTAATTACACGAAAGGAAATGAAAACACACAGCATTTTGATTTATAGCAACTGCATGGTATTTCTGAAGTTTGAGAAAGTTATTACCCTAGAGGGTTTCAAACACTTCACTGACAGTTCTTATTTTCTCAGAAAAATAATAATAAATATTGGCACTAACTAGATTTAAAAAACATTTTATTCTCTTTCCTTTCTCTCAAATGGGCTGAGCAGAGCTTTGGTCCAGGTAAGAAACTGGGTCTCAGCTCAGTTCAAGATCTCATTATAGCTACAGAGTAAGATTTACATCCTCTGGTGCACGGGGAGAAGTAAGAATGGGAGGGAGTGGAGGCAATCTACCCATGAAAATCTAACTGCACTCCAGGAGGCATTCACTGCTGCATTACTCTGCTCCCACACCTGCACGCAGACGCAGATACATGCTAGAGCTGCAGTTTTGTCAGGGCAGGTGTGGTGAGAAACACTAAAATGCTCCTGGCCGCCTTTAGATCTCTATTCTGCCTTTCAGCTGACAGCGGTAGTGTTTGTTCTAAAGAGCCAGGCATTATTTGACTGGCCCTCCTTTCCCCCGGTGCTGTTATATGTGGAAGAGTTACTCTTCTGGGTATATACTATAACGTTTTAAGCTACTACTGTCATCTTAATATGGGTTTATGAAACAATTTGGTTAGAACCATCTCTACTAATAAAACATTTCTATGAAGAATCAATACCTATTCCTCCGAGTTCACCCTCTTTCTGTGAGTTTTAATTTCCCTTGTGTGTTTAAGTACGTATATGTCTAGAGCTGCTGGGACTGTTCTGGCCTGCAGGACTCAAGTTAAGCAGCATTACTAAGTGTTGACTGGGTCTGGATTAAATGTGCACTTAAATACCGGCCAAAATGTGTATAACTTTGCCTGGAGTTCAGATTTGTCTTCTGCTCATACACAGATGTCTTTCTCACAGCTTCTGGCAATTTTTATGTCTGCTTCTCTACTGGGAAAAAAAAAATCCTACGAATATAAAAACACATTTGCAACAAAGCATATTTATATATTTAAAATATTTTGATTGAGGTAAAGGTTAATAGAAAGAGCACAAGGATTTAGGAAAAAATGTTGTCTGTAATTCCCTATTCTCACATGAACATTTTCTGTGCCATTAATCAAATCATTTAGCTTTTGTGTGTCTCACTTAACCCTTCATGATACGGAGATAACAACATGGCTTTATCCTCCTTAAGGACAAACTGTGTGCTGGGAGAATATACACATTAAAATACTATAGTAATTATGATAATAAAGCTCAATTATTAAGATAACTAAACTACAATCTAAGGCAGAGGTTATAGCTTAACCTCTCCTCTCCTCCCCTCTCCTCTCTTCCTCTTCTCCAGTCTGAAACCCCACCTCTCTCAGCCTGTCCTCATAGCAGAGGTGTTTCGGTAGTTCCCAGGGTGTCACAGTCCACTCCTCGGTGGACGCATGATGGTTCGTTTCAGCTGTGATCTCGAAGTGCAAAAAGAAATGGCATCAGGCCCAGGGAGTTATGCTTTCAACACACAATCACTTTATTGGTTTTGCTTGTAAAGCGGCTTGCGATAGAAAGAAGGAAGAATAGGAAAGATGAGGTAAAAAAGGGGGGAAAGAGGATTATAGCTACCGCCACAGGTCCACCTGCGTCCTGATGGTCCCGAATCCAGAAGGCATTCCACTGCTTCTTCTTCGACCGTCGTGGTCTCTCAGTGGGGAAGATCTTCAGGAATTCTGTTACTGAGGAACCATCCTTTATGCTAGGTAGCACACCTTGCTCCTCCTTGGACCCACCTCCACTCCATGGAAAGGTGTCAGTCTCCTCCTGTCTGGAGTAAGGCTTCCACGCATGCCCGGAGAGGAATGTCTGAGGCGTGGTCAGCTTCGGAGGTGGGTAGATTCTTACCAGGAGGTATGTTTTTATATTATAATGTCATTATTATGAGGAAAGTTCAACTGAGGTTCGAGATCACTTTGTCGGTACAGGCACAGCCATTGCGATCCATCTTCTTCGACAGCAGTTCTCTGCTTTGCTGCTCCAGTAGAATAGGCTTGTACCAGGTAACGACACTGTTCGTACCTTTGTACCATGGTAACGACACTGCTTGTACCTCAGTCCTTTCTCCAAGGTTTCCACGTCTGATAACAATCAGCTCAGCTAGCCACTGCAAACTCATGTCAAGATGTTAGTCCAGGTTTTGGGGCCTAGTCACTGATGACAATGTTGAGACAATACCGATCTTCTGATTGACTCTTACACAGGGTCCTCCTTTTTACCCTTTTAAAAAATGGGTGCAATGTTTCCCTTTTTCCACTCACCAGGGACTTCTCCTGACTGCCATGACTTATCAAATTTCATGGAGAGTGGCTTGGCAACTACATCAGCCAATTCCCTCAGGTATCTGGGATGCATCTTGGCAGGTCCAACAGACTTCTGTATATTCAGGTTCCTCAGGTGATCATGAACCTTTGGGAGTAACTCTCTTACAGTGGGAGGCACTTTGCTCCTCCTTGAAGCCCATCCACTCGAGAGGTGTAGGAAGAGAGGTTACCAGTGATGACTGAGTACCTCAGCCTTCTCCTCATCCGTTGTTATTACCAGTTTGCCAGTCTTGCTCATCATCGAGGGTATGCTTTCTTTGACCTTCCTTTTCTGGCTGACATACCTGTAGAAACCCTTATTATTCTTTGTGTCCCTGTCCAAGTTCAGCTCCAGCTCCGTCTTCGCCTTCCTGATCCTATCCCTACACAACGGGGCAGCATCCCTATACTCTTCCCAGGATACCTGTCCCTGCTTCCACTGCCTGTGTATTTCCTTCTTGCCCTTTAGTTTGACCGGCAGGTCTCAACTCAGCCATGCCATTCTCTTGTCTTCCTTTCCTGATTGCTTACACCCGGGGATCGAGAATTCTTCTGCTCTATGGAAAGCATCCTTAAAGATCTGCCAACTCTGTTCTTCTCCCTTGTCCCTGAGGGCAGTTTCCCAGTGGGTCCTGTTGACTAACTCCTTAAAGAGATGGAATTTTGTTTTCAGGGTCCTGACTTTACTCTTGACCTGATCCATATCCCTAAGGACTGTGAACTCCACTATTCATGATCACTCAGCCCAGGCTGCCTCCAATCTTGACATTACTGATTAGCTCACTTGCATTGGTGAACAACAGGTCTATTATCAGATCCCCTCTGTTAGGTCTGTCTATTGCCTAGCTTAAGAAGTTACTCTCAAGTCCAGGGTAGCGAGTTTGCTGTGTGTCCTACTGGCTGCCTAAGGATATTGAACTCTACAATTTCATGGTCACTGCAGCCAAGTTCTTGAGCTTCACATTCCCCACCAACCCCTCCTTATTAGTGAGAAAAACGTCTCCTTAATTTCTATAAGTCAGAGGGAAGTTGGCTGGAGTTAACTAGCCAGGCACATGTGGAAAATCTTCAGCTAAACAGAGGGATGCCCAGGAATTTTATAATTTTTCAAGACTGGGTAGCCACTTAGTAAATTTAAGGGATTTTTAACTTTGGTTCCAGAATGTTTTGTTTGTTTGTTTGTTTGTTTGTGTACTAATCTTCTCCAGAAAAAAAAATGGTTTTTTTAGACTTTTAATACTAAGGTGGCCTGTTAAATACAGATAAGTTTTGGAGAAGAATCTAAAATCCTGCACTTTCCTGTGCTCAGCCCACCTGGCACAGACTTTCAGACTCTCTTCGAAGTGTCTCTTTCAAATTAAGTCAATCTGCCTGTTTAATAATATCTCAGAATAATCTAACTCCCTTAGTACCACACATCTCACTCAACTTCTACCTTTCAGGGCACAAAGTAACTGTTTCTGAATCTGTCAATTGAAGAGGGGTTGGGGGGAGATAAAAAAAGTTCCCTTACCTAAAGAAATGGCTGATAAGCTTTGTGGCTTCAATTATTTGGTTTATGGATTGAGGGAGGGAGTTGTTGGTGATGGTTTGTTTGTTTTCATTCAACACTGGAATGAAAAACTGCATCTGATAAAAATATACATTTCTCCTTCTAACACCAACTCCTTTGGTGCTTTGGAAGTACACAGCAGAAAAGGAAGGAAATCTTCTATTTCTTCAAATGGAGTTTTAACTTATTAGGTTATTTCTTGTGCAATACACTATACTTCATAAGTTCCAGAAACACTCTTTTTTTTTTTAATATTACCACACAATACTTAGGCAAATTATGATAAATATCTTTTTTTTTCAAGCTTCAGTTTAACTATCCAGGCTACATATTTTGTTCATTCGGCTCTTCAACTAAAAAATGTCATGATTTATTTTCTGCTATTAATTCACTGAACTTAATAAAAATTGGGGGGAGTTCAAATGTTTTATTTTTGTATTTAATAATCTCAGTACGCTGCAAAATTGTAACTAGCTCATTAATCTTGAACTACATCATAAATTATTGTTTATAACATTTGAATTTATATATCCACATGTTCTTATCATTCCATTGTTCCCTTTTTGTCTCAAAGAACTTTCTGATTATTTTGATTTCATACATTTTCTCATTTCGTTCATTTGAACATTTTCCACTCCTAGCGTAGTATCATCTTTTGGACCAAGTAAATATAGCATTTTACTTGTTCAATATACTATACAGATTTTAATAAATGATTACATACACACTCATCCAAGAGGGTTGGCTGAATAATTCATAATGAATCTTTCCTATTCTTCAATTTACATGAATAATTACTAGGCTGTAGACTTTTCACAAATAGTTTATTCTGAGTATTCACTACTTTAAATCCCAAATCTGTGCTGGCTTATTGATTTGTACATTATATGCAGGATGTGGAATATCACATTTTGCTTCCCTGAAGACTGAAATTCTTAACTTCAACACAAAATAATGAATGAGTTAGTACGATATTCAATTACAGAATAGAAGAAAGTTTTATGGAAAATGGCCTACCAAGCAAACTTGTTTTTCAGGCACAGAAAGAACAGATTTGGCAGACAAAGAAAGCTATGTAAATGTAATATGTTTGATAAAACAGGTAGAGTATAATGTATACATGGCGTCATAGTGAAATAAGTATTAAATGTTACTAGTAAAGTTGACATTAACTTGTGCAATAACTGTGTCGTACTGAGTCCAACTGGTCAGCAAATTCGTTAGCGATCTGGATGATGGGCAGTGTATGCTCAGCAAGTTTACAGATGACACAAAACTGGGAGGAGCAGCTGATACACCAGAAGGTTGTGCTGCCATCCAGAGAGCCTTTAACAGGCTGGAGAAATGGGCTGATCTGAAGGAACCCCATGAATTTCAAGAAGGAAGAGTGAAAAGTTCTGCACTTGGGGAAGAACAACCCCAGGCATCAGTAGATACTAGAGGGTGACCAGCTGGAAGGTAGCTTTTCAGAAAAGGATTTAGGGTCCTGTTAGACACCAAGTTGAACATGAGCCACAAATTTGCCCTTGTGGCAAAAAAGGCTAATGGTATCCTGGGCTGCATTAGAATTTGCATTGCCAGTAGGACAAGGGAGGAGATCCTTTTCCTCCATTCTGCAGAGGCCACACCTTGAGTACTTTGTCCAGTTTGGGGCTCCTCAGTACAACAGAGACATGGACATACTGAGGAGAGTTTAGCAAAGGGCTACTTAGATGATTAAGGATCTTGATCAAGAAATCACAAAGGCTCAAACACCTTTGCTGCTGCTAAAGACATCTCTCAGCAAAAGCAGGGATGGGAGCACCTCTCCTATGAGAAAAGGCTGAGAGATCTGGGACTGTTCAGCCTAGAGAAAAGAAGGCTCAGGGGGATCTCATCAATGTATATAATTATCTGAAGGGAAAGTGTAAAGAAGAAGGAGCCAAAATACTATCAGTAGTGCCCAGTTATAGGACAAGAAGCAATGGGCACAAACTGAAACACAGGAATTCTGCCTGAACAACAGAAAACACTTTTTTTACTGTGAAGGTGATGAAGCACTGGCATAGGTTGCCCAGAGAAGCTGTGGAATCTCCATCCTTGCAGATACTCAAAAGCCATCTGGACACTGTGCTGGGCAATTGTCTCTAGGTGTCCCTGCTTGATCAGGGAAGGTGGACAAAATGGTCTGCAGAGATACATTCCAACCTCAGCCTTTCTGTGATACTGTGATTCTGTCAGCTTCCTGGTAGATTTAATATAACAGCCACCACCAGGAATTACAATCAAGTAGCAATGTTTCTAGTTGAGGTCTATCAGGATTAGCCTTATGTTTTTCAACATAAGTTGAAAGAGTAAAAACATAAATACAATGTTGATGAAATTTACAGAAGAAAAGATTGGCAGAAAAGCAAAAAAAAAAGTCAAGAAGGCAATTATTCATAGAAATATGGAGTACTTAGTAAATTAAGCATATTTGCACAAAATATATTTTAGTATAGCCAATTGCAAAGCTGAGGAAGGGAAAAATTGAACCTAATGATTCTGAAAAGATCTAAGAACTGCTAAAAACAGCATTCAATCATAGTATTCGTTATAGCTGTGACAGAAAATAGCTGTTCTTCAATTGAAAACAAAAAACTTAGAGTGAGTGAGAACAGAAAATAATTTTATTTGTGCTTTTAGCACGCGGAATTTTTTTTTAATTTAGAGTGATGTTTGAGTGCATACCCTTAAATATGGCTGTTGGCAAATTGAAGCACGAGTATACAAAACAAGAAAAACAGTGCTGAATAATTAGAAGAATAAATGCAGCTGAGAAGCTTCAAGAGATCTATTTCTTTAACTTAGCAAACAAAGTGCTGAGACATAGCATGTTTACAGTAGCTAAAAATATCAAAGAAACTCAAATTTAAAAGCAATGAAAACTTTATCCTTGACAGTGAGCAGTACAGAATAATAGAACATTCTGATATCCACCTCCCCACCCCCCACCATGTTTCTTTGTGGAAACCCTGAACTTTCCACATGTCATGAAGTGTTTTTCAGTTCCTGAATGGCATTTCTACCATAGGCAACATGGATTGCTGCATGTACAGGTCATCCTCGGTGATATAAGAACTTCGATTTCTACTCTGGCTGTGAGAAAAAAAACTTGAATCATGAGAGCCTGTGCAGCTGGACCTATGTGCAGGCACGGAACGGAGTCTTTCACTTATTGTTTCTACCTATATTTTTAGAGATTTTGGAAGATCTTAATTTCATTCTATAATTGCATTAAAACAAATTTAAAAGTTTCTGGATTTTTGCAAATCTGCATTCTTTTTGTTCTTTCTAACTCAGTTTAAGAGTTAACTATTGAAATAATTACCGGAAGAAATAGAAAATCTTTTTAATTTTCCATTGTAAAAATGTAAAAAAAACCCAATACTCGTCCTTGGGTTGGGAAGAATTTTGCCAGGCATAAATTATTGCTCTTCATACCAAGACAAATGAATCAAATACTTAAATCTGAGTCACACAGGAGGCTTGTTTCATGATCAGATGTTATTTTCTGTCTGTTTAATCTATGATTATTTGAAAAAAAAAGGCCCTGACAATGAAAAAATCTTCCCAAAGCAGTGAGAAGTTTGGGGAAAACAAATTAATTGTTTCCCTATTTTTGAATGTTCTCTTTTAGAAAGATTTCTAAAAAAAACCACCCCACCCCAAAATCAAACCATCAAGAGAAGAGCTGCAACCCTATAGAACAGGCTCTGACTGTTTCCTTACCTGATAACCTAGTGACTAGGGCATTCATCCAAAGTCCATGACAGAATTCTTTTGCTTTTCTTTAGGGACCTCAGCCAAGACATCCAGTAAGAATACTATCTTATAGTATGCTTTGAGAAAGGATGCTGTCAGTCTCTCCCAGAGACTCTGCTCTACCTTTACTAAATATTTAATAGTCATTGTAGTCAGGTTTGGAAGCTAGGTATAGATCTACACAATTGACTTAAGTTTTTGCTTGATGTTTTAAAGAACACTTAAATATTTAATGTAGAGAACAGTATCAACAGCAGCAACTAAGGTTTGTCTTAAAATGCATGGTGTTGGGAATGCACTTTGGGTATGGCAGAAAAACTGAAATCTTCTCTTTCTTCTTTTCTGCAACAGAAAAAAAAATCAGATTAAATCCATAAAGATTCTACCTCTTGCTTGACTTTTTTGACTGCTGTCATACTGTATAGTGTAAGAAATACTTCCATTATCCATTGTAATTTCTAAATTCACTTTAATTACCTTTACTTTTATTAATAGCTATTGGAACATTTCAGACATTCAAAAACCTATTTAAATCTTTGTATTTTAATATCTGCAAGTGTTTCCCATTACTCACACACACATACACTTAATTTCTAAAAAACAAACAGAAAGTAATTTGGGCATGACTGAACCTGAGTTTCTCCTTGGTTCAGTCCACAAAGTAAACAAATATTGGTGTGATTCTGATCAGGATAAGCTGCCACAAAATTAGGAAGGAACTGTTATATCCTTTTTTTTTAATAAATACTCAAAAAAATTATATTATTTGACTTTCTTCCATATATTTTCTTATATCTTTAGTTTAATCACAAATGCTTACCAATTTAGTTTATATCTCACTGATTATAAGCTGTTCAGAAAAGCTTTACATGCTACTGGATTTGTTAAAACCAGTTCGTCTTTATTATAGGGCTGTCAACATATATTTACATTCATGTGAGTATCCCCTGTTTGTGTACGTTATATTTATCACAGGGAGACAAATAGACTCACTCTGTGTGTGATGCTAATTACTAAGTTGCCAGCATAGCAGCACTAAATTATGTTTTACTAAGGCAGATCCAAAGAGACTGGAAGCTTGCCATTCAGTCCATGAAAAAGAGCCATCGGTACTAAAAAGTCCAGAAACAACTCTTTCTCGTAACAATGGCATACAAATTTTACCATCATCCCAGAAGTGTATTTTTCCTGCAGTTGCTGAACACCTTCTGATTTTGTAGTTAACTGGAAAATGGCCCATGCCCTGTTAAACCTTAGGCAGTGGGTACTAGAATATCAGCACCATATGAATAGTGTACCTACAGAGATGGACTATAAACTGCCTGGTGCCTGTAGTATCTCTCACGCTGTTTTTTCTGCTACATGTTAAGTTTATATTTAAGTTGAAAATCATCTAATGTCTGTAATCAGTGAGGCTCCTAAAGGGACATCCAGCAATTCATTTTAACAGCCTTTGGTGTAGCAGCAGTGTTGCTGGATGTCTTTTGATAGCATACGATATTAAGATGTCAAGCAACTTAGCAATATGTTTTTGTAACAAGGAGACAGCAGTTTGCTTTTGCATTTCAACCCCTCCAAATTTTTAATCGTGAGCCCCCTGCCGGTAATGAGTTAAACTGATTATAGTGAGCACTTGAATAATAGCGAGAACTTCATAATTAGAAAGTCATGCTATTGATCTTGTTATGAACTGTTTTCATTAGAAATGTCTAGAAATTACCATTCCCCTGAAAATACTCCACAAAAATAGAGACATGCTTAATTAATTCTAATGCAAGGACAAACTCGGTCATTTGTTTTAAAATCTGAAACAAACTCCAAATGGAGTCTTCAGTTTTGTTTTTTATTTATTTTAGTGATGCAGAACAAGAACTGAGCATTAAAATAAACAAGAAATCTCAAAAACAACTTTATGAAAATGGAGCTTCTACATAGTATTATTCAAATAAATTAATCCACAGAGAGAAGTTACTTCTCTCCATATGAATATGAGAATTACAGCCAAAGTTTTCTGTGGCTTTTATCTTGTGTGGCAGCTACGGGAAACCAAAAGAATTAAAAATTTAAAAAAAAAAAAGTTTTTAAAGTAAATGTATTGACCCTTCCCTTTTCTTTCTTTTCTTCATAACTATAAAGCAGAACATAATGAAGAAGCCTAATTTAGGTTTTACCATGAGAAGTTCATAGTGTGACTCCTTTCTCTTCTATTTTCCTTTGCTTTTGTGGAGTGAAGTCTGATATGAGAGATATTAATATGACAAATACCCAGGTTTAAGTACCCAGTTGCATAGGGCGCAACTTCCTACTGTCCAGAATCTTTGCACAAATGTGAATCTTTCAGCTTTAATTTTGAGACAGTTAAAGCAGAAAATGTAGAAAAATGTAGTAGAAAAAATCGATTATATGGACTTTCTAACTATAGATTTCAGGAGGACAGTGTCTCAGAATAACAAGCAATGAATGACTCACTCATGTCATTTCTTGATATATTGTGTATTCTAATGCATAACTCACCAAATGCTATGAACTGCAGATGACTTCTGAAGAGGTTCTTGAGGATCTTCCTCATCCTATGTAGACAACCAGAACATAGACACCTGTGGGTGATTTATTTTTATAAGCTCTTTTTACAGTCAGAGGAGTTTAACACACATTGTTAGGATAATATTAATCTAATTTTAATGTACACTTAAGTCAGAAAAATTGCCCATTTTTTTCTGTGAACTATAAAGGAAGTCAAATGCAGTTTCTAGACATTAGCAGACATAGTGACTCCTAGTGTTGCTGTTCAGGCTGAGGTAAAGTCTGGTAGCTCACAGGGTGTATGAGTGGAAAATGGTCGAGGTTGCAATAAGTCAGCAAAGAGAAGCAGAAGAGGGGTTTGAATGCCCCAGTCAAGAAAAATGCAGGCCCAACCCACAAAGTCCCTCTGGACCAGGCTGGGGTACCAGGGTGGCAGTTTCCAAGGAGGACGTGGTTTGGCAGCCCTAGAGGCTTACAGCAGGGATGCGGTTTGAGACCCTGAACCTGTGGTAGGGCAAAGCCCAAGGCCTCCTGCAGGATGAGTCCTGCTGCGCACACTGTGTCGCAGCTGTACAACACTGCCTGGACACCACCACCCTAAGAGGACCCTCTGGCATGGCCAGCTGAGCACCCAAGGCCTATATGTGTCTGATTTTGTGTCTCTTTGAGTGTGTGCTTTCCCCTGAATGGACACACCTTTCCCCTGTGCTTCAGTTGGCTACTTTACGTAAAATTAAGTGGAGTGTAGCTTGGGTTTGACTGGTTACTTTGTTGAGTAACACTAGCGTCACCCTGGAGACTACGCACTGGCTGAAAAGAACTCCAAATAACCCCATGTGTCTTCAGATACACTGTCAGTTTCCAAAGGGGGTGGAGGATGGGGAACGGGGATGGGGAGGGGACAGGACAACAGATAAAAATACATAAATGGAGAATTAGGAACTCTGTCCAGAGAACTTTACATTACTGAACATCTTCAAGCTTAATAAATTCAATGCAAATGGAGGACTTTGAGCAACATACACTCTGGGGAATAACATGCTTGTAATACACCATCGACTAAGCTAGTGTGGGAAAGAAGCAGTTACACCATCTGAAAGAGTGCCTGTGGCTGCAAAAATATTAGTAAACTAAACAGTGGTAGAGCATAATCCTCGATGTTGAGAATCAGCTGTCTGTATTGTTAAATTGCAATTTAACCATTCTTGCAAGAATGGCCCATGGACAGGTTTCAGTCTAGGCCAAGCAGCTCTCCCGCCCCAGTTCATGTTGTGGCGGGAGTGATCATTCCCCGCAGGCAGCTTGTGTGCTCTACATTGCGCTCTCAGATCTAAGGGAGTTTATTACTAATGATGGGCCATTCTGTGCCTCACTTCCTGGGCACGATTAATTCACACAGTCCATGAGTCTGCATGTCCTAAACATAAACTGTAGCCCTTACTAGCAGTGACTGTCTGAGAGATTACTGTCTCTGGTTAACAAAATTACTGTGCATGATTAGCCAGCATGATTACAATTACTCTACTGCTTTTCTTTAATGAAGTCTAACTTCAGGATTGTTCACACTGCCTGTGTAATATTAGCCATGCAAACCCGCTTTTAAACTATTTTGATAAAATATACTTTTTCTCTTCCCCAATATGCAGCAGGTTCCATGAGCAATAAAAACAATAACATTTTAGAAACCTCAAACATCTTTGATAGTGGCAAAATAAACTAGGTCTAGTGGCAATTGGTTAGACATTGCCTTAAGGCAGTGTTCTGCCTTTGAGTCAGTGCATGAACTACTACACTTTCAAGAAACTGCTGAAAAAATAAATTGAGTCAGTTCCACTCCTCCTCCTGAACCCACCTCCTGCTCTGGGACTGCAGATATCATTTACTACAGTCTTGCTCTTTTTCCTTTAGACTTTGATAGGTACATAAGGAAAAGCAGGCTACCATCTTATTAGGGATGTCTCTGCCCAATCCTGGTTCTTCATCTGTGTCTTGTAGGTGGCAGTAATCACTGGAGAATGTTTTGATTCTTCATTTCCTATCCTTTTTTGCAGTATGTCAGGGCTAGTCATGCATCAGACCAAAATGTTATCTGGCAAACACTCTTTTATGTATTTACTACTTCACTGATAGATAAAATCATTCTAAAAAGAGACGACTGAATAGGAAACACTTTTTTTTTTTTAAATATCTTTATAGTTATCATCATTTTCCACCTTGGAATGGTGATGATATCCCCACAGTAAACCAATAACTGTTTTTGTCTAGAGTAGATGTTAGTGCACAAGATCTGGGAACTTAACAGTGTGATGTTTTAACATTTCTTCTTTAGGAGAAAAGATATTTTTATTAAGACGAAGAGTCACCATAACTATGAATATTCAAATCACATACTACAAAAAATTAATTATAGTAAATGTTACTCCATACAGTGAAGAAATGAGAAAGCAAGAAAAAAACCCTGTGCCTTTCACCTAAAATCAGTAGCGGTGGCAAAGCCTGTACCCTAGACTTCATGAAGTCTCTCATATATCTCCACCAAAGAATAACAGAAATCTTTGGGATGTTGTTTTCATGATCTGTCTGGGGTGTCAACATAGCATGGTGCTGGAAAGGTATCCAAAACCACTCTTTTAGAGCAAGAAATCCATGACAACTAATTGTTCCGGCTACTATGATTATGATGCCCCATGTAACTCTGCACAGAAATGTGCATGTGTTTTCTCTCTCCCATGCATACAAATACTCACACTCAAGTATTTGCACCTTATTTGCAAATCACAATTTTAAGTAGCCCAATAGTGAATTTGAATCAACCCAGTCACTCATGCCTGAAACGAAAGAAAAGAAAAAAAAAAAAGAAGAAACAACTTCCAAAATAACAAATGACTGGATAAATAATGATCCCTTTAAACTCCGAGCATCCTCTGATATTACCATTTCATTCCTGTAGTAACATATATAGATGGTGCTTCGCTATGTGCTATTCCTGTTGTGCTATTTTTTATTATCCTATGAAAACTGGTAAGCGAAGGAGCCTTAGATCTCCCTGGTTCTTCATTCAGATTACCAGGAAATTTTCAAAAATTGGATATCTTTGGAAGCCTGTAACACAAAGACAAAATACAAAATTTGTCTAAGATATTATTTTTTCTCTTAGCCTTCTGCAGACCTTGCTCTCTCCAAAGTCAAACTGCACATACCTTTGGTGGTATTAGTTTTACTGTGCATTGTGCTTGTGTGTCATAGGACAATCTTGACCAACTGAAACAATAAGGAAGCAGATCAGTTAACCAATCCGGAAAATATACAGAAAAAAAAATATTTAAAATATCTGAATGTAATGTAAGAAAAAAAAGAAATTAACCTATTCACAACTGAAGAAGGAAGATTATAAACAAAGTCACACTGAATATGCTGAAGCACTAGAACTGGCCGTCCAAAGCAGCTCTGGGACCTCCATCCTTGGAGACTTTCAAAACTTGACTAGACCCCAGGCAACCCGATCTAGTTCTAGTGATAGCCCTGCTTGGAGGAACAGGTTAGCATATATGACTTCCAAAAATCCATTCCAGCCTAAATTGTCCTGTAATGAGCAATAAAATGTTTGACAGAAGATAATTTTCATATTGCATCATCTTACCTTTATTTCCACATTTTGTTCACTTTATAGTGCTCAAAGAAGTTTGATTTCAAAGAAGCTGAACTTTGGTTATTAAATAATCCTTACTAAAGTAATTTGGAAAATATCAGCAGAGATACTGCCTTCTCTTTAATATTTTGAAATCTGGCTATAAACTGTAATAGTATTGGTAAAAAATAAAATAAAATCCAAACACAACAGTATAAATAGAAAATAAAATATAGTTTTGGCTGTCAATTTGTCTCACAGGGTAAATTATGAACAACTTGTCAACACTAAATTATCATTTTTGATAGCCAATAACAATTCCCTTAAGACACAGAATATATCTTTAAAGTTTATGACATTAGTTTTCCATACTTTCTTCCTGTCACAAGAACACCAAATATGACATCACTCACAAAAACAGCATCCTGAGCTCTGGGAAAGAATAGGATTGTCCAAGAATTTGACAGATTCATTAGCATTAGCACCTGTTGTCAACATATATTTTTTGTCTTTAGAGTGTATAATATTTCTCAGCTGAAATTTTTACACGAAAAAATACTAGCAAAATATTGTAATTGAGTACAGAATTGATGAAATAATAAATCTATTTTTTAAAACTTGTTTCTTACAATATCAAAGAAGCTAATTCATGATGCTCAGTTGTGTTCATTTAGTGACAGAATTTTTTTATTTCAGTTTTCTTGTAAAAATTTTTATTTTTACCTGAGCAGTAAAAAATGGATTAGAATAAAGGAAACAACATGTAAAACCATTTTCTCATTTTAATTTACAATCAAAAGGTTATCAGTGTGACACTGCATTTTTCATCCTATATCAATCAGCTTAAAATTTGATTTGCTACACTAGCACTTAGGTCACTAAGATGTTGCACCCAGCCAAATTTAAACTAGAAATTGTGGGTACCTGCTCATAAGAAGTTCTTGATGTTGCAGTTAGGGAAAGGCAACCAACAAAAATTGTTGAAGGTAACTGGAAGAAAAGATTTACTTGTCTGTGAAACATTTGTTAAAATCTTTACTAAAATAATACTGTGGAGAATAAAAGTGAGCTCAGGAGTAGGCTCAAGGCAGCTGTTTCAAGTACACCAGTCAGTCAGCATTTATAGCTTAATCCTAAATATCCCTGTGGAGTTTGTATCTCTCATACATTCCTCCAGAGAACAGAAATACTTTCCTAAGGGATGGTGACAAAATCCAAACTGCAAACTGAAAATGTCTGGCTAAAAATGTTAAATGAGCAAAACAGTTTTTCCCTGGGGTTTTCTCTTCCTAAGTATTCCCAAAAGGATTTCAAGCTGTGGCTTGAGAACTGGTGGGTAAACTTCAGATCAGAGAGGCTTTGTCATAAAGACCAACGGTATTTTCAACAACTTCTAATTCCTTCTCAGTGACGTAGAAAAGATTTTGTATCTCCCCACCATTTCCAGCACTTCCCCATTAAAGAGGCTAAAAAGGACCTTGCACACATGAAGTGTACCTCCTAGAATGCCTAATGATTTGGGAAGGAGAAAAGCATTATTCTTTCTCAGTGTTTCTTTTTTTCCTGGGATCTCCATTAACAGAGAGTGTCTTGATCTATGTTCACACTAGGGTATCAATTCAGGTCTTGAGCTTGAAATAAAGCTCAAACTATCATTCACCCACACTGCCTACATTTTGACTCACATTTGCTGTGAGTCAAAGGTGGGATTTTTATTAAAACTCAAAGTCAGAATTTCACTTGTGGTGTCAAGGGCTATTGGGAATCATGCTCACAGCATTCTATTATACAGATGTAAAAAGGCAACCAGAAAATAAGCATCTCATCCTCATGTTATGCGCATAAGAAAGTGAAATACAAAAGCCAAACCTGTACGAAAAAATTCCACTAACTCTTCCTTATGATGGACTTCCATATTGCCTAACCTTGATCCAAAATCCCAACCTTCACTTCAGTGACCTGTCAATTCCAGTTGGTTTGTCTTTCTCTAGAGTTTGAGCTACCAACAGATATTTTCTCCTCCTCTTCATAAGCAAAACAAAGGCAATCTGATTCAAAATACTTTTTTCATGGACAGAGACAGATGGTCCCTGGTGACAACCAACAATTTTCATTCATTCATTGTTCTGGCATGTAAATTCAGGACAAACATGCAAAAAGAAAAGACATTTTTTACTTTGCAAACTCCCCACAGTTTCTATCTTCCTGGAAATATCTCCATGTTATGAGTGATACTCAAGTAAATGAGTAATAAGCAGTAGGAAGGATGGCTGAGTTTATGTACATTTTATCAAAAACCCTAACTGAAATAGGTAGGAAAGCTAAGACTAATAGTTGAGGTGATTTTTTCTTTGATTTTCAGCTCATACATCATGATTAGCTAAACTCAGCTAAGGTACTCTGCACATCAGCTGTATACAAAAATGTTGCTAAGAGTAGAAATCATCTGCTCACAAGACAAGCTAAATGTATAATAGGCTGTAAAATGTGGACACTTGGAACTGGAAATGAGTTCAAGAAATATATGGATTGTATATTAAGAAACAGAAATAGAAAAGGATCATCTAACAAACTTTCTTCCTTGGTACTTAAGGCAAATGATGTATTTTTCCTTAATTAATTTAATGATCCTGGTTCTTCTGGTCCATGATATTCTGGATTTCTGAGATCATGTGAAACGTTCCACATGAGTATACTTTAAATACATTTCAACTGGTCAATAATATAGTTTCTACTGATTTATTTTATTTGCCCAAAACCTAGAATCTCATTCTATTTAAATGTAGACTTTTCACACAATCCTGTTCTGTAGTGGTCTGCATCCTAAAAAAACTCCAGCGGATTAATGGACTGCTGTTACATATTGTCATGGTTCAGGTCAGATTGGCCACTCAGGCAGAACTTCTCTCCGAGGAGAGGCAGGAGAGAGAGAGAGAGACTTATGAGTTTAGAAGCAACTAAACTGCTTTAATGAAATATTAAGAGGAAAATGATAAGAAAATAATGAAACATATATACAAAACTGTATCAAGGTCCCAGTATGACAATCATGTCACCGGCTGGCACTGGGGAACTCCCAGACTGGACTCAGTGATGGATGGAAACTGGATTCTGGATCTGGATTTGGGATTGGTATTAAAGGCAGGCAAACAGAGTCCTTCTCAGACATCAGCCATTGAAGAAAGAGAGGTGACCCTTTGATCCCTCAGCTTTTCCACTGAGCATGAGGCAGATGGGATGGAATACCCTGTTGGTCAGTTTTGGGTCACCTGTCCTGTCCACTCCTCACCCACAGGTGGGACTACGCTTTTCCGCCTCCGACCCCCCAACAGGGCAAGTAGCAAAGTTGGCTGCCCTTGGGTGTTATAGCAATAAGTATAAGCAAGAGCCTCTCTGCACACCGTGCCTTGGCATCAACTGTAAACATCGGTCTTATCACTCTGAAAGAGAACAGTTTCTGCACAATATGCTGTTAATTTCAGTAGTTAGAAGAGGCCCAGCTAAAAAGTGAAGTTACTGAGCAGAAAAATTAGTTCTGTTTTACCTCAAACCAGGACACACATATTGTTACTTGAATATTATTTAAAAAAAAATCCAAAAAACCAGAACATCCTGGGCCAAAATTTTGAAAAGTATTTTCCATTATAATAAATCTCTTTTTCTTTTTTTTGTCCCCTTTAAAACAGCTCCTCCAAAAACAAGCTCATGATAATTTCCGTGGAGCCTTTACACTGAATCCATGGAGACAGGTTCACTTACTGGTCAGAAGAGTCCAGTAGGATACTGACACAGGCAGAAATTCAGTAGAATTTTGAAGGATGTTATCTTTGTTCCTCTGTTTGTGTTGTTTTCTTTGATTTCCATTATCTGTTTTTATCACATTCTAATGTATCTTCTCTATGTACAACACGACAAAGTCTTCAATATCACTGCCAAAGCTATCAGCTCACTGAACAATGATTCTTGGTTGATAAAGTGTAATTAAAGTCTAGTCAGAGATAATTATTATGGTGGCTAAATCAGCTTGGGAACTAGATAGAGGAAAACCAGGTTATTTGAAAGAAATAGGGCCGAAAAAAACCCAAACCCTCAGTACATCAAATAGGAAAATATAGATAGAACAGATCTTGGAGTTCGAAGAAAACAGTTATTTTTCTGAATTGGCTACAGAAAGGTCACAAATGAAGAAGGTCAATTTTTTATTCTGTTGTTATTCCAACAACAGTATCGTTCATACTCACTAATTAACAGGATCTTTGAAGAGCTACTTCTGATTCACATTTTAATACAAAACATGATTTACAGTTACAGAAAGCAGTAGTTCTGAAGTGCAAAGATAAACTTTGATAACATCCAAGTTAAAAGTAGTCTATACATTTGGCAGAAAAGATCTGCAGGAAAACTTTGCATAACAAAAACTGTGATAATAATATAACTAATTTCCAAGGTAGTAAAGCAATGGTAATAAACAGAGTTTTTCATGTTGAAAGGAACCAATGGTCAGTGGTGTTTGTTTTGAATGTGCTCTGTTGGCAGTTTAATTGCTTTGAACCACCTGAATATTGAAACTGGTAGCCATTTCCAGGTGAGTTGCTGTCCTGGGGTGAACTGGGTTCATTTCAAACCTTGACATGTTTTACTTAATAGAATTTGTGTTTTCTTACTTACCTTCAATGTGGCTCTTCTCCTTTCTTTATTGATTTCTTTTCTCAAAATCTGTTCTATTAATCCACATGCACCCCAATCCTCCTGCTATTGAATCACTACCGTTTCTGATATATGTTGCTTTCGAATGAAGTCAGCTGTGCCCTTAACATTTTCTCTTAATGTAATATTTTATTGTCTGCCTTCACAGAACCTCAATGAGAATGCTAAGAATTTAACTCTCTGTTGCATTCTGGTATATTTTCTTTATCTTAACAATAAATCTCTTGTTATACGAGGTTTCAATGAAGTCTAAATTCCGGTATTATTGTATTATTTATTTTACTACTAAAATAATTACAGATTTCAGACTGCTTGGCCTAGGAAGTAACCTGCATCTGCACTGTGAATGTCTAATGAAACCATCTTCTAACTAAAAGTTTTCAGTGCCTTCATATTGCCAAATTCTCCAGAAACATCTATGTGACCCCAAAGTCTTCCAGGACCTGTTCACTCAAGCACGTAAGACTTCAGCCAAGACCTTCGAAGATCTTTGTGTCTCTCCATTAACTGTGCCAAAAATTCAGGTCCCAGTACAATAAGGTGGCTTTCATCAGGCGAGTCAAATTTTGAGATGTTCCAGAACCAGAAGGGAATATGACTTTTATAGCACCTTTATCATGCCTACCAGCTGTTTGAAGATGTCTCTGCTTACTAAGGCTGTCCCAAATGGTTCTAGATACCTATATTAAGGCAACTGACTCCTGCTCCAGATGTTGTAATTTTGAGCTGAGTCCCACTCAAGACTAATATTTTTACATTTCTTAATTAGAAAAGACGGAAATTATGTCAAGATTATGTCTTAAAGGTTAAAACTCAAAAAACAAATGTAACAAATAAAAATACATTAATTTATTGACTCTCTCTAGCTTGGATTTGATGCTTTAGCATTTATTATATTCTAATGTCGATTTATGAAAGACACAATAAATCAAGCTAAGGAATCAATGAGTAGTTTTCCACCATAAAAATACAAGAAATTGAAAAGAATCTTTGGAAAGTAATATAGAAATGAATATACTTCTTGAAATAGTAATAAGTATGTAGTTTTAGTAAATTCCTGGCAGTATCAGATGCATTTGGAAGTGATAAAGAGTTTGGAAGACCCAAAGGGCAAAACTCATAGGTAGGCAGAGGAGCCTACACTGGTAATAAGATATAGAATCTTTATGTCATTACTACAGGTCTGGAAATTATTAAAGGTCATAGCCAAAGGAAAGGTTATTTGATGCCCATCTTCAAAGTGAAATGGAAATTGATTGGGTAAATTGGAATGTGGACTGATCATTAGAGAAGAGCATCACTCTTCCATCTCAGAGGAAGTCACACTGCATAGGGAAGTGTAGAAATCTATTCCATAATTGCTTTGTATCTTGAATCTGTCAGTTAGCACAGGTGAGGACTTCCAAGGGGATTAAGAAGAAAGTTTTCCCATACTAATACCATCTGGCAAAGTATTTGTGCATGCAGTGCTATGTTGGATGCAGCCACACAGTTACATAACCCCTTACTCAGATCATACTGCATCTGATGAAGTGTCTTGTCCTTGTGATAAACACGCCTTAGCAAGAAAACTGCAGGAGATTAGTGAGGGTCAAAAGAAAAAAGTATTCTGATGTGAAACAAAAAGGCATATCTTGTTTACATTTGTGGCTGCTGCTTATTTCTCAAATCAATGTATCCCTTCTTATTTTACACATCTGAGAAAGCTGGCTGAAAGCATACAAGTTTTCAAAGGCAAAAATAAAAGTTACCTACTAGGAACAAAACAAAACAGGCAATTAGTGTCTGAAGCTTTAAAATATTCACCTCTCTGTTGAGAGGCATTTGCCCATAATTATCTCATTCAAATTCAGCAGTTAACTTCCTTATGTGCAAAAACTTTATTAATGCAGACAACTCATAGTGTGGCATGCCTTCACTTTTTAACAGAATTATTTCTGAGTACTTTATAGACTGTATTGTACTAAGAAAACATGGAAGAAAGTAAAAGGCTTGTGGCAGAAAATGAGTAATGTACACTTGTGGAGGACAAGGACTGCCTATATAAACCCAGTGTATAGAAAAGATGTGTTAAAGGTTCCTTATAATAATAATAATTAAAAAAAAAAGTCAGAGTTTAAATCTTGGGCCAACCTGAAGCCATTACTACAAAAATGCTCAGGTCCATTGCTCTGTTAATATTCTCTTAAAGGCCACTCTTGCTATAAACCAGGCTGGAGAGGAGTACGTAGTTCTACACTAAAGGTCTTCATCCAGCCAAAGCAGGTTCATTCTGTACCAGCATTCAGGGCACCATGCTCACAAGCCCAAACACTCCCACCCAGATCAAATAAATATCACCAAATCATGACTTTTCTACATTACAAACACAGCTTGAATTCACCAGGCAGCTCTACAAACAAAAGCTTGTTTGAGCCTTGTCATTACTTACTAGCATATTACTGAAATTTCTGAGGCAAGGACTGTATCTCTGGGTTAAGTAGAAGATGTTACCTATCACCTCTAACTGGCTGTTACCCATATCCTCTGGCAGTACTTGACAACTGATACAAGGAATAATATCCATCTCTTTCACCACAAACTTTCTTCAATAAGGGCTTCCTTTATCCTTCCTTGACCATTTACCTGTCATCTGGCTACCTACCTATGTATATCCACCCTAGGAGGATTATATCTTGGTTTGTGTTATTCAAGAGTTGGCCAATGACCACAGGCCATGGTGCAGAACGAAGTGAGGAGTACATTAGAGCTAAGACATCTATGGAGATAAAAAATTTCATAAACTCAATGGACTGTGGGAAGGAAGGCCTTTCTGAGAACGGTTTTCCTTCACTAGGGCACCAAATCAAATACAAGAGGTCATCAGATGTTTCAAATTCCTGACAAGAATGAAAATTGGTGGTTTTGTCAAAGACAAAATCAATTACCTCCCTTGTTAAACAGTCTATACAGCCTCTCATAGGCAGACTTCAAGAAACAATAGTCCCAAAACCTCAGTTCCTTCTAATATCCAGAAGGCAAAACAGTCATAGAGGGCTGGGTTTCCTGATCCCCTCCGAAATCTGATATATAAAAAGGAAACATGCCAAGACTCCCTTGTTCCTGTGAGTCTCATGGAAGTCTGGTGGCATAAACCCTCCCTGATGGTGATCCTTTACTGATGTTCTCTGAATTAATTGTGGCCAAATGCCAACAGCATTTTCTTCTGAACATTGAATCTCAAAAACAAAAGCTACACATTTCTCTGTCCTTCCAAACCAGTCTCCAACTTAAGACTGAGAATTTTCTGCACAAGCAACTCAGCCAATTGAATAAAATAACATCCAAAAGCAAAGAGATCTTTTTAGTGGCAAAACTGCACAAGAAACAAGAGAAGGAGGTGCCCTGGTGTATGTTCTGTGGGACTATAGAATAATTTACTCCCAGATAGTAAATCCAGCTTTGTTTAAGGTTTTTTTCAAACTTTGTTTCGACTCCTGACTTTTTCCTGTTTCTTCTGAGAACTAGTGAGTAGCCAGAATTAGTACTTTCTGGATTTTTGTAAAATGACAAATGTACCACAGAGAACAGGGTGGCACTAGGAACAAACTCATGGACTCTATTTTCTGGCAATGACTGAACAGCAAGATCATCATTATCATTAAGGGATCTGAGTTTGTGCCCACAGAAATCAATGAATGCATTGCTGAGCCACTGAACTTTAAAGACAATGAAGCATCTGTTTCAGTAGAAAGACTAAAGGAAAAAAAAAAAACCAAACCAGATTTGTTCTGGATATACCTGAAATGTTTCACTGAACTTAAAATGCCTTTTATGTCCTTTTAACTTCGACAAAACTAAAAATATATTTCAGTGTGAAAGAAATCAAAGTATTCATTTTTACATGTTTGATTTTCTAATAATTTAATCTCCTAAAATGAAACATTTTTCTCTGAATCTGACCTGTTTTNTCCTGCTTCTCTTCTGGAAACTATGCGTTCTCCCTTTTTCGTTATTTCACGCAGTTCTATTTAGTGAGGCAGTGTATCTGTAGGTTGATTGAATCATGCATCTCCACAATAACTGTAGTTACAAGTGGGCATCAGCTCCAGACTGAAACACCAAGGCATATGTGCCTACATGTATGAAGGTCTAACCTAGTTGTATATTCAGTTGATTAAAAGAGACTTGCTTACCATATACTCTACCAGGCCTCCAGCTACCAATGTAAGTGAGCACAGGTTATCCATAAGTCTTATGTCATATCTTCCAGAAATTCATGTGAATTTCTCAGATGCCATAAGACATTTCAAATGGCACCAGATAACTCTGCGGGGCAGATGAAGTGACCTTTAAATGTCTTCTTCAGAATGAGTTGAATTGTGGTCTGCTGAACATGACTTCACTGACTGATATATCTAAGTCTCCACTGACAGTACCAGGAGCATAGACAATTAGCACGTGTGTACATCTACATTTAGACACATAAATGTAGATGCCAGTCTGGAGGTGAAACCTACTTTTACTGTCTGTGTGAAACTCCAGTCCAAGAAAAGACAGAAGCAACCTTTGATTTCACTGGAAATTCTGTGATTTGACATTTGTCATTACAAAAGGAAATTAAGACATTTGAGTTTGCTTTTTTTCCTATGAAACAGTATTTTCAGCCTGAGTTTGGGAGTCAGTTAAAATGTCTTATTCAAATAAAATTGTTCTTTTTAAACCTCTAAATATTTTTCAAATTTTTACCATTGTATTCTTGGTGGATAGAAAGAATTTCTGCCAAAAAGTCATCATTTGTAAATGAAAGTAAAGAAAGTTTTGATATAGGAACATGTGAAGGAAGGTAGAAATTAAAGTAGATTAAATTCCATACGGTAAGAAGAAATTATGGAAAGAAATTTCAAGAGGATTTACTGTAGAGGCAATAACCTTCCCCATTTTTAATGACAAACCTCGATCAGACGATGACTATAGTCGCATGTAATGAAAAGAAGTATAAAAGAAGATTTGTAGTGGAGGGGAGACAAAGCAGGTAACGCAGCAGCATCCACAGAGTTACCCCCTGCCCCTTTCTGGGCCTGGCAGTGAAGCCTCCCTGTGGGGTACCAGGAGCAGCCTCCCACCCTGAAGGGGCTTGTGGGCCAAGGTCACACCATGGGGGTGTGACCGTTCTGCAGGCCTTACTCACAAGGGTGAGCAGTTGTGGAGTCAGCATGGAGGCACGTAGGGCTGGAGTACCCTCATCTTCCTCAGGAAGGGGGAATGAGCAGGGAACTTGCGCTGCTGGTTGGCGGGGGGGGGGGAAGTAGGGGTGTGCATCCANACACACGTGCACGTGTGTATAAACCACATGGCTTGTGGAGGGGGCAGTGGATGGGGAAGAGCCCTTTTGGGGATTAGACATAGAGACAGGGGTGATTAGAATCTTGTAGTTGTAAATTAGCATTCTGTAAATCTCTGCTGCTGTATTTTGTCTGCTGTATGGCTAATACTAATCCTGAACGTACAGGTCACTGATTGCCAGTTAATTATGTGCCATTGATAAATCCATAAACCACCTCAATCCCAATTTGGTTTAAACTACATGAACTGAGCAGTTTTTCCCTGTGACATAAGTCTATAATAGCAAGAACTGGACTTGTTGAACTGCAAGGTCCTTTCCAGAAAAAATGATTTTTATTCTTTTTTTCATGAAGAATCATAAAAAAACATCATTTGGCACAGATAATAAATTACTTTGCTACCAGAAGCTGTCATTCAAGGTCTAGAGTAAGCTTTCCACACTTTCAGAACATTGTGTTTTTTTGGAAGTAACTCTTACTTTGGAGGATCCAGAAAAGATTCAGATTTGCCGCTGAAACAGAATCCTAAGTGTATTCAGGGAAAGAAATACAAGACTGTCTGCTATCTAAACATTCAAATTACATGAAAGAAGAAATGACCAGAAGCTAACTAACTGTCTTGCAAATTAGTGAAAGCAGATTATCCATGAAACAGGAAGGAGCGTGACACTTCTTTTCTGATTGTAGGTAGACTATGTAGATAGAATACAGATAGAACCTTGTTGGTAAGTTTTTCAGTAACATAGCATGACACTTTTTCCTATTACTAAAGCTTTCTGTATTTAGTTTTAAAAAATATATGCAATGGGCTATTCACATATTACACAGTCTCTTGTTAACTTTCTGCAGTAATGTATCTAGCTACACTTTATTTAACAATGTGCTAACTAAAAGCGGCTTTAAACAGTCAGCTCTTTCCTACTTTCAATGGAAAGGAACAAAAAAACTGTGACTATTAGCTTCACTAAATTTACATGATCTTGCTGTTGGTAGGATCACTACTGTGATATGCTGAAATCCATTTTTGTGGACTACTGAGATTTGTGGGGTAAAACATAGTCAATGAAGGTATTTGTTGGCTCCAGATCTCCATGATAGATCTTAAATTTGGCAAGTCACTACAATCCAGCCTGTGTTCACTGTGTTCCTGGTAGAAATAAATGACATTTCAGAGATTTTCAAACCTTTAAAGTTCACTTTTCAAGACAGGGTTTTATATAATATCAGACAGAACAAGTTTTTTACTTTTGATTGCGGTTTAGAAAGGTTTCATTGTTTCTTCCCATAGGCTACAGTATCTCCAGAATATTTTCTTGGGGAATACAAGCATGAAGTCATTGACACATTGGGAAACAGAACCTTCGTATCACTTGTTCTAAACATTGCGTGGATTCATTTTCCTTTATTGCAGGCTTATTCCAACCATATTCCTCAGTTCCTGAATAGCAGATGTTCTATAATATAAGTATCTGTTCTGGACATGTTTTCTTTTAGCTTCCACCTGCTACCTCATTATATTTGGTAGCGTGTTACATCTAGTTTGATGTAGAACAAATGATCACATAGAACTCTGCCTCTGTCGAGAACCTGAAATGAAAAATCTGTTTGTGTCAGAAAAAAAGTTACATTCCAAAGTGCTCCTTTAAAACATTTTATTTTTGAAGCAAAGTTGAAAAACATATGGGTACAACTTCTGTGTTAATTTTTTGCCTACTTTTAAGTGTGAAAGATTTCTGATGCTTAATTCAGTTTTCTCACTCTAATTTGAAATGCTTTCTCCTGACTTTTCTAGTGGCATTTGGTGAATTCATAGTATTGCTTTGTTTGTGCCTACATTCCTGTAGAAATCAAAATAATGGTAGAAAATCTCTCTTCTCAAAAAAATCATTCTTTAACATGGTGGTTTATATCAAAAAATAAAAAAATGAAAGGGTCAAATCTGTATCATAATGATATATGATTACTAGATAAATCAAGTCTTCTTCCTGGTAAATGTGATTTTAATTTTTTGTTTTATTTTTTAGGTTGGTTTCTTTGTTTTTTTTTCCTGGAGAACCAGATGAAGGTGATGGTTATTCCACCATATTAGATTCAGGAAAAATTTATTGTGTTTTCCGCACCCTGCAGCTCCGAATAAGTAAACTACAGTGATGACAACATCCCACAGTTCCAAGTCTGGCCAAGTTACATAAAAAATGACAGATAATAACAGGTTTCTCCTACTACTAATCATGTGTTGGATTTTGTTGTTTTGTTTTTTTGTGTTGTATAAATAGGCCGATTCTTAAATATAGATGACAGAATATCTTCAGTGAAGAGCCCTAGATTGTGCAACAGATTTATGAAGATCTTTAAACTCAGCCTTGATTAGGTTCAGAACTAGGACAGGCTGATCTTTTTGTCTTCCAGTTTTATTCAATTTAAAAAGAAAAAAAAGGGGGGGGGGGGGGGGAAAAAAAATAAAAAAAAAAAAAAAAATGGGGGGGGAGGGGAAGCAAATATACAAGAAAAGATGGAAGAGAAAGGAAAGAAGTCAGTTCAGATCCAGTACTATTTTCAGTTGTTCTGACAATTGTAATAATAGAAACACTTGAGCATGATACTAGTCCTACAAACTTTTATTCCTCAGGCTTGTCCACATCAGTGTAATCTCTGATGGATACCACCACAATGGTACCCATCCAAAAGTTTGCTATGGTCTAGGAGTTTGCAAGGATGAAGGTTGTTTGGAAACTGCAAAGTAACATAAGGAAAGATTGCAAACAGAATTATATTTTTACCAAGATAACCTTAAAATTCTGTAATGAAGTTGTGAAAATAAGGTTTACACTACTTACTAGGAAACTCTTTTTCCAATAGCTGGTCTCTCACTTTCTCTTCAGATGCCCAGGGATGATTTTGTTTACAAGTATTTCAAGTTGTCTCCTTCATACTGCATTTAGAAGCCCAAGGTTTAGAAAAAAAGGACAGAGAGCATTGTTGTTTTGGGGAAAAGCAAAATCTTCTTCTGTAAACATCACTATCTCTCTCAGAGCCCTTTCTTTCCTCCTATATCAGAAATCAAATATCTTATATTTTAAGACTGTAATATATCTTCCAGGGTCTGCAACTTTCTCATGATCCAGAAATGCCAGGATATTTTCATATGTACAGAGTCCCAACACAGGTAATTGTAAGGTGTGTTGTTTCCGACTTTCTCTCCTGTTTCTGTGACCTGTGAGATTTCCACTTCTCCCACCCCCTACACACACTTTCACCTCCTTGTTCATACACTTAGGAGTCCCGGGGACATTCAAGAGCACACCTGCACTGCTTTGATGGACAGCCATAGGGAGCGAGCCTTGGGCAACACTCAAATGATATTTGTTTCTGTTCTCATACTGCCCCAAAATACTGACAGATTCTCCTGGTCCAGCTCAAGAGGTATGAGGATCTGTGGTGAAATAATTTCCATTGTGGTGCTGTGCATGCATATATGCTTTTTTTATCTATATCCTTTTGAACACTGCGAGAGTACACTTTACATTCACCACAGACTCCAAAAACATTGAATGAGGCAATCTTTCACTGTTGCTATTTATTAGCCTAGCTTCCAAAGAAGCTGAAGCTTATTCAGCCCAGTCACTGAGTCTGTGTACGCATATGAGAAAGAAAGCGTGTTTCTTTAATAACTTCTGAATGCCTTATCTTATTTCAGCCAGATGTGACAGACAAGGTGAAATATAAAGACAATTTAAAGTATATAAGGTCTTTGTGAAAAATAGGCAGCTGATGTTGGAAAGACCTTATGACTCTCAATAGTTGTCACTAAATGATTTCTCCAGAGAAAGACTAAAATTAGACACCGGAGGTTATGTGACAAAGGCCTTATTGGTGTTCTGATCACAGGTATAGCTTCCACTGAAGCACACAATTAAACAGGAGATATAAATCCATAATAAACCAGACTTGATTAGAACAACGCTCACAGAACTGGTAGTTTGCACTGCAAAAGCAGTCAAAACCTCAGCCACGGGTCAGATTCCCATTTTCTTAATCAGTGTACAAATACAGAGCAGAAAGTCCCTTTGCAAAGAGGTTTTCTACATACTTAGCTCCTCATTAAGACTGACTCTTTAAACCACTTAGTCTTTTTCACCCACTGCAAGGGCAGCTGTTTCAGTGAATTTACACAAAATTGTCAAGTTTAACAACTTTCTTACTAAACCAAAAGCAGCTCTAATCTTCCAAAATTTTGAGATAGTTGAGGCTATAGGTTAAACTTTGTCTTCCTTTCAGGCTGTGAACAAAGCTTTAAAAGGTTTCATGGTTTCAAAGCTTAAAGACAAGGGGATGATTATACCATCTAGTTTGACCCCTTTCATAACAGGGACTTTGTTTCATCACACCATCCATTTAATGAACGGAAAACAAGTGCTGGGCCAAAGAATGCCCTTCAAAAGTTTATAGAGTCCTATGGTGTGCTAACCTTGACTAAGAGCCAAACACCCACCAAGCTGCTCACTCAGTCGCCTTCTTTAGAGGGACAAAATAAGAATAGAAAGCTCATGGCTTGAGATAAAAATGGGGAGATTTCTCACCAGTTACTCTCACAGGCAAACCAGACTGGACTTGGGAAAAATTAATTAAATATATTGCTACCAGCTTTTCTATAACAATCCTGATCCAACTCAGCCCTTCCCCATGCCACTGAGAAGTTAAAAAATAAATAAATAAAAAAATCCTCGTTACTATTCTAGGCCTTAATACCCATAGTTTCCCCTTGGGAGCTTATGTTCAGCTGTATGTCTACAGCAGAAATCTTTGTCAGAATGGTTACTCTCAGAAGTACTTTCCCTTGTACAAGATACTTCCCCCAAAAGGAAAAATTAAAGACATTTCAGACTGCTCATACCTTTTGTCCTTTCCTTTGTATACGGATCACTCCTTCTTTGAAGTGAAAGCAATATGATATATTGGCATAAGTTTTCTTAGTGTCTTACTTACTTATTTTCGTATTTCTGACTGTTACAATACCTTCAGGTACTGAGGCTTGTCCAGGACTAGCTGGCTAATCTGTTTTAAAGCAGACCTAGTTATTCTGGGAAAAATCTTCAGTCCTAACTGAACAGGATTTAGAGCCAGTTGTGGAATCACAGCAAAATGATAAAACCTGGAGACCTTTCCCACAAAGATCCCTCTGCTTAGCAAGTATTAACAAGGTTGTTCCTCTTCACTCCCCTTCCACAGTGCCTGACTTCAGGTTTAAGAAGGCCATTAAGTTGTACAGAGCTTCTTGCACTCCTCCTAGAAGAGTAGTTTTAGGATGTTAAGCACCAGCAGCTCTTACTGTCATGGGTGTACTTGATTCATGTTTTCAATTATTCAGTGCCCCCTACTCACACACCCTCAAAGACTTGCAATAAAAGAAAAGAGGGACAAGAAAAGAATTTTTTATAAGATTCTGTCAGGTCAGCTGCATTTACTGATCTCTACCCTAATACAGTGCTCATCGCTGCCTTTGTGTGACTCATACATAGCATCACATTTACCCTTGCAACATTTCTATGAGAAAGGAAAATATTGCTTCTCCTTTTATACAAATGGAGAATGATAGGGAGAGAAAGTTAGTGACTTGAACCCCTATCTCCAGAGTTCTTGTTATGTTCTTGGATGCGATCATCCATCACATTTTTCACCTGCTGGCAAGTAGAAAATAACAACTCCCTCTACTCTGCTTCTCAACCAGAATTATTCATCCTTCACGAAAAATTACAGCAGACTCAACCACACAAACCCCTACTGACATGGAGAGCAGGTTGCTGGTTTTCCTTTGTTATCAATTTCTCTGCACTCAAAATCAGAAACAGCGTTAAAGCCTGTATTTCTAAAGCAGATGAGAATAGAGTACGAATAACAGAAACAGAAGTGTTAATCACTGTCTGCATACCTAGGGTAACTAACAGGTAATATGCATAATATTGTTTTCTAATATCCAAGATCAAATTTGTACCATATATTAAGATAAATATAAAAATAACTCATACATATTTGTCTTCGTGGTGCTATATAAGGACAAAATTCTTCATGTTTTATGCCAAGGAAGGATTGATAGATGAACAGATGGAGAAAATACTCTACTGTGTCTCCTGTCAGCTGTATGCCATTATCGGAATGGCACTGCATAATGGAATAAACAGACTAAGATGTTTTTGGTTTTGTTGCTGTCTTATAAGTGGTAAATTTTCTGACCAACTGTGGAACAAAACTGAACATGCTTCTCTTTGTACTACACATTTCAGAGACATTGTTCTTAATTCTTAAACCCCCATGGAAGGGCATACAGATTTAACATTATTGGAGACTGTAACCATGTACTACACACACTGGGCAGTGAGTGATACATGGACATTACAAATAATGTCAAAGCAGTTTGGTCACCCTGAGCTGTTTTATGAATGCCTGCCAGGCAATTATTCAGTTATGTTCAGGTTTTCCGATAAGAGGCTGGCATTGAAGGATTTAATTAACATAATTATTGATATGAATTTTAAAAATATCACTGCAATCAAGAAGAAGGTGCACAGCCTGTACATTTGGTATTCATGTAGTCTTGGAAAGTGTTGATTAAACAACATGAATTTATACCTGAATTTATAAAGGAAGGAGGTTAAACTTCAAGTTACCCCACAGAGATATCACTTGGATCCAAGTGTTGAGCAGTTCTATGACATTAATGAACATTTTTAATAAACATAATTTCAGCACATATGCGCAGAGAAAGAACAAACAAGTGGTTAGAACACTACATTAGGTCATGCATGCTTCAGCTCCCATTCACAGTGTTCTCAAATAACCTTAGACAAATCACTTATGGCTAGATGCACAAGTCATTTTAGCTTCCCATGTGTCCTGGGTACCTACCCAGCTGCTGGAAAATCAGAGCATTAAAACTCCAGTCCTTCTAGTAAGCACCCCTGAAAGGTAGGACAGAACATACTCTGAGGGAAAGCAGGATATGCAAAGAAAACACGTCTGACTTCTGTCCCTCCCTTCCTTCTTTCCTGGTGCTTTCACCTGCTCGCTCCCATTTGTAAATGTTCGTTCTGGCAATCATTTGAAAAATTTAACAATTACTGAGTTAACAGGATGAGACAAGCAAACCTGAAGGTATATGATTTGTGGGTAAAGGGAGGATGTCACAGAAAGAAACAAGGGCTTGAGCAAGAACTCAAAGTATTCCAGAAAAAAAAAAAAAGTCTTAAGAGTTTCAGAAAAGTTTAATGAAATTATCCCAAAGACATAACTGAGAATGTAATTAAAGATTAATTGGCTACCAATCTAACCTCATTAGTCAGTAGAGATCTGAAGTAGAATATAATATTTTACAAATAGGTGTATATTGTCCTTTGTGATCATCTAGGGTATCCCACTTGGACTTCAGATGCTCTTGCAGGATGACAGGTCTACTGTCTAACCTATGACATTCATCATGTGCTCAAGCAGTTGCTTCACATGTCAATGTCGTGACTGAAGCCCAGACAACAGTCTGACTGACGTCACTAAGGATGCACAGGCAGTTGTGCAGGCTGTTACCAGTAAGTCAAGGTAGGGACTCAAGGTGAAAAAAGTGACTTACGTTGCTTCACAGAGTTTGGAAATACCAATTCTGTACACACACCCTACAGGAGAATGGTGACAGTACGACGGACTACTCCATAGCAGAACTGTACTGAATTTTGTCAGAAAAGAAACAAACTACCAACCTGAAAGCAAGGGAAATGGTTATCCTTTTCAAAGTGGACCAAAGTACATGATCCAAAGCAATGACAGAAAAGATGATATTAGAGAAACTTCCAGGCAGAAGTTAATGCACTGAACCCCACCTTTCACAGCTCTTATCTACACTAAAGAGCAAGTGAATTATGTGAAGATTTTAGAAAAAAATGCGGTTTCTAATATTACTTTGGAAATAGTACTCATAATGCACTGTGAGTATTGTTAAGCCATTAGAGGAAAAAACAATTGAACATCGTATTTGAGAATATTTCTCAAGTGTCAGAGAACTCTCAGATGAGTACAGACAGAGACGATGGAGGCTATAATCAAATTAAAGAGCTAAATAGATGTATCCATTGCTGTGGGAATCACAGAACAAATAGAAGATTCACATTACATATGCTTTCTAGTCACCATGGTGGAGAGAAAAAAGAACACGCCACCCTACCTAAAGAGAGAGAAATTTTACCTAATGTACAGAACAAAAATAATTAAGTAAAAAGTCTTACAATTTTACAATGTGAAATAATTAACATCCTGATAGAAGTTTGAGATGGGATTTGTCTTACTTAATTTTGATGTCTGCATCTGAACTAGTAGTCATCTGGACTCCTTTAAGCTCACTGGAACACAGCAAAGTAATTCATCTCATCTTAAGGTAGACATTGAAAGCAAGTCAAACGAGTCACTCTCAGAAGGTACCCTTTTCTCTTGACTGACCATAAAAGACCCTACACAACTGCCTTTGGGGTTAGAGCAGTAGCTTTACCATGCCATTTGGAGACATATGGCTGAAATTTAACATCACAAGGTTAATACAGACCAGTTATTGTAGCAGAGAGTTAGTGTTAGCAGACTGACTGAGAAGAAGACACACACAATCTTTCCATCTCTTACAGATGCAATTTCCTCTAAGGCTTGTTGATTAATCTGTTTTTACATTAAAGCTTCATCAAAGTTATAAAAAACAGATGAGAATTCACAACTTAAGAACACAAAGACATGGTGTTTCACAGGAAAATATATCAGATATTTGATAATATACAAAAAGTACTAAAATTGCACCATTCATATTTTTGTTTTAGAAGAATTTGCAGAAAAGAGTCACATCTTCTGTGTTGAAGTTACATAAACAACAGAAATAATATATCTGGTAGAAGTTTAACACTGGGTGCATACACTTCTGAAGCTATCTGCATGTTAGAAATAAGGATAACCAATCCTTAAAATGCAAACCTTCCTAGGGAAATATGCAAGCCGTCTAGACACTCAAAGCAGCAATTTGAGAATGCTACTACAAAAGGATGTCTACTGGATATGGGATGCAAGCATCAATAAATAATTTGAGCAACCTAAACCAGTTTGGCTGTACAACCCTAATCTTGAATTATTTTGACAGGAAATTCACAAGGTAAACTGTACATCAGTGATTCCAAGAAAGAACTGTTAAATTGTGGCTAAGAACCAATGATCAAAACAGTTGGCGAGTAGATGATATATTTTGAGCATTAAAAGAAAAGTAAATGAAAATATCTTTAATAAAAAAAAGGGAATCTCAATTTTATTCAGAGAATCCAATCAAACGTGATTAACTGTAACATTTTACCATTTATTGGCAATGCTATCATATCAGATTCACAAACTGAATGCTAACTTGAGAGATGTGCTGATTGCAGACATTCTCTTGTGTATAGAAATTTAGTCACAATAAATGAAAAAGTCTGGTGTTAAAAAAACTTGCCAGAACTGTAAAATCTACTTCTGAAGATAAGATCCCAGTCAGAGTACACTCAAGTAATATTTTTAATTTAAGAGGTATTTCTTTCTTAGAAGAGATTTAAAAGAACAGGGAAAAGAATAACAATTTGTTGCAGTAAAATATTTTTTAAATGAAAGCACAGAAAAGATTTAAGGATTGATAGTCTGTGGAAAGATTAACCTCTGCCCCCATTACCTTTTTCATCAGCCCTGAAGTTTGTGTCACTGTACTGCAAATCAGATCTGCTCATTAGTTTTTCTGAAAATTAATCTGGGGAGGGAAGAAATTTTTTTTGAGTCAAATAGGTGAGCTGACCTGATGACAATGTGGGTATGCAAGGTCCAGGGAGCCGGTTCAGGAGAGCCTACAGAATCATACAGGAGCGGGGAGTGGGAAAAGAAGAGCAGAGTCAATCATCCAAAGGTAGCGGCACCATCAATCATGAAAGGACTCCTTGAATTCCTTCCCAGAGCTATGTGTCAGTGAATGGGGGAAATACAGTAGGACCATGTGGTACATCAGTATTATGATAATAAGGGATTCATACTTGGATAAAAAGGTGAAAATGTTGTAGCTGAGTCAGCCCCAAAGTTAATTTAGCCTGGTATTGTGTCTATGATTGAAATCAGTAGCAATGCTTAAAGGAAGGTAAGAAGAAACAGGAAAAGGATAAAGTGACCCTCCCCTGCAACACAGTTTTACGTTCTCCAATTTGTGATTCCAGCTCGATCACAATGTTTAATAGTCTCAAACAGACAAACCCATGAATTTCTCTTTAAATTCTCTTTTTTAATCCTATTTGTAGTTTTGATATCCAAAATATATTGTACCAAAGGGTTCCATTATACAATTGTGTCTTGTATGAAAAAGCATTCCTTCGCTTCTTTAAAACCCACAGCAGGCTGATTTAATTGCTTGCCTTAGTTCTTGTGTTATCAGAAATAGTGAATAATCATTCCCACTTCCCAGTCTCCATGCCATTCTCGGATTAAATTAGGGTCCCTGGGTAAGGGAAGTTAGCTTCAACAATGTTAATTTATTTTCATTTAAAACAATTAATTGTTACACCTTAAAATTAAAAGATTAACCTTTTTCTCTGCCAGCAAATCCCATAAGGTATTCCCCACAAAACCATAATATGAAACAAAAATCTTGTATTAATGTGTTGCCTGCATTGCTCTGCTAAGACTAATATGGTTTTCATTAGCCTCAGCCTACAGCATCAAAGTCTCTTAACTAAATGGCTTCCGTGCTATCTAAATACTTTTCATGAAAATAGCCCTATTAATCAAGATTTAGTTTAATGAAACAAGGGCAGACCACACAACCAAAGAACATGGGTGATTTGCTGTTGTATAACCTGCTACACTGCATAGTCTGTTGTGAGTGAGCTGTGGCTGAAGGGACAACCCCAAGGACTGTACTACAAATGAACACGGAAGCTGTCCTGACTCATTTAGTCTTGCAGAATGGGCTGTGAAGGCCTTCCTAAGAAATAGCCCCGTTAACTGATGTCAACATTTAATATTACTGCAAGGCATTACAGGATCTAAGGTGGGAAACTTACCCAAGTGGGCACAGTGTTGTGCAAGGCCTTTTCACAGGAGCTATGCTGGTGTCTAGGTCAATACAGCACTAAAGCAAGTCAATATGTCAGTTAAGCAATGACACCTGGTCAGCTTCATGGACTTGACCGTGGATTTCCCCTTTTGCAACCCATGAAAAAGCAGTATGGGTGTATTCAGCAGGCTGTATCTGAGGTGTCCACAGCTTCATTGTATTTTGGAATTGACAAACCTGCTCATATGATCGTAAGAACCCCTGTAATGAGTTATACTGGAAATGAATGTAATGATCCAATATGGTTTTCTCCCTTTGACAGCAGCTGACAGTGAATACCTCATGTCTCCTGTGCTCTGCAACACCAAATTCCACTGTATAAATAATAATTTTCTTTTGACTGTTTTGAACTGCCCGTCTATGGAAAAGGCAGTAAAGAACCGATCCACATTCACCTCTTTCATGCCACTCCCAGTTTTCCTACCCCCTTGAAACATCTTTTCTGGAATGCAGAGTCCTAACCAGCACAGCCCCCCTCTGGTGGAAGTAGTTCCTCCTGTTGTCACCTTCCCTGTACCTGTTGCTGCCTCTCAGACAAGGTTTGGCATCCAGGTCTTTCACCGGATGATGAGATTAAGTTGTTCAACTCTCAGAGAAAGCTCACAGCTCTGTTTTCTAACAGAAGAGGGAATTCTCTGGCAAAGCAGAAACTTATCCCTCTCTAGCCAGCTGGCTCCTTTAAAGCTTCATGCTACCCTTTTCACTCCTGCCCAACACAAATCTTCAGTCACGGGTAACTTGGAAATCTTTCCTTACATGAAGATGAAGAGGCGATGGATGAGCCTTGGAGCAGGGGATTCCACTTCATTACAGCCAAAGGGCAGGTGACGATGTGGGCTTAAGTGATATGTTAATATGAATTTTGGAATTGAATTGGCATTAAACCCACATTTTCCAGGTTCAGACAACCGTAATTCCCTACCATGATTTTTGCTGTGGGTTTTGTTCCCCCTCAAATAAGCTGCATTTCTTTAAATGCCCTTTTTAGTTTCAACATGGTTTACCTCACAGTTTATTGTGACTTAGTAAACCAAACTAGGAGTCTATTGTGTAGTGAAATATGATTGTTTGTACATTTATTTAATAATTGACATGACATAAGGCTACTGAGGAATAAAGAAAGTAATACAGCTGAATGAGATTGATTTTGCTTCTTTTTTTTCTTTTTTTTTGTTTTTTTTTTGGTCATACTCACTTCTTGCCCTTTGCTTTCAGCAAAAACACTACTTTTCAAAAGAAAAATAAAAAGCGAAAACAAAAAATTGTTACAGAATGTTCAGTACAATGTGTCCCTGAAATTTATGTTTCCCAAAAGACCTGTTAAACAGAGTAAAAACCAAAAGAATTATGAATAAGGAACTGCTTGTCAAGCATGCAATTTTATTGTGTCAATTACTTTCACTGGAAAAAAAAATATCACTGACTCCTTGCCTATACTTGTCATCTCAGGATCGTGATCACCAGCATTAGTATAAATGAAAAAAAAATAATCACGTTTTTAACAATAAATGAAACTTTTAACTGTTTTTTCTTTGCAGAATAAATTATATCCTTATTTCACTGCCTATTTGTGATATTGCTGATTTGACAGAAAACAGCATTTGCCTATTTTAGTAGAAGCACAGAAAAAGGGCTGTTTTGAAGCATGTGGCCTGTAAAGCTGTTGAAGATATAGGAACTGTATCAGGAGCACCCCAGACCCAAGAAATTACTCATTAAAACTTGGAATCATGTCAGTGTTTCCATATCAAAGATAGCATGACTGAAGTAATAAAGTGAATTGAGAAAGAGTACCTTAAGGTAAATAATTGTGCTTCATTTGTTGCTTCATCATTCCTACGCAATATCTGGAGTGATTTGGAATGTAAGAGACACGTGGAAAATGGTCATGCAGGAAAACTCTTGAATGTCAGCAGAATACACATGAAGCCAGATCCACACATCAAGAAGCTGAAGGGAGAATCATGAATCCCATGCCTGGATTTCCATAAAATGATGAGAGATTGGTGTTTAAATTCACAATGTTCTCGAGCACCAACCATGTCTCAGACACCTGCTGTTTCTAACATTTTCAGGTTTCTGTCAACTGTGTGTAAGAGCATTTACTAAACTTATTATTTTTACTAAGTGTTTTTAACAAATTCAATGTCCACCTATTTTTAAAATGTAGCTCTTAGAGTGACCTTTGACCTCCCATGGGAAAATTAGAAAATGGAGAAGTTATCAGAGGAGGACATCCAACAAAATTGCAATCACGACAAGCTTGAATTACACCATGTAATTGAATCTATTCAGAAGCCAAAAATCAATGCAGTCAGCCAGAAGTATACCAAATGTGACATTCATTTTTTCTGCTTTATCAAGCTTAATTGATGTCTTAGGAACTAAATAAGAGTAATAGGCAGCCTTATGGTAGAAACCTCTAGAGATATTTCAAGTGGCTATTCATAAAGGCTGCAAATAATTCATAGATCTCACTGTCAGTTGATGTGGTGATAGAACTATGTTGCTTTTAAATACCACATGCCCTGGCATTAATTTCCCCCCATATCCCTCCAGACTTCCTACTAAGAAAGGTAACAGGCAAAAATTCATCTAGCTGGCATATCCTGACTTAGAGAAGCTCTTGATTTGTCAGTTTGGTTTTGGACAGAAAGTTAACATACCATGGCTAACAAGCTAACACTAGTGATATTTCTTGGCATTTCCAAGCGCAGTTTGTCATAATGCATATCCATACATAAAAGACACAAACGTATTCCAGAATCCAACAAAGGAGAATACTTTCATGAACTTCATAACATAGGGTATGCTTCAGAATAATGTTTCAAGCTTCTGTCTCCTTGTTCATATCTAAAATGATGGAATAGGGTCTAAGCCACAGTGATACAAGCAACACTAAGATCATCACTATGCAATGTGAATGCATCTGAAATTTGCCAAAAAAACCTGAGCAACAGAGAATGATATTAAGAGTAGCTCTGCTGATGTCCAGATAAGTACACACGGAACTAACCACCTACGTTTGTACTAAGTAAGAACAAAATAAGAACAATCTACGTTAAAAAAACAGACACTGATAGACCTACTAGAAAGCAAGGTGTCTGAACTTTTCAGTAATAGAAATCATGACTCACAGATTTTGAAAACTGTATGAGCCGTAGATTATATTTTACTAGAAAAATCCAATGTCACAATATTCTGATTTTGATAATTAACCATTTTTCTAGATTAATTTATTATAATTCAATAACAGTGCTGGAGAAAACAGCTGTGATAAACGAGTCCTATTCCAAGAGGGTACTGCTGGTTTAGATATTTGGTCTGAGAGTTTCAAAGGATGTAAGGAAATTAGATATCTAAATTTCATCTTCTCTCTCTCACAAAACTTTCTGTCATATCCTAAACCTGATGATTTCCCTTTGCCTAAGCAAGAGCAGATTTCACACAGGATTTAATAATAAGGGTGATGACACAAATATTGATGCAAAACTTTCTACATTTCCAGACATCTTGATATTTATATTAGAGGCAAAAAAATATTTGTCCTTCTGCAGACATTTATAAGGCTCCATTTATGTGACAGAGAAGTCAGACAAGTTCAGCTCTGTTTCTGGTGCTTTTTAAAGTAGACTCTAATTTCAGCATATTTACTATCAATCAACATCATTTTAGTATATGGAAGACACAGGCTATCTGAAAATTACTCAACTAGCAGTGTAGCCAAACTAGTGGGAAATGTCTACTCTGATCAAGATTTCTTTACATTTGAACTGTCTACAACTCTACACACATACACCTTAGAAGAGACAGTCTTATGTCAAAATAAACAGTAGAAACACCTTGACTGTTCCATGTCTTCCCCTGTTCTTTGGACCAGAGGATATGTAAAATACCTTGTAACACAAACAGTTTGGAGGACTCAGAATATTCTGGAGAAGTCTTTAATGGTAAAGCCATGTAGTTGTGCGGTTAGGTTCCAGTGCAAATTGTAGTGAAATGTTCAATGATAACAAGAAACGCAGGTAATCTAAAAGCACTGGACCAGACAGGTCAGGCTCAGTACAAGCCCAATTCCAAACAGCCTACGTAGCATGGAATAGAGACACATATGGTGCCAAGCTGTAGAATTTATAAAAAAAACCCATATTTCTAAAATACATTAAAGTGTCATGGCTTGGCACATAAATAGGTTTTAATCTAAATATTTTTCATTAAGAAATATTCCTTATTGCTTGCATGTATGAGCTTCCTAGCTGGAAATAACGCATAATTTGTGGATGCTGATGGTGTAATTCTTTAATCACATTATTCTGGGACCAAATCCATTTAAAAAAGTAATACCCACCTATATTTGTGTTACTTTACCAGCTTTGGTAAGAAAATGACCTGTAGATGCATGAATTCATTTAAGCAATTACTTTTATTTGTGAAGAAACAGTTACCTCAGTCTTTGAGAGCTCCACAGGCTTAGTTTTAAAATCTAGCAATTGCCAAAAGCACCTGTTTATAACTCTTCTCCCGCAGCGTAATCTTATCTTCTGTGAAATATGTTACTACACTTCTCTTTAGGCATGATACAGATAAGATTTGCCAGCCTTGGAAGAAGCCCCACTTTCAAATTCCAGTTAGCCCCAGATAGTTGCTATTTCTGTCATTTCCACTGTGTGACAATCAGCTAAAATATCATCCACCATCTCGATCAATTTTACAGCAAGGCAGCTGAATGTTAATTAGGCATTACTTTTGCTGTAAGGAAGAGGGACTAATGAATCAAACCTCAAGCTATCAACATCTAAACACACAAAATCTGTTAAATGAATTAATATTGCAAAATGTTACGAAGAAACAAATTAACAGCAAGGGACAGATCCTTCTAAGAAGCCTTTAATTTTGTGTCCCTAATTTTTTGCATATGCAAAGCAGCATGGAAGTTCTTAATTACACTTTTAAGTGCACCTATGCAGTTCAATATAAATCAATACAGAGACACCTCCCACCCACCTCAGCACCCCAAATCAGTAAAGATTTCACTGGTACCGGAGCAGAAGCAATCAACTGCATGGTTCTGCACTGAAGCTAATTAGCCTGTTTGAGAAGTACACCGTTTTACCTTGGGCTGGCACTGTGCTATCGTGCCTCAACCACTTTCACCATCTGAACTGAGATTTCCCATTACTGCACAGCTCTGTGAATGTACCATTTGCAGCCCGTACAAGCTACACGGGTTTGTTGTATTGACACCACACATTATAAGAGAATTTTGGTTGGGATCAAGATCTGGAACTGTATAACATCTAAGGGATATACTCTTACCCCTGAAACTAAATATTAGTCCGTCTCATAAATGTGACCTTTGGAGGAGCCCAAGAGCAGTTTGTATAGCTGAGGAAAGAATTTCAAGGGACTTTGTGCTGGTGGAAGACTGAAGCCCCGCTCAACCTTGTTACGCCTCTTTCTTCTTCTGATGTGCTCTAGTCTCCATGATGCCTCGCTTTTATGAGAGTGGCAAGGACACAGCATGTATAAAGATGAATTCTTATGCCAAAGTCCCTGCAAGAAGCAGACAGGCCTTAGCCAACCTTCCCCACTTTTCCTTTTCAAAAGATATCTGTGATTTGCAAACACTGTATTATAAATGTAATGGCACATTTCAGCTCCTTTCCTGGTTTCTGGAGAAGAAGAAGAAAAAAAAAAAGCAACCCACACAAAAGAGACTCTCTTATTGTAAATCAAATACAAATCCAAGCTATTTTAAAACATAAAATTCATTTTCTATTAATTCTTTTTCTTCCTCCCTCCAATTAGCAGCTAATCTCATCCATATAGCTGCAGGCTCCAAACTGGTAAATGTTGTGATTCACTAAGAATTAGTTGGGAATTTTTTTTTCATATAATTACAAGATATAATTGCTTTGGAGCTTTCTTAGACTCTTCCACGATTAGCAAAGCTTTTGGAATTTGTAGACATAGCATTTATATTTTTAATAAGTGGGAAACTTCTATGTTCAAATCAAAGAATTAAACCCACAAAACCCAAGAAATTTAGGGCTTAAAAGCCCTTGGAGTACAGTTGAGAGATAAATAAGGCAGGACTTTGGGGCCATCTACTTCTTTACATTGAAAATGGGCAATGATATTGTGGCTTTTAGCATCAAACTGCAGTACATACATGCAAGAAAGGAAGATCTTGCCCAGGGAAAAAAAAAAAAATTAAAAAAGTGAGAAACTCAAAAGGTTGGTTAAACCTTTGTATGATGGCTTGTCTTGAAATCAATGAAGAGAGAAAGAAAAAAAATATATCCCTTTTCTCCCCCAGCAAGGAGCTGAGGAGCAGCAGGAGGTTGAGGGTAAAAGGAGGCCAGGCTAGAGTTCAGTCTGTGCTCCAAGGGTACAAATATAGTAGGGAGAGGAAACACTTCTGGCCACAGCTCTCTACGTTAGTAGCTTATTAGAATTGCCCCTAGCATGCTTTTGGGCAGTGACAAATAGCAGTCCCCAACAACTCATGAGTACAGTTCAGCAGTTAGCACAGGTCAGGACCAGTTCCCCATAGGAAACTTGCCTGCAGCAGCCCTGTTTTGTAAGGCGAGAGTCCTTTCATACCCATACAAACAGTTCTGTTGTAGCTGTCCTCAGTGTCAGCCAATGGTCTCGGGAACACCTCATTTCCCAGGACAGAGACAGCCCTAGTGTTGAGCATAGCAGCTATGCAGCAATAATAACACTGTGCAACACCTACACTGTGTCTCAGTGTACTCTGAAGACATCTCCAAAACAATGCTGACCTGATCCAAAAAGTCAATGAAATACATCAAAGTGACATACAGATGCAAAAGATGAAAAGAGAGTTTCCCTATTTGGCACTACACCTGAGCTAGTTAATGATGCCTCTTGGACCTTCACCTCAGCCCAGCAATGCATCAACACCATTGTATTACTTCAGGACTTGAGCTGGCTCAAGAGGAGAGTAGGTAAAATGCAGATCTACGACAGATTTGGGTACTGGGAGGTCCAGAGCTAGGTGGTTCAGCTGAATCCACAGAAGCAACACAAAATATCTTATCTTGGACTCATAAATATTGGACTCAAAAATATTGAGCTCATAAATGAGTGCCAGTGTACAGGCAGCACTTCTACGAGTAGTGACTCCATCTCACCACTTACCAAAAAATCTATCAGGCAGGTATTCTTTCTTGTGCAAATGGAAAATTATGGAGTTGAAAACTACGGAGTTGAAAACTACAAAGGAAATAATAATTATATGAGATTCTGTTGGCTCACAGGGAAACTGAATCATGGCAACAAGACTCAGACTTCTAATTTCCTGTAGGGTTTGGGAGTTAAGTTGTCAGTCCTTTATTTGCTCCTTGGACTACAGAGGAAGCAGAGGACAGACTGAAGTGATACACAGTCTGCTCCTAGACTTCATGCCATCAGCTGAAACATGCTATGCTAGGATCTAGTAACCACCAATGGCTAAATTTCATTTAATTAGTGACCTGAATATTACTTCCTATTAACATAGATCTCATTTCAGTGGAGGCAAATGACATTTTTACTCTTGAATCATAGGAGGTTGGGATTCCTCAATGTAATCAATTGGACAATATCAAACTATTCTTTGATTGCCTTTGTGTGAGTTTGTTTGCCCACGGTTATGTATCTCCTCTGTAAAACTAAGTGACATCCCAGAACTGATAAATAAAAATGGTAAACTGTAGCTTTCAGTGTATTTTGCATAATCCAGAAAACAAAATAATTGACTCTGAAGGGAATAGAAACAACAACAAAAAACCTGAAAAGACATTTTTGCAGTTAGTTTCTCAGAAGAGACGGAATAGAAAGATGAGGAGAAGACACCTAGATATATGAGCCAGGCTGTCTAGAAAGAGCATGTTAATGGCATACATTTGCATAAGACATTTGCAGAGAAATAAATGTAGATGAATAAAACAAGAATTTATTACTGTGTTTTTGATTCTTTTCTCCTTCTTGACACAACAGGGAACTGAACTGTTATAAACCGCTTTACCTTCTTTCTCTCCATCTTTTTGGATAACTGTTCTTGGCAAATGTTTCTGTAAGTTTTATGCATGATAAAGGCTGAGCGTGTCTGAAATTGATAAAGGTTCTACAGTGATGTATATTTGCAAGACAGGCTGTCTGTGAATATATTTTAATGCAAATCTTATCAACGAAATGTCAGTGGTGTCCTGGTGTTATTCCATACAGTCACAGCATATTCACTACAGAGACAGAAAGCCACTCACTGGGGATTCAAACTTTAAGTAGAGACAGAAAAAAGAAATATGAACACTGTACGGTTTCAGATAAACAAAGTTACTTCCCTGGACATTGTAATTTTAAAGAAAACTTCGAACTGAAGTTTTCATTTAAATGCTGTCAGGCAAAGAGCAAATAAATAAATAATAATAATAACAATAATAATTAAAAAATCTTCAGTGTGCTGTTGCTTACATAATTCAAGTTGAAAATTACATAGGTTTTCTTACCAACTAAATATAATACTTCTGCCTTACTTTGAATATGTCTTCTTTTCTTGCAAAAAAAAATGTCTGTGTGAAAGAAATATGTATTTTGCAGTTAACTGGGGAAAGATGACGTTCTGCTACTAATAAGCATAGAACAGAAGATGGCTTCCCAATTTTCAAATCATTCTGGAATATTTCTGTGAGAGGGGGGTTAGATTGGAATGCGGCTAAGATTAACAACTACGCTGTAGGAGGAAAAATCTGAGGACCATCATTATTTTTAGCTAAATTATAACACATCAGTCAATCACTGGTCTGTTGCTGGGGGCGGTATTATCTCTTGACTTGTCACTTTTGTGACTGACTGAGTTTTACTTTAACATAGTTTTAAGTCTAAGAGAAGGATTTATTACAGAAATGAATGTATTTTGCAGCTTGTATTATGTCTCCCTGAATGCTCTAAGCAGGTAAAAGACTCCTGTTGACATGTTTCATGGGGACCTTTTGGAGTGTGGCATAATCCAGCAACGGGATTGAAAAACTTTTATCTCAATATCACCAGTATATCTGAAGTTACCTGAAATCCTTGTAGTCACGTTTGAGCAAAAAATGTTTACATTTTGCACATGGCTGCATCAATAGTAAATGACATTACAAGTCCATTTTCTGGTTAACTGAAGCATCTGGACTTATTATAAACACCACAATGAAGAACTTTCTGAGTGTCTCTCAAACAAGAGGAGATGCTGAAGTTCGGACGACCAACAGCAAAAAAAAAAAAAANAAAAAAAGAAAGGAGACATAGGAGGGAAATAAAACTAACATCCACAGATGTCTGAGACACACTAGTGTTTTGAACAGTAACTTCTCAAAATTTCTGAACAAGGACCATATTGTGCACGGCCTTTGCTGAGCGAATTACTGTGTATCTGTCTCCTCAAGGTCTGTCCTCTTCCAATGTCTGTAAAATAGGCATTCCTCCACCAATCTCTACTGAGCCGGTTTGCTCAGGGTTCACAGAACACAGAAAGTTTACTTAAACTGTTACATCTAATGGCTTGTTTGTTGGAACATCTGCTCCAGGAGACCCATTTTGAGACACCCCCCAGCAAAGGATGAGGAAGGTTAGGATCGGAGCTGGTGCGTCATAACAGACTGTGCTAATCACAGAGCTATGGGAGGCAACTGCCTTTTATCCTTTTTGTGGATAACTGTGCTACTGTGAGCAAGAAGTGCCAAAGCCACATGGGCCAAAAGAGAGCAGATGTTAGCAGTTCAGCTGGTCCGATGGGAAAGATGCTGTCTTGAGTGGCTGCTCTCAGAATTATTTTTTATTTGGTTTTGTTCCTTTATCCAACAAGTAGCAAATACAAACTCCATCAGCATCCTGGGAAGCAGAACACCACTTACTGGGCAAGTGCTTTTATGAGGTGAATATGCAAAAAACAGAACTCTGGCTTCCAGCTTTGGGGAGTGCAGTCCCTGCAGGAGACAGCATTTCAGAAATGCTCTGCTCTCCCACATTTCCTATTGATTGGTTTGGGCATCCCAGCACTTAGTGTACCGGCAGCTGTCAATCTCACCTTGTTCCAAACTGAAATTAGCTTTGCAAATTCTGCTCTTCGAGACAGGCGCTGAGGTTGGGGGTGTTGTATACCACATGTCACGACATCTAAGTCCTTTTGTTTGAGCAATATTTAAATTGTACCCTTCTTATATTCACCATTTTCCCCAAACTCACACACACAGCTTCAGGAGGTAGGCAGAAAACTCATTTCACAATCTGTTTTTAAAGGCTTTTTCATCAGCTGAAGTCCTATTCTAGGGAAACTACAAGTCAGTTAAAAATATATAGCTATACACATATAAGTGGAATCTCCTCATCTTGACTGAGTTATTTAAAATATTAATAGAATAAACACAGAACATTAAAAATGAAGCCATCATCATTTGGGGTTATCTTTACATATTTCATAGCTAGATACATATTTCTCTCAGACAAGAGTGTCTAAAATTCATTAAAATACTAATTTCCTCACAGGAACTGTGTCACTCTTAAGACATCATATAAACAAAGAAAAACACCCACACCAGATTATTCAACACACTATATAAGAGTAATGTCTCTTCCAGCATGAAATGTTTCTCATCTGAGTTACCATATGCCTCCTACTCCTTATTCCATTTTTCCATCTCCTCTAACATAAACACTTCCATCTATTAACAACCTTTCAAATTCTTTACACTTTAAATATTGTATAGCAACACATGTAAACAGAAATCTCTGTTATTTTTATTGCACTCTTGGTACAAATTCACAGCAGCCAACAGTAGAATCTCAGCTCAGTGTAGGAAATGCATACCTGCTTAGCTGCAAAATTTTATATGCCATAAATCCTGTCAAATGCTATATAAACCTCCACATTAAGGTAGTAATATTATGCTGGAGCATTTCCTCTGATTTCTTTTTCTAATTTTCTTCAAAATATCTATGATATTTCAAGAAAAAAATAAAATAAAATCAGATATAGGAAGAAACTCTATTAACTACCTACTATCTTAAAGGCAAAACAGAGCAGCTGGACAATATTCCTGGGCTACAGGTTTGACTGGCTGGAGCGTAGCCAATAAAATGAACGAAGTCCCATTAAAGTCAATGTGCCTGATTCTTTCCCGGTACCTAAGTAATGGACAGAAAATAGGCAAACTGCTGTTTCAGAAGCCTGTTAGGGAGGCATTAAAAACCTGAATCTGTGTCAAAGTACAGCATTTATGGTCCAAGTGGGTTTTGTCAGGACGGTTAGTTTTTGCAAGAATTTTTATTTTGCTAGTAAACATTTTTGTATTCCTCTTCTAAAGAAAGAAAAGAACAACCCACCAAACCCCCTAAGCTTTTACTTCTGATTTGTTAAAGCCTAACCACAGTGTAACTGATCTAGAAATTTCCTTCTGTATCAGTTCAGTATCAAGCAGCATTTCCTCTACCACTGACCATAAAGTCAGTGGAAGGTGTGGGGTGGAAGCCCAGAGAACTAGCTCTCCTTTGTTGATGTCTGAAGATGATGCTATTTGGTTCACTGCAAATGAGCCACCATGCAGAAATCTATCTACACAGAGAAAAGGAGCCTTAATCTTAACACCTCACATCAGAAGGTGAAGCTTAATATTGTGACAATTGGGTAGCATCAACAAGAAAAAAAATGGGATTACATTTTATGAATGAAAAATATTTTAACATTTTCAAGTGAATAACTGTTCTGATGTTTTTGAGTCAGTGTTTTTGTGTGAAATCTTTCATTACGTTTATTTAAACACAATAAACTTGCATGCAAAAATAAAACAAACAAAAATACATTTCTTTCTAATGCAATTTTTCTGCAGGCTGGAAGCTCTAGCATGCTCAGGTCTAATTCTAAGATATTGAGAAATCTGTCATCTCACAAGGCCTAGTATTATGAAAGTGCAAAGACTGGAATCAACTATTATTATTATTTTATTATTATTATTTATAATTATTATTATTATTATTATTGTAATGCTGAAAATAAATTTTGGATTACATCTCTGCATTAGTCACTGAAAGCTCTGCATAAGACTTGGCATTCATATTTAAATATGTTGTGTAAAGCTCTGCATGTTTCTATTGACCTAGTCGATAATGCTGATGAATAACTAATTAAGAAAACAATTTAACCTTATTCTTCCAGAAAAAAAAAAGAAAAAATAATTGAATGTTTGTACTAAATGGGTAATTGATAGAAGATTAATATTTGTTATAAAACTTCTGGTTTCCTGGTTTATAAATGGGTATAATTAAATTTAAAGCAAGAATTGGATCTGTAAACATATAATTTTCATTAAACTATCATTCATATTTCCTTAAAACACTTCCACCATGATTTAAAGACTCATTTCATTGTTATTTTGCACAAGTCCCCAGTGAAAGTCTACAAAAAGCTCAAAAAAATACAAATTTAAAATATCTTAAGAAGAAAGGCTCACTTTCTCTAAGATCAGAAAGTAGCAGAGATGAAAAATAGTATACCTCCTGTTTCAGATTAAAGCCACTGACTAAGAAATTAAGAGGAGACCTAAAATAAAGTCGGTTACCCCATATTTTCTAGTTCTGAAGTTATTTCATATTCTTTTCAAGCAACAGATACTTTTCATTGTTTAAAAACATACTGAGATTCTGAATATTTCAATTCCTGTTTTCAGCAGGATTTCTCAGTTTTGAACAGTTTTTGTGCTGAAGTCACAGTAGTCTGCTCCTGTGTTAAATACATAACATAAAGCAGTGGTTCATTGAGAGCGTTTCTTTTCTCTTGTGCCTCCAGCATAAGCAGAAACACTAAAATAAAGCTCAAAACTGATTGCTGTAAAGTGTCATAAAATAGTTTGTTGAAAATTTGGGATAAGAAAGAGAAGTTAAGAGGCAAAGTCAGACAAGTGACACATAAGGAAGCCAGGTGTCATTGCGAATGGCACTGAAGACCTGCGCCTTGGTATCACCTCCGTCACAACTGCCGAGCCCTTTGGCTGGTAACAGACAGCAAAGAAAATGTTGGGCCAGAAGAACTGCTGGATCAATCAAGATGACTTGGGCCCTCTTCACAACACCTGAGTTAATCACCTTTATCAGGATTTTAATTGATAGAAAGAGTTTTCAGTAGTTGCTGAGTTCTAGCACTCCCTAAATCATTCTGGGAGTGGCTTGGCATAATTTTTCACAGGATTTCCCTGTGTGAAGTATGTGTGCAAATGGTGTATACGTATCATACCTACAGGACACGTCCTGCGCAGAGGATCTTCACCTGCATAGTGGACTTGATGCATTGCCTCAGTGGATATTTGCTGTATATTTAATTTGCATGTTTCATCCTTTGTCCAGGATTTCCCGGATATATGGAACGTGTCAGGTTTGAGTAGTCTTTTTACTGTCCAGGCAAAATTTTGTGCATCATATTTTATTTATATGATATGAAATAAATATTATATGATATGAACATGATATGATATAAGTTTTACAGCGCAATCCTACACATAAGATTTCCATTCTCATCTTCTAGGACATAGTGTAACAAAAATGAAGCCATAATTGACAATTTATGTCTTACATTGTCTTAAATATCGATACATATTTATTTATCTATTCATTAACTATCTTTTGTGCTTAAAACTGGTTACATATTTATCCCTTTTAAATTTTGAAAACTAATAGAATACAGTATGCCACACTCTGATGTAAATAAATGTTGTGTTTCTGGTCCTGTATTGCACTCATTCACTCTGGTGTAACTGAAGGTTAAAAATTAATGAAACAACACTTCGTGGAAAACCAGTGTGAAATAAGAATAAATGCCCCTGTTTATAAACATAAAAATAAACTGTCCTCTTAATTCACTGTCACAACTTTTCTCCCATAGCAAAGAAATAATAATCTTGTTTTAAATATGATTTTAAACAGAATTAAAAAGCATACATGGTTAAATAAATCTTCTGAATTGAAGGTAATTGGTTATTTAAATGAAAATGCAGACTTTAAACTATCTTCTCAAGTTAGTGCTATATTATAGAACTTATCAGCTAATTAAAGAGAAACCTTCCCCTTAAAATAGCATAAGGCTTTCAAACCTTATCTTAAACCACAGATGAATATTGCACTTTGTTTTTAAGCTACCAAAAATGTTGGGCATTCTTTAAGTCTTAACTTGTCATTCAATTACATATTAATGAACTCAGTGGAATTATAGTTTGTCATTTAATGTTTACAATTTCTTTTCTTGCAATTTTAAAGATCATATATTATTGAAATTACTGTTGTAAAAGTAGCAAGTGGACATTAGTGGTAATACATGGTCATCTTGCTGTAAACCATTATGTAGATAAGCATATCCCTTTCTTAAACTTTAAAATCAAGCAGTATTTCAACTGAGTTTAAATCATGCAGTTCAGTTAATTATGTCCTTTATAATGCTAATGTTAGTCTGTGCAATTTCACTCTAGCTATACAGGCTCAAACTTTACTCTGTAGTTCAACAGAAATTATTTTTTAATTCTTCTATGTATGAAGCAACTACCATTTACAGGAATTAAATACGAGTGTTTGCAGGGGGTGCAAAGGATGTGTACTGTAGTTCTCTGACACTGGACAAAATACAATATACCTTGTAATTTCAACAAGTCCATCCTAAACCTGTCAATGTAAGTTTATGACCAGAGTTAACTACATTGTGACAGAGTATACCTGACCTCCTCTTTTCCACAGAAAACAAAAAAAGCAAGAATCCTGTAGTCAAGCATTTGCTCCAACAAGACCTTTCAGTTTATTTTAATGGTTCCGATTCTAGCTGGACTAGAAATGTTATTTAAAATTATTTTGATTGCTTGGTTTAATTCCAAGTCTAGTTCAAGACTCCCTCTACTTTGGAATACAATTATACTTGAATATTCTGAAAACAAAGGCATGAAAACCTTTGTTTTCTTTCTCCAAAACTCAGGCAAAATTTCAGACTTTCTCTTGTTCTTGAAACTACTAATTAGGTGCATTTTGTTTTATTCGGTAAGTGGATAATTCCAAACAGAGCCATTATTCAGTATACTGTATGCTGTATACTTACATGATATACATAATTCTAAACTATTATTTAGACTGTAAGGTTTTAAACACTTATATCATCAACTATATTGATTTTCCAAGACCCATAATAGGTATAGTATATATATATAAAATATATATAAATATATGTATCTTATATATATTTTTATATATCTTATTTAGGCATCTATAAGTTTCATTGAGAAATTGAGTTTGCAGCTCTGGACCCTAATTTTGCAAGGTCATTTCAGTCTTTTTAGAGGACGACCTAGAAATTAAAGGATACATTTGGATGTAATTAATCATCTAAAATGGGGCTTGTAAACAAAGAATAATATGTCAGGTGAATACCGCTTTGAAAAGATTCTGGATCAAAGCAGTATTTCATACTGTATTTCTTGTAACTTAGTATTGTAACTAGAGCTAAGTGAACATATTCAGGGAAGTAAAAGAGTTATCTGAATCATGGTATATTCCACAACAAAAACTATCCTTGAGGAATGAAAAATTTTAACTGATATATTAAAAACTTATTTATTTTTTCTTAGACACAAGTATTCCCAGGATTTGACAGGATAAACCAAATACTATGTTTTGAGCAAGCATACTTCAAAGCTGACTATTCTGTGATATTTCCATTCTGACTAAAAGTATTCCAAATCTCAGGGAAGAAAACAGGAAAATTAATGACTGTTCCATTCCAAAGCTTCTTTTCTTTGAAATTTTAAGAAAATATTGATAGCGCTCCACATATTAATGGTATATTTTTAAACCCGTTTTTTATTGCCTATTCTAGTCGCTCTGCCCTCAGCAGATAATGGGCCTCATATTTCACACAATGGATAGAGATTTAGGAGAAGTGAGCTAAAAGTCTAGCATAGGCAAAATGAATCACCTTCTGGAGGGGTACCTCTCGCTTGATAACAGAAAGAACTGGCTTAGAAGATGCTTAACTGTTAGCCAGCTAAATTATGGATTCAGCTCTTACTATTTTTCCAGCTCAATCAAGGGAGAGGAGTTGAGCTTTTAGTAATAGTAATATATAATTACGCTACAAATATGAGTCTTCTCTTCCTAAAATTTCACAGATTTGAAGTTTGAATTAGGTATTGAACAGGCTAAATTTCATAAATCATAGAATGAATCATAGAACATAGAATGGTTTGGGTTTGAAGGGACCTTTAAAGGTCATCTGGTCCAACCTCCCCTGCAATGAGCAGGGTTATCTTCAACTAGATCAGGTTGCCCAGAGCCCCGTCCAACCTGACCTTGAATGTTTCCAGTGATGGCGCATTTACCATCTCTCTGGGCAACCTGTTCCAGTGTTTCACCCCACTCATCATAAAAGATTTCTTCCTTATATCTAGTCTGTATCTATCCTTTTTTTAGTTTAGAACCATTACCCCTTTTCCTATCACTACAGGCCCTACTAAAAAGTCTGTCCCCATCTTTCTTATAAGCCTCCTTTAAGTATTGAAAGGCTGCAATAATGTCTCGGTGGAGCCTTATCTTCTCCATTGTCCTACTGAGCATGCGCAAAATAAATATCAAAGCATTTGAATGAATAATTCTCAAACTGTTTTGATTCTTATGAATGCTGTTTGAATGCTTTTAATTCCAGTAGTACAACCTTATGCCTAAGTCCAGGACATTTATTGCAACGTTGTTTGTGGAAATAGGCAAAATCTGTTAAATTTCTAACAATGTCCTATTTTCTGTCTGAGTGAGATTTTGAACTACGAGTAACAATTGCTCGCTGAAAGCATCCCGCTGCATTTGGAGCAAATCTTTCAGAGATTAATAGCTTGTCACAAAAAGCTCACTCTGATAACACTGATCTATAAAATCATATGTTCCAACATATGAGCACATTTCATGCTCAAAGTTAAAATATATATGCACACTTGACAGTTCCATGTAACAGTATGGAAAATGTCAATATTTTTAAAGACTCTGTGAAGGAGAAGAAATTGGTTATATAGCTAGAGATGGGTTTTTTTGAGGTAATTTTAATGAAATTGTGATAACTGTAGTCAGTTTGCCTTTAGGCATTTGGTCTAACCTAGGCAAACAGGCTCCTTGAGAGAATATCACCTATCTTTCTTTTAGATATTTATCATAGGATGAGTTGAATTGTCCCTTGGGATCTTTCTGTGTTGATTTCAGAGACAGGCTAAACAACTAATTTAGGTTTTAGATATTTACATTCTAGAAGCCTAAAGTAATAGTGGATTAATCTCACTCTATTTGACAAGTTTGGCATGAAAATCAACATATTCATCAAGTACTATTACAAATTAATTTTTTATTTAACAGGATCATTGACCTTAGGACTGGGTTTTTTTCTTCTGGAGAAAATACCATTTACAAGTTTTAGAAGATTATACCAACAGTTATGCTACTACTTAACTCTCCCCATTCCAAGTAAAGTTGGTACACATTTTTTATACAACTACTGACCTGATTTTAACTTTTTCAAAATGCATAAACCGTATTATTCAATATTTGATTGTGATACAGCTATACAAAGGTAAACACAAATACATTTGTCAAATTTCTAATTCAAAAAGAAGGGGTTTCTCTTTATTACAAAAACAGATCATCTGGTCAACTAGGAATTTAAAGGAGGGAGCTGAACCATTGATTTCAACGGAGCCAGCATGTTTCTCCAAAATGTCTTTAATAGCTAGAGCTAATGTAAGGTAACAGAAAGTCTTTTGGTAACTTTGGAGTCTTATCATTCTGATATAGACTTGTATTATCTGAAAGGATCAAACACACTATTCTCTAACAAGCTTTTGACATCTGCATTCTGACAGTTTCCTCTGTGGTATCAGCACTTGTTGTCTTGCCATCAGCGATCAGTGTGGTCCATTAGCTAAAGCCATGACTTAGTCTTTGGCTTCATTACCTTCTACAGAATATATATTAATGAAAGAAAGTCAAAGAGTTTTCTGAAAACTTTTAATAGGCTGTACAGTACAGAAAACTGTTAGAAAATGTTGCCACCTACTTTCCATCTACTTTTAAAACACTGGCTTTGTAAATAAGTTTTATTCTTTGTGTAACTGCAGATGCTTTCTCCCAAGCACATGTCACATCACATGTAATTGGACTTGGTTTATTATATAACTAGGGCATACAGCATACTGCAGATTACATCTTACACTTCTTCACTTTTCTATACACAGTATACAGTACTTTTAATGATATCCTTAGAGAGCTGGTCAAAGAGCTTGGGGGTGGAAATGTGCTAGTGACTGTAGGTTCAGCCGAAGCTCAGAAGGGGCTCAGCGTAGGATTTGAGGTATTTTGTTTGTTAGTTCTCCCTTAAAAACTCTCCCTTCAGAGTAACAAGATGAGCATCAAATTCTGCCTCATGTTTGACAGACATATAAAAAGTCTCCCTCCGGCTGGAAAATATAATGAAAACCCTGTAATGCAACAAACACCATTGTAATCACTGAATCATCCTGACCATATCTGTAAAGCAGAATGAAAATGGAATAAACTATTATAAAAAACTAATTTATCTTTAACACTTTGTTTGATTTGATGAAGCCTGTCAGTTCCATGTAGTTAACGTTATTGAAATTCCACAGCTTTTGTGTGCACACATTTCTTCTTTCTTCTCTACTGGATCATGGCCACAGAGAATGAATTTAAGAACAAATACTTACAAAGTAGTTGTATGACTGCAGAGTATATATATGTAAGGGAATCTCTAGTAATTTATGAAAACCATGCTGTCTCAGAACATCTGACTACCATGTACAACATCTAACAGGAACTATGGCAACAACTTATATGGTTTGGCAACAGTCATTATTTATGGCTCTGGAGAAGAAGCAATATATCTGAACCTAAACACAAACACAAATCTAAAAAATGGCTTGCTTTGAAGAATTCATGGGAATACTTGTGCTTTAATACAGATTTAAATATCCAGCCTCAGTACTGAAAAATGTGAATTTAGCACATTATATTGGCTCATCAGAAATCATAATCAAGTATCAATTTATAGTTTACATACGGTCTGATATTTGTTTAGCACAGATACACAATGTATTTGATATACAAACCACTGAACACATTGAGTCAATAATAGTAGAATGAGCAACCCTGACTAACATCCTTCAACAAGATTATTATATCTACCAAAGTCATTTTACAAAGGAGATATAAAGACATTTCAATAAGGCTCTTCCTCAGTGTGATTGTCTTCTGCTTTGAAAGTAAACACATTATGATTGTGTAGCATCTGGATTCCATTATATTTTAACTATGTTTTATACAACTGGTGCTTCCCCTTAACAAATGTGCCTGAGAGATCACTATCTTTTATTTATTCTGCATTGATAATTTTAGTTTTTGCTCTTTACATTTTCAGACCCAGCTAAATAATACCAGTAGAGAAAGAGGGTAAAATTGGTGATGAAAATTCCCAGAGACTCAATTTAATATTATGATTACATTATCTATTATTTGGTGAGAGAAAATCTGCAGAAACATAATAAACAGCAAAGTCATTCCGAAGCTGCTAGAAAGAAGGCTCAAAAGTCTCCAAGCATTCAGCTATGGTGAAGACAGAAAGTACAATGTAGAATTTCCAGTTAACCAGTGCAAAAGACTACCAAAGCAAGCAGTGATCTGTCATTTCCTTTAGTCTTCGTATTTTTTCTGGATGTCTTGGAATAAAAACATCATTCAGCTTAAGTGCTCCAGCGGTCTCCATTGGCCCTGTATTTATGGAATAATGATTTCATAACCATAAAGAGAAACAACTTTTTTTAACCCCACTGTGGAATAAGAGCAAAAGCAGGGGACGGGGGTTGTAAGGAACTTAGAACATTATTATAAAAGCAAGTACTCCTGAAAGATCTACATTTACCAATGTAGGCTGAGTATCACCACTAGCTACAGTAAAAGGAATAGTCATCAGTTGATTAAAACCTAGATTAACAATGCAACTTCCTGTTATCTTTACTCATATCGTAGCTGAGTTTTCTGTACTCTTGTGATCTACACTGTGTTTTAATAGCATGAGGCTTTGAAAATTTCCTTGAACCCTGAGATTTATATATTTCCATCTGAGAATGTAATCTGAAAGGTCTGCAGTGCGCTATCAACAGTATTCTTATTCCAAATCCAAATGAGAATACTGTTGATAGCGGGGTAATATTTTGGTTGCTGTTAAGCATTCAAGGCCTTTTCTGCTCCACATACCACCCCGCCAGCGAGAAGGCTGTGAGTGCACAAAAAGTTGGGAGGAGACACAGCCAGGACAGCTGACCCCAACTGGCCAAAGGAATATTCCATGCCATGTGCCGTCATGCTCAGCATATAAAGCTGGGGGAAGAAAAAAAGGGGAGGATGTTTGAAGTTATGGCATTTTGTCTTCCCAAGTGACCAATGTGCATGATGGAGACCTGCTTTCCTGGAGATGTCTGGGCATCTGCCAGCTGTTGAGAAGTGGTGAACGAATTCCTCATTTTGCTTTGCTTCACTTTATCTGTCTTTATCTCAACCCATGAATTTTCTCACTTTTAGTTTCCGACTCTCTCCCCCATCCCACCGGCAGGGAGTGAGCGAGCAGTTGTGTGGTCCTAGTTGGAGGCTGGGGTTAAACAATGACAGAGGAGAAGGGCACTAACAGGACAAGTCAATAACTTGCTGTAGAACTGGTGTTGGCAACCAGGTTTTGGGTTCTATGACCATAGGACCCTGTTTGCAGATCAGTGTCTGTTCAAGAGAGATGGGATCCACTTCAGAAAGAAGGTAAAAGCTATTTTCATCATCAGGATGGCTGACATCACAAGGAGGGCTTTAAACTAAGAATGACAGGGGAGGGAGACAGTAACCAGCAGTCCTGTGAGGGAGTAACAGGCAGGGTCCCTGAGCAAAGGGCATGGGGTGATGTGGCAAGAAGGGATAACAAAATCAATGGAATGAGATATAAGCAGAGTCAACTCCAGCAATCGCATGTAAGCAAGGAAGTGCCTACAAGGCACTACTATGGAGAAATCTCATCAATGTATATAAATACCTGAAGGGAGAGTGCAAAGATGATGGGCCAGGCTCTTTTCAGTGCTGCCCAGTAACAGGCAAGAGGCAAAGGACACACACTGAAACACAGAAGGTTCTACCAACATCAGGAAACACTTTTTTTTTTTTACTGTGAAGGTGACTGAGTACTGGCAAAGGTTGTTCAGAGGGGTTGTAGAGTCTCCATCCTTGGAGTTATTCAAAAGCCATTTGGGCAAGGTCCTGGGCAACTGGCTCTAATTGGCCTTGCTTTAGCAAGGGGTTGGGCCAGATGACCTCTAGAGGTACCTTCCAACCTCAAGCATTCTGTGACTCTGTGATGTATGGAACAGCTTTGACCAGGCAGAGAAATAAATCACTTCATATCTATCACTACAAACATGAACTCTACCTTCCTTGTCCTAAAGTTTTTTCACTAGTTCTTTCTCCAACAGAGATCATGTGAAGAATGAACCCACAGAGCAAAGAAAGAAAACCCCTGCTGTCTCCTTCTTTCCCAGCCTTTTATGTATGATTAAATGCCATTTGAAGAAACATTTTTATTTTGATTTTAGTCAAGCCAACTTTAAACTTGAACTGCAATGTAAAATCAATACACTACTATGTAATTGTATTTTGATGGAAAAAAAAGCCTACCTCAGGACTCTGGTTAAAGGTTCTAAACATTCAACATTATTAACCTACTCAGGTACTTTTCCTAATTATAATCCCTGAGTAGACACATACTCAAAATCACAGGGAGAGGTTGCAGCTTCCCCTGTTTCTCCTACAATGTTTTCAGAAAATGTCACTTAGTTTGCATGCTTAGTTCCAAATACTCAGGTAGTCTGCATGCAGATGGCAGATTAAGACCTTTGTATATCTAATCATATGATGAGGGAGGAAAAATCCTCCTAGAGACTGAGTTGAATATGAAAATATAGAAAAACATCATTTGTTTTGCATGAAATGTAAAACTTTTTGCTTTAAAGAAAACTCCCAGAAAAAGATTAAGATTTCAGCAAGTATCTCACAAGTTATCTATGTTTCTCTTAATGTAAAGGAAAGCACTAGAGGATCATGACATTTACAATGTTTCAACTTACTTTAGTCTGGAATCAATTCTTCAAATTTTTGCAAAAAGCCACATAATGCACACATAAAATCAGGCTGATGAATCAATAGTCCTAATACTTACGGGTGCCAGGAAATTTCAGATTTAGCTGCCAATTCCTTTTTAACTATATTTACAGTTCATTATAAAATTAAAGATATAGTTTATAAAGTTTTAAATAGTTATATAGAATCGTGAAAAGTGCATAGAAAAAGCAGAAATTCTTAAACTATAGTATATCTAACGCTGGTTTCATATGGAGCCCAAATTTAATAGTAAGAGATCTATCAGTAAGAGATTTATAGTAAGGTATTTATCAGACTAGAAAATATTTTTTGATTACATGGGAAGTGGAATATAAACTATTTTGTTCATTTAGGGATGAAATATATAAGTCATAAGAATTTCCTGTCAAAGCAAAACTTACTACTGGATGATGAACCTAATTCTTAAAAGATCACAAGTCCAGAAGCTATTAAGTAGCAACAAAAAACAATGATTGTTACTAAGTGATATGAATTTAGCTACGTAACATTCATGAATATACAAAAATATGCAGTCATAATTTCTCACAGACCTAATCTAATCAAGAAAATTATGTTAAAAATGAATCTTAGTGTTACAAGAATTATCCACACATGTACCCCATTTTCTTTTGTATAATTTATCCATTAAAACTATTTAAATTTACCATGAACATTTAATTCTGGACAATCAAACACAACGTATTAATTTCCCTTTTGAATAAGTATAAAACATAAGAGAAAATGTAAACTCAATGGTCTTTTATGCTGAGCACTGTAGTTTAATAGTAAGGCAAATTAGTATAAACAGCCACATAATCAGACATTCTGCATTGATATTGATGCCTTTTAATATCCTCTCACATGGCTACAAGTGCTAATTCATGCAACTTTTCTGCTTTCAACACCACTACTACTACATCAACATGTCACCTAAATAACTGTAATTAAGCATTCTCCATAGCTGCTGATTACAGTATGCTGATGAACATTCCCACTGGATTTAGCAGCCTCTTTCATAACAACGACAATAATCATCTCATATTATAATGTCTGTGCTTCTGAAGACTTCTTAAATAATCTAAAATTTAAATTGTACAGACTGTTGATTATTGCAATCTAAAGTTCAACAGGAGCTTAATCAAAAAGGTTCAAGTATCACATCACTGACATCTATTAAGCAATATGGTAATATACATCTTGGAAAATAAATACTTAAGCTACTTGGTCTTTCAACCAAAGTAAACTTTTTACAAGGTCCATTGCCCTCTTGAAAAGAGCAGTGGAACTTCTTATGTCACTTTTTGTTGTAAGGAACAAAACAAATTTTTCTTTCTTTTCAGCGAGGATTTCTTCATTTTGTTAAGGTCCTTGTCATTTTTCACTGAGAATAATAACATTCAAAAAGACAAAGTGCAGAATGGTATCTCTTATTAAGACTTTTTGTTATTATCTTTATTGTTTTGAAAGCCAATGGATCACATTTCTTTGAACTGGAACCATGTGAATTCAATTGCGCAGTAGTCACCTGGATCAGTGTACTGTCTGTGATGACCTCCAAACTCCTTGCAAACTGTATTACTTACATTATGTTTTCTTGCTGTTATTCCTGCATAGAAAAAGTATGCCATGCAAGGAGTGGGAACCCCTTTGGTTTATCCCATCATAGATGACTTAAGAGGCTACATTTCTTTTCATATGTGTACATCAGCAGGAAGAAGTATTTTAATTTTTTTTTCCTAATTGTGATCCATGTTTAACACAGTCAAATTTTTTGTTAAATTACATATAAAAATGCAAATCTGTGACAGCTTTCTCTACAATCAGTAAGGAACATATATAGTACCACAAGATTCATATGTCAGGAAAGACTAATACAGAACCTGAGCTACCAATTTTTAGAAACAAGTGATCATCACACACACCCCCTCAAAAGTTGCAGGACATAACATCTCAGCATATCTGCCATCTAAATGTTCTTCTCATTTTGATTAGTGATTTTAGATATATATTCAGTATTATTTTGTTAACTTATTTTTTTAAGTATATATCCTTCCTATGTCTCTATGAAAGGTGTTTCTCTGACCTCTTTATTCCTCCATCTACCACATCTCTTGTTCAGAATGCTCTTAATGCCCATCTTTGTCAATAGACGAAAGATGAATATCCTTGAGACAGAATACCTACTGAACCATCTCAGAAAATCTCCTGGAGTAATAAGGCATAATTTCATTTATATCACTGAAGTTTTGCTAAATCTGTGAGGGTCTGGGTCAAGATACCTTCTCTGAGTATTCATTTTGACTACATTGATTCTTAGGGAATAAAGGACAATAAAGAAGTAAACATGTAAGACTCACATTCACACGAAATACATGGTTTTATTGGTTTGTGTCTTTTATGCAGTGAAAGACAGACATCTTCCTCGTTGCATTTTCCTGATATAGCATCAACAAAACCATTTATTGCTTCTTAAAATCTTTCTCCAATAAAAGTATCTCTCAAATAGCACAATAAGCCACCTGAGATGTACATATACATATGTGTGCGCATAGATGTATTTATACACATGTTCATTTTTCAGCTGTATTAACAGTTCATGGTCAGATATTTGAAATTATAGGCATGGAAATGAAGCAACTCGTCTGCTTGGATCATTTGCAGGATGTCTTTAATGTTATTTTCAAAGTCTCTCTATCACACTTTCCCATCCAATTCAAAATGCATTAACAAAAGGGCAATGTTCTACCAACAGGGAAACACACCTCCAGTGTATAAACATAATCTCTAAATCTTAGAGATTTGAAAAGGACAGATATAAACAGAGTTAGGAAAATTAAGACATTTTATCCTAAAGCAACAAATATTACTAATTCTTTAAATCAAAATGTTTTCAGCAGTTCCATTTTGGTGTGTTATACACAGAAGCAACACCTAGAGAAAAGACAGAAGCAAATGCCTCAGAATATCTTTCCACACCAGCTCTTCCACTTTCTGCATTATTTTTGCTTCTCAGTTTTAGGGTACTCTGGCCTTCTCTAACTGTTACCAGACAAAGCTTTTTTTAGAGATTCTGTTGACCTTTAAGTTCCAGGCAGCAGTTACGTTTACCTACTGTAGCATATCCATATGAATGGTCTGGGAAAAAAACAGGTCATTTTTGCCCTTTAATTCCCCGTAATACAAGAGAAAAGAGTAGGGGTGGAAGGAAATCAATCGTAACTTATCCCTTGACGAATATCAGCAAACACTGTGTCACAAAACCAATGTGAAGAAATGGAGTATGGATTTTCTGCTGACATTTGTAAAGTGTTTGTGTCAAAGTATTTTTCTAATATAGCAAAGGTTACAGTTTAACAAATTAAAGCGCATGTTTCTTTTGAACTGACATGCTGGTCATTTGGGTTAATTTAAATGGCTTGTGTTTTTCTAATAAACTCTTAACCTAACCTACTGTGATTATGGCCACTCTTTGCATTAATCTGCCATAAGTAATTGCTTTTTCATCAAAATGAGCTGAATGACAACAGTGTAATAGTCCATGAATTTATCTAATAGAATTTGGAGGAAATACTGTATGCCACTTAAAACGTGCCCAGAAGTGAATTTGCATTGCAAAAACTTAAGCAATGACTGAGTTTTAACAACTATAATTTTTGATGGCTCAAGTGCTCTTTGATATTACAGGATTCCTTGAATGAGAGAATTATTTTCCTGTGAGTTATAGCTTTTGTCATTAAATTTCCTAACAAAGACAAAAACTGTCTTTCGTTTCCTAGTCTCCATGACTGAATTTACTTTAAACTAGTTTATATAAATATTTAGTACTTTCGAAATATAGTGTGACAACTTAGAAGGAAGACAGCATAAACGCAAAGTTGTCATTGGATTGTCATACATTACCTCAGTAATGATCATCCCAGGAAATTAATTCTGCTTTATCTAATAATTGAACACCAAATATAATCTTACAAGACATTCTTTATGCTCTGCTCCCAGTGGCTTTTGCTCACATATCCAAGTCTTTTAGCAAAATCCTTCATAAATGTAGTATCATTATAAAGAATTTCATGAAGGTTCTATGTGTGATTCATGAAAATGCGTTGACTACTTAGAAGATTGTTCAGTATTAATGTTAATGCATTTCTTTGTATGTAAGAAAAACCAAACCCCAAAACATTTTATTTTGTGCATTAAAAAAAGAAACAAGGTTTTAGATGACATACATTTTCCAAATAATTGAGATCATTTTGGTATCAAAGCCATGGACCAGATTCTTCTTTTTTAATTCTTAGGATTTCAGTAAGATGACAAAAACTAGGAAATTTAGTATCAAGGTGTGGTCCAACTGATCCCTTTACAAGAATTGTTTCACTCATATTAAGTGTTAACTGATACGCTCACAACTTTAAGTGAGCATCTTTAAATTATTTACAGTGTTACACATGACCAAAATGTTTTTTAGTTTTACATTGCCATTAGTGCCTAGAGCACAATAATTAGATATGTGAGATCTTCCCAGGCTTTCAACTTCTAACTAAACCTTCACAGATTTTGCCTAACTGCACATACGTAGACACAAAGCTTACTGGGAATAGTATATGAAAGGTCTCTCAAGAAAAAGAACTGTGCTGAAGAGGATAAATAAATTCTTTCTAGTTCTGAGGTTAGACTCTCTCATAAAGGGGGTGGAACCACATGTTCTCAGGATTCCTTCGTAGATGAAGAGCACAGCAGAAGACTGCTTATTCAATGTTCAAGTTATGTAATCAACATTTGTGCAATGTGTGTCTGCATAATGCAACAAATGGAATGCCTTTTCAAAGAACAGTTCCCACATTTTCCTCTGCTGAATATAATAGAGAGAATCAATCATTACAATAAACATTATATAACTCCAAAACCCAAGAACACGCAAAGAATCAACCTATTGTGTTACAATAATCAATCAACTACTGAACAATCCATGCTAATATGAACTTGTGGGTGTCCTTGACACAACTCTTGTTTAAAAGTAATAAATTCTTAGACATGGTTGTGCCATGTCCTGGGGCACAAGCATACCAAGGCTTTATAACAAAAGGCAAAAACTCTGAGGTTACATTCACTTACCTTTAATTGTTGTTAACTACTGATTTATTTTTAATATAACAATTTTCGTCCACCTTTAAAATGTAATATAACTATTTTCAAATGAATGAATCTGCTTCAGTAAGTACCATACTATGTGTAGTCAACAGAAGTTAAAACAAAAAAGTCTCCAGTTCACACCCAAGACTCATATTGTAATGATCTATACTGGATGATAAACTGTTACTACAAATATGAAGGTGAAGTGCTCCGAAGTGCAAGTAATTAGGACAAGACAGTTCAAGTACCAGCTAACACACAGTTACCTTGCTGGCTCCCTTGATGTAAGCAGTTCAGATATAACATAGTTTCCATTTTATTTAACTTATAAAATGTGAATATTCTACTGCTTTGACACTCAGACTTGGGTTCTCATAAAGTGAATGCAACAGTATGTATATATTTAGTTTAATTTGCTTAATCCCTTCAGTACAGCATTCTCCAATGTCAGGTTCATTTTCTTTTTCATGTAACTCTGAAGTAATGACTTTACAATATCTAAAGAATTTTCAACAAAATGTTTTTCATTGCAGAAATACAGTTTTGTCAAAATTCAAATGCTTTGTACTCACAAACTTGATAAGCAGCAAATTTTGCTCTTTAGACCTGTTTCTTGAGTTCAGGAGAGACTTCTGACTTATTCTTCAAATAAAGGACTAAGTAGGGCATAAATATGAGATGTAGGATAGTGAGATACAATATTTGCATTCTTCCACAGTTGGTTAGGCTCCTGATCACGGACTTTGGTCTTGCAGGGAGATAATTTTTGGTGACTTAGATTTTTTTCCACTGTAAAAGCAAACCGCCAAAATGCTTCAGAAACTCTTCAATTTCATTTCAGTTTTGAACAGGAATTCAAAAGTTTTGCAGGCTCAGACAGAAATTACCTTTCTGACTTATTTCTGTCTTCTGAATTGCCAGGGTTATTTCCCTATTACATTGTCTGTTACATGCTGGCCCTTTCAAACTGTCCACATTGTCGCAGCCTTTGCCCTGTTCCCTTATACAGATTATGAATTAATTTATTTTTTAAAAAAGTGACCACTCAGAATGCTACAGGATCACTTGCAAAACGGAGGCTCACATACACAGAATGGTACTGTGACTCTCAGCTATTTGCTTTTGGTCTTGCTAGAGAATCTGGGATCTGAATAGATGTGAAACAACTGTGGTACTGCAGGGTGGTCCTGCAGGGTGGTCCTGGACTGATGCACACGGTGGGTACCACCCACTAATAAACTTGTATGTGGTGACAATGCTAATGTGCAATACACTCCTAACTCATTTCATCAGCACAGTTCCGAGAAATAAACTAATAAAGCATAAAGGACATCTGTTTGTGGGAACCTAGAAAAGAAGCGGGGTCAAAATTACCTGTATTCTATACCATTCAAAGAATTAGCATGAGGATTTCAATTTACTTAGTACCACAACAGGCAAAGAGAGCTTGCAGTGTCAATACACTGCAAAAAAAAGGGGGGAAATGAATCTGCTTAAAACCCTGACTGTTGCTTGTGGCTTGTCTGAGCAAACTGAGCTTCTAACTCTAGCAAAATATGCCAAAACTCCGGTCCAGCATCAGAATACCTCCCACTCAGTTGTGTCTAGCAGCTTCAGTTCTCCCCAGACATTGGCAAAATGGCTCTAGGTCACTGATCTTGAGGGAGTGAGTGGTGAAATGTGTTTCCTGAGCTGAAAGAAACAGGAAGAATTCCAAAGGCAGACCAAAAAGGTCAGAATTATGCCTTTGGCCATTGGGGTTTGATTCAGGACAATAACTGAGGAAAAGATATTATTTTATTGTATTTCTAAGTCATATCAAGGAGTGCCCAGACTTAACAGGGTGGATGTTTCTTTTCATGGAGCGCATGTATGACTGAAAAAAAGTATTATTTTTCTGACAGTTAAAATACTGAACAGTAATGTTCATCTGATGATAGAAGAAGGAACAATCTCAGACCCGCACAAGAGTTTGCACCCATTTCTCATTGCAGCTGCTCAAACACAAAGTAGAAACCTTACCTTTCTCAATCTATTAAAAGATTATCCCAGAAATTTCCAAAATCAAAGTTTACTCTAGAATATAATCTGGACAAATTATTAATCCAAAATGTGGCTTCAATACAGGTTTTTTGAACAACAGTTTACTATTTTTGTTAAAAGCATTACTTAGAAGATACATTGGGTTAGGTAGTATATAAACACACAGGTAACAGACAGGCCTTGCTCAGAAGACCTATGCCTCTAAACAGAAAAGGCAGATCAAAAGCAAATGGCATTACCATTACAGAATTTGTAACAGTTTTCCTTGATTTACTAGTTTTGATTTTATTTTTTTTTTAAAAAGGCCCCTTCTGTCTTGTCCTTCTTACTACAAATGAGATTAACTCCTGGTAGTTTGTCTTCCTTCCACCTTTCAATGAATGAAAAGTAACACTGTGACTATGTTTCCTCAATGCTATTATAGGTGATTATTTTTAGCTCATGATGCCGAACAAAATATGCTGCCAATTGACTTGCAATCCTCTCTTTCCATTTTATACATTTAAATAAGATTTGAGTTAATTACTTCGGATATCATTTACTTCTGGTTGGGGTGAGAAGATGTCACTTCACATACTCTAGAGTTTTGAAACATAAGAAGTCATATGGGACTGCTTTTAAGAAAGGACTTCCAGTGGAAGTGTTCTTATATGACTGTGATATCCTTCTATTCAAAAAAGCATGAAATATTTGTTATGTATCTGGTTCACCTACATCAGATAAGACTGTCCTTTCTGCCCTGAAGAATTCCCTTTTCATCTCTTTACCTGATCTGTCACAACTTTCCACATAACCAGAATTATAATGCACTTTAACCTATATCACAATCACTTGCTCCTATAAAAAGCATAAAACTGTAAAATTGGATTAGCACCATACAGTGCTAAAATCAGTAAAAAATAGGATTTTAGGCCAGAATTTAGGAAGTTCTGACTCCAATTACGTTTGACAGGGAAAAGAAAAGGGAATAAAAAGAAAGCACTGCTTGGATTCAAAGGAATGACCTCATTAATACTTGTAGCTCTAGACTGGGATTATTAAGCGTTTAAATATTTGTTTTGATAGATCTTTGATGCCTAACTAGGAAAGTATGGTCTGTAGTAAAATATGCAAAAAATGGTTTGAAAAGGGGAGGAGATTCATAAAATTAACAGACCTAGAGAATTTAAAATATGTAATATGGGAATAAAATAGAAGTATTCAAAATTATTTCAAGGAATGGTATGTGGATGCACATATAAACAAACTCATTGACTAATTAGAGCTTAAGCCTTGTGGGTAGCTGATAGGAAGAAACATTGGATTTTGGGGGCAAAATAGGTTTGAAATCATTTTAATGTGCATCTCTAAAATAATATAGGTTATGTATATATGCGCTACAGGTGAACTAGATACCAGAGAGGTGTATTTCAGCTAGATGTCTCTGGATTTGAGTTATTTAGATGAGATTTGCAACAGGGACAAATAACTTTGGGTGTCTAGCATAGAATAGTTTAAGGGCACATAATATTAAAATAAAATCTGTGTATGGTTTCTTGATTTAATTACAGTGATTGCTTTTGAAAACTTTGTCCAACATAGACACAGCTCTGTAATCTGTGAGGAAGAAAATGTAGCCCTCCTTTTCACCACTGTAGATAATCCCAGACTATACGCTCAGAATCTATCACAGCTTTTCCAATCAGAGATGTTCATTACTGGAATGTTAAAGTTTCTGCCATGTGTTACGAGAATTTTCAACATATGAAAATATGTCTATCTACTCATGGATGGATCTGTCATAAAAACATAATAGCCTTTTTACTTAGAAATGTACCAGAACTTAATCACAGGAAAATGTTCTCTCGCAGAACACTCTAGAACAAAATAGAGCAGATCTGTCCATTCTTATCTCAATGACCAGTTCCTAGCGCACAAGTAGTCATAACCTCTGTCATTATTTGGGACTGTTTGTGTATCTAATAGTTGATTGCATAATTTCAAAGAAACAGAATCAAAACTACTATTATGCATAACCTATTTTTCTCTTCACATTCAAAGATATCTTAAATGAAGACATACCAATGATAAGTTTTATCTCAATAGATGTCTAGATATAAGTCATTAATCACCCTAGGTTTCTTCTAAAGCCAGTGGTGAGAAATGACACCTTCAGAGACCAATTCATCTTAGGTACATATTTTAGGAGGAGATGAAACACCCACTCCAGAGGTGTATTTTCCCCTAGATAAAGGTGATGAGTCTATACTTAGATAATGTTTAGACACATAAGCAGAGTAGGAAGAAAAGCCTTCTTTGAAAAATAGCTATGTACCTCTTGAGGAAAGCTGTGACACTTAAAAGGCTTAAGAGCAGTAACAACAATTGCAGGGCAGGTGATGCAGTTAATCAGTTTCAGTAAGCTCTGACCTGTTCATTGTCTGATTCAATTAGAGTTCTCACCAATACACACAAAGAAGCCCTTCAGAGGTTCCAGCTCTTTCAAATAATTAAATTCCAACCACCCTGCTCTCTTCGAAATAATTTGAACCATTGCCTGGAAGGAACTTGTTGCCTCTACAACATGCAGTATATATTTAGTATTTAAACTAGCAAGTTATTTCCATGTTTGACTTCTCATCTGTGCTGATTTTGGCTGGGGTAGAGTTAATTTTCTTCATAGTAGCTAGTATGGGGCTATGTTTTGGATTTGTGCTGGAAAGAGCGTTGCTAGCACAGGGATGTTTTAGTTATTGCTGAGCAGTGCTTACACAGCGTCAAGGTCTTCTCTGCTTCTCACACCACCTCACCCGCGAGCAGGCTGGGGGTGCAGAAGGAGCTGGAAGGGGACACAGTTGGGACAGCTGACCCCAGCTGACCAAAGGGATATTCCATACCATATGACATCATGCTCAGCATATAAAGCTGGGGGGAAAAAGAAGGAAGTGAGGGTCTTTCGGAGTTATGGTGTTTGTCTTCCGAAGTGACCACTAGCCGTGGTGGAGCCCTGCTTTCCTGGAGATGGCTGAACACCTGCCAATGGGAAGTAGTAAATTAATCCCTTGGTTTGTTTTGCTTGTGTGCGTGGCTGTTGCTTTACTTATTAAACTGCCTTTATCACAACCCATGAGTTTTCTCACTTTTAGTCTTCCGATTCTCTCTCCCATCCCACTGGTGGGGAGTGAGCGAACAGCAGTGTGGTGCTTAGTTGCCAGCTGGGGTTAAACCACAACATTGTCCTTTAAGTAGCTGAGAATACTTGCCCATAGAATAAACTGTATTTCTATCCTTCTTTCGCCTTAGTATTCTTTAGACTCTTGTTGACATGAAAAAATGGTTAAGAATGGCTACTGAAGTATTATTCTGTCAGATTCAATTTGTTAATTTGGTCATCATTTACCAATAGACTATGAAGATATTTCAAAGACAAGCCTTTTGGGTATATATATGTATAATTGACCTAATTCTTTGGATTAACAGCAGCAGCACTCATTTGTAACATTCAGATAGGTGCAAAATAATAGTAAATAATAAGTCACTGTATGTTATGGTCCAGACATCAAATATTCAGACATGGGTTGAACAGACTTACCAGGAGAGATTATAGAGCTCTAGCCTTCCCATTAAACAGTCTCTTTCAGCATTGCGAAACTGTTATACTTAAGGCAAAACACTGTGATTTTTATGCCTTTTGTATATGGCACATCTAGAATATTTGGATCACAACTATTCTTTGAAGCAGCCTGAACATGTCTACTGCACCATAAAGGAAGCAGCCTTTTTTGTGACCCAAGGTTGGATTGGAAAATACAGTGCAGGATCACAGAATCATAGAATGGTTTAGGTTGCAAGGGACCTTAATGACCATCTAGTTCCAAACCCCCTGCAATGAGCAGGGACACGTCCCACTAGACCAGGTTGCTCAAAGCCCCATCCAGCCTGGCCTTGAACACTTCCAGGGATGGGGCATCCACGACTTCTCACAACCTGTTCCAGTGTTTCACCACCCTCACAGTGAATTTTTTTTCCTGGTATCTATTCTAAATCTCCCCTCTTCCAGTTTGAAGACGTTACCCCTCGTCCTATCACTACATGCCCTTGTAAAAAGTCCCTCTCCAGCCTTCTTGTAGGCGCCCTTCAGATACTGGAAAGTTGCTATAAGGTCTCCTCGGAGTCTTCTTGTCTCCAGGCTGAACAACCCCAACTCTCTCAGCCTGTCTTCATAGGAGAGGTGCTCCAGCCCTCTGCTCATCTTTGTGGCCCTCCTCTGGACCCACTCCAAGAGGTCCATGTCCTTCTCATGTTGGGGGCTACAGAAATGGATGCAATATTCCAGGTGTGGTCTCACGAGAGCAGAGTAGAGGGGCAGAATCACCTCCCTCAACCTGCTGGCCACACTTCTTTTGATGCAGACCAGGATACAGTTGGCCTTCTGGGCTGCAAGTGCACATTTCTGGCTTGTGTTGAGCTTCTCATCAACTAACACCCCCTAGTCCTTCTCCTCAGGGCTGCTCTCAATCCATTCTCCTCCCAGCCTGTATTTATGCATGGGATTGCCCCATCCCGCGTGCAGGACCTTGCACTTGGCCTTGTTAAGCTTCATGAGGTTTGCACAGGCCTACCTCTCAAGTTGGTCCAGGTCCCTCTGGATGGCATCCCTTCTTTCAAGCGTGTCTACTGCTCCACACAGCTTGGTGTCATTGGCCAGCCTGCTGAGGGTGCCCTCCATCCCAACATCCATGTCACCAACAAAGATGTTAAACAGCACCGGTCCCAGTACTGACCCCTGAGGAACACCGCTTGTCACTGCTCACCACTTGGACATGGAGCCGTTGACCGTAACTCTTTGAGTACGGCCATTCAGCCAATTCCTTATCCACCGAGTGGCCCATTGGTGCAATTCATGTCTTTCCAGTTTAGAGACCAGGATGTCATGTGGAACAGTGTCAAATGCTTTGCACAAGTCCAAGTGGATGACATCTGTTGCTCCCCCCTTATCCACCAATGCTGAAATACTGTCATAGAAGGCCACCAAATTTGTCAGGCATGATTTGCCTTTAGTAAAGCCATGTTGGCTGTCACCAATCACTTCCTTATTTTCCATGTGCCTTAGCAGAGTTTCCAGGAGGATCTGCTCCATGATCTTGCTGGGCACAGAGGTGAGACTGACGGGCCTGTAGTTCCCCGGGTCTTCTTTTTTACCCTTTTTATAAATGGGGGTTATATTTCCCCTTTTCCAGTCAGCAGGAACTTCACTGGACTGCCACAACTTCTCAAATATGATGGATAGTGGCTTCCCAGTTCATCTGCCCGTTCCCTCAGGACCCATGGATGAATCTCGTCGGGTCCTACGGACTTGTGCACCTTCAGTTTTCCCAGCTGGTCCTGAACCTGGTCTTCTCCTGCAGTGGGTAGTACCTTATTCTTCCAGTCCCTCCCTGCCTTTGCTTTCTGCAACTTGAGCAGTCTGGCTAGAGCCCTTCCCAGGAAAGACTGAGACAAAGAAATCACTCAGTGTCTCATCCTTCTCCATGTCCTGGGTGACCAGGTCTCCCATTTCCTTCCTGAGTGGGCCCACATTTTCCATAGTCTTCCTTTTGTCACTGATACAGAAGGCTTTCTTGTTGCCCCTGATGCCTCTGAGATTATTTACTTCTATCTGGGCTCTAGTTTTCCTAACATGGTCCCTCACTGTTCGGACAATCTCTCTGTATCCTTCCCAGGCTACCCGTCCTTGTTTACACCCTCTGTAGGCCTCCTTTTTCTGTTTGAGATTGTCCAGGAGCTCCTTGTTCATCCACGTGGGTCTCCTGGCTTTTTTGCCTGACTTCCTCTTTGTTGATATACATCGCTCCTGAGTTTGGAGGAGGTGGTCCTTGAATATTAGCCAGCTTTCTTTGTCCCCTTTTCCTTCCAAGGCTTTATCCCATTGTACTCCAGCAAGCAGATCCCTGAAGAAGCTAAAGTCTACTCTCCTGAAGTCCAGGGTAGCAAGCTTACTGTGCTCCCTCCTCGCCACCCTAAGGATCTCAAAGTCCACCATCTCAGGATGAATAATTTCTGTATCCTACGCCACAATCATAGGTGCACTGTTTTCCAGTCATGCTGTACCCACTGCATCTGCCTCTCAGCTATGCTGTACTTAGGACAGCTTCATCTACAGATTCAAAGCCCAGTTCTTAACTTTTGTAAAATGCCTTGCTTCATATATTCATTTGCACCAGGTGAAACACCTGGGTGCTTGTTCTCTGCATGCGAATATTCACTACAGTCCCCTGTCAATGCAAGAACTGGTCCACCACTCAAACAAATGATGTTGCCTTCTGCGCACACAGTATTACTCTTATTTGTTGCGCAGAGACTCTGGAAGTCAGTAAATATTTTAAGAACACGTCTCTAGGATTGTAGTCACCTCAGCAACACAAGAGAGTGCCATTAAATCATGATTCTGAACCCAACAGCATGTTCTAAGGACAATACCATTTTCCATGTAGAGCTAGCCATTCTAGAAACCAAATATTCCAGGTACCATATAAGCTTTCTACCTTTACTAACTATATTTGGATCTACATCAACTCTGGGTCCAGAGTTAACCATGGGCAGCCCAGGCTGTGACATCCATTTTATGAACTTGCTGCTACGTGTAACTGCTTCTGCAAACCAAGTACCATCCAGGCTTGGAAGAATGCTGCCAGCTCAGATCTGCAAGAGAAAGAAGCAAAGTTTCCAGTTGCACTATACCTAAGAAAAGCATCATGGCCCTCCTAGAAGTGGTGGTAGGCAGCAAATCAGTCTGCACCACAGGAAGGGCTCTCAACCACTCTTATAATTGCTGTTTCATGTGCCTTACAGGGTTGCAGCCAACCATATCCTTATTGAGACACCAGTGCCCCTAGCGCCCTTCTATGTCCTGGGTCTCAGTAGTACCTCACAACTGCACAAAGCAAGATTTTTCTTTTTATAACAAAGGGGTAATATAATTTTCTGATACTTATATTCTATTGCACAGAAAAAGCTTTTTGTTGGTTTCAATATTGGTGAAGTTTGCAAACAAATTCAGTATCTCAAAATCCACTGTGTTTCAAACAAGTGCTGCCTGTAGCCATTAATTTCTTTATTACAACTGCAATGTGCTTTCAGAAAGAATAACTCTCTTCAGGCCCCAATCTAGATATAATCATTACTTTATTTTTATTATTATTTTTAATTCAGTCTGGAGAGTTACCATATAAAGATTGCCAACAATAATGACTAGATTTGAGCATTTAGAAGTAAATTACTAAGTATAATGAGAAGACGTGGACTTAATTTGCATTTACCACCAAAAAAAAGAACTGGACATCAGCCAGTGCTTAGATTTATTAACACTCAGAAATGCTGTCACAGCTCATGTGTACATGGGACATTAGTCATGCATTTTGTTAATCTAACATAATATGGAACATAATTTATCAGGACATCAAAATAATAGCTTTTACTCCATTTCGCTGTCTGTGTGAGGATATGCACAATAGACTCTGAAGCTATACATGCACTCTATTAGAGTTAATTGAAACTAGATGATACAATTAACCTGCTTCTTAGTAAAAAGCATTAACACTTAATGTAAAATTCTAATCACAATGAAAGAGAGTAACATTGGAAGGAAATGTGGTGTATAACCGCAAATCATCCTTTATAATTTCTTGAAAAATAAAATGGAAAAATAGTTAACAATAAAGGAAAATAAAAAATATCAAAAACATCAGCTGAGCCAGCTACTGTCTCCAGCTATGCTCATTGTATTCTGATTTTCCATGGGAATATGACATTTCAGTCACTTCCAGAAGTTATGAGTACACTAACTCCTGCTATTTAGATGCAACACAAGGGAACTGAACAGGTGGTCATGGTACGAATGAGTTGTAAAGATAATCCATTTACACTATACACGGTACTGTTATAAAAATTGAAGTTTAAACTTTCTGTTTAGGAAAGCATCCAAATAATGCAATAAAACTGTCTTAATTTTTCAGTTGATGATGATTAATTTTTAATACAAACAACTGTCAAAATTTCCAGGACTGTATTTTCCCACTTTTCCCAGAAAACTGAAAAAAATTTCATATTAACACTTTCTTCATTAGCTGATTCAATGGTCTTATATTTTATTTCTTCAATTTTCTTTTTATACATGCAAAGAAGAATAACAGAAAAACTAAACTAATATATTTGGCAAATGACAGTATGTTACATGAGTGTTTATGGATAAAGGTCGTAAAAAATGTAATATACCATAAAGACTGCAGCTGTATGGAGTAATACAGATGAAATCAACATCACAAATTCATTATACGGTACAAATATATGGTGATAAATATACACCAACAGTTTTGGGACTGATTAGCGGGCAATATTAAAAGTATTTTTAAACTAATATTACAGTTTTTGATAGTTTCTAGAGTGTAGCCTTGGAGAATGAAATCATCTGTCTGACTGCATAACAAAAGATCAACATGCAGCAGAACCTCAATAGTGTTTAAATGAAAAAGAAAAACCTCTCTTACTTTTCCTTTACAGGATTCTAAAGTTCTTCAGGAAAACTTAACATTTACCTGGATTTGGGTTGGCTGTGTGCTTCCCAAAAGCATGTGAAAAATCAAATTTACCCACTCCAGGAGTGTTGTGTTAAGGTTGTTCCTTGCTATGGGAAAGTTAGGGAGAGAATTGGGTTGAATAGCTGATGTTGGGTTGAATAGATGATAATGTTTAGAGGGAAAGGGAGGGGAAGCTGGAGATAGGGCTTAAAGACCTAATTTGCTTATCCTGCTGGGACTGTACAGGGGGAGGAGGTGGAATTAGCAGCTACTGCTCAGTGACGGGTGCCCTGAATATTTCCTTGCTCTCCTCAGCAGAAAGATCTGCAAAGCTTTTCAAAGGAAAAGTAGGTACTAAAGCTCTGGCTGCCCCAGGCAACTGCCTACTTAGCCTGCATCTAGGTTATTCAAAAATTTTGGTGTGGAAGCCATAAGAAATAAAAAGGAAAAATAAAGTAATATTGGCACTTTCAGGCACTACTGTAAATGATTTCTGGGCTTGATTTACATAGTTACTTTCACTGAAAGCTAGTATAATAAAAAAGAATGCATTTAAATCCAATTTTTGTTTGTCTTTGGGGTTGTATATTGTTTTTCTCTCTGATTTATGCATTAAGGTTCCTAGAATCCCTTGAAAAGTCTATGTGTATGCACAGCCATATTCAGCTTGACCCTTTCTCACTGTCTGGCTTATTTATTACCTTTGACATGGGTATGAGGACAAAGAAGGTCTGGAAGACTTTTCTGTGCAAAAGGGACAGAAATATGTCTTAATCCTATTTTAACTCTTCCAAAGACCTCCCAGAGACCCTGCAACTGGTCAGATCGAGCAACTGAAAAGCTTCTTCCATTTTCTTTTCTAATAAAGCAGAAGTACCTGCTGTCCTTGATTTTTCTCCCCGAAATGCAAAAATGGTTGAACCAGGAAGAGCTGAAAGGAACTTCTGTACTTTTGCTCTGTGCCATGGGAAAACAGGTCACTACGCTGTTTGCTTTACACAGAAGTCTCTGCTTTCTGTTGTACCAGTGCCCTCTTAATGCACAACGCGCAATACCTGCAGAGGCAGGCTTCAGAGTGACACACCAGTTTCTCCAAACCAACCAAGGCTGAGGGAATCAGTATGTAACCTCTTCTTTCCACCCTCCTGGCAGGAACAGGCCCACAGCTGTAGTGGCAGATCTCACTCAGACTTGACACTTCCTGAGCAAGCAGCTCGTCCCATGTCATGAATGGCTAATACACATTACCCCAAGTTTTGTGGTCTGCCATCCCAAGGAAAACTCCAAAATGCATCAGCTGGACAAGGGATTTAATTCTCCTTTTTATAAGTATGAAACAAAGACGAGGAAAAAGTATGGAAATAGCTGCAAACAAAAGAGAAATTACATATTACAAGTGCAATTGCTGGAGAAAATACATAAAGATTTTATTGAAAGCAGATGTTCCAGCTTGGAACATTAAGTCTATTTTAGAGAGAGGCAGGAGAAAAAGCATGTAAAATCAATCTGCATTTTCAGAAGACAACCCAATCATTTATAATCTTGGCATCATTCATAATTAAGTCAGATTATCAGTCTAAAAACAGAATGAAAGTGTCATATAAGTACTTCTGTGAATGCAGCAGTAGCATACTTAATGTTTACTAGAATTTATTAAAAATGAAGTAGAAGAAAGATCACATAAAAGAAAGAAAAGCAATCCCATGCTGCATTTCAGAAAGGAGTTTAATTTAATGCTAGCATAAAATAAGTATTGTAATATAAAATTGCACTAAGTGGCAGGAAGGGTTTTTAAAACGTAAATAATGTGAAATTACTAGATGTGCATTTAAATGCAGTGAAAGTAACAATCTGCCATCACATGACTAAAAAAATAAAGGTGGGTGGTTTTTTTTTGGTGGCACTCTGATTAAAAACATATTACATTAAGGTTTTCATCCTCTCCATTAATAATGTCTAAGACCACTTGAATAATCAGAACTGGGAAGAGCTATTTTAAGAATTCCAGATTTCTATATAATAAAATATGTAGTAAATGAGTAATTGCCAGGGTAAGGAATAAGTTTTAAGTAACGTAAATGACACCTGTCTTAATATTTTACAACAACAGGTTTCCAGATGATGCTTCAGATTTTGATCCTCGCTCAGCTCCTTGCACTAGAGGAGGAAGGAACCTCATTCCAAGTGGGATTCATATAATGCAAAAAGTACAATGAGCATTTTCCCCATCAGTTCTTTGACAAAATTCCTCCTCAAGTCATATGAAATTTGCCATAAAACCTGCCAGGTCAGAGCTCATAGAGCTCTACCCTGCCCCTGTTGTAATGCTCACATAACTGAGAATAGAGCAGGAGTTTTATTTGTAAGAGCTCCCTTACTGACCTGCTCTGCTGAGAAATCTATGAGGAATGAAGGGAAATTATACAAAAGTAGCTCTTTCTGAAGTCATGAAGAAGAGGCAAGGCGTTGATTGAGCAAGACTGGGACATTTTTCAGTCAAGCACTTCTTCCAGAGGGACGGGAAGAAGGCTTGCCCAAGGACACTCAGGTACTATTTTGTGTTAAACAAATACAGGGAGTGGCACTTGCCAAAAGGAGAAAGGATGTAATGAATGGCATGGTCTGGTAGGAGGGAGAACAAAAGTAAGTAACAAACACCAGAATTACACTCTTCTATCAGTGAATTCATTAGTTAGACACCTGTCATTTTTTTTCTAAGATGACCATGTACACTTTTCTTATCGTTTCATTCATCTTTAAGCTTCATTGTTTTATGCACAAAGTGTTTGTTAAATGAAACACAGCTGCCTAGGAAAGACATACAGTGAGATCAGAAATTTCCAGCTTAAGTTGATGCTGTCTCTTAGTCTCAAAAGAGACCAATAGTTATTTGAATGTAGCCTGTAAAAAGAAATCACAAAATTTATTTTTTCTGAGTGTCAAATGTAGTTTGTGTTTCCAGCTTTCTTTTTCATAAGCTTTCTGTGTTTCAGGTTTGGATTATTTAAATTGGTTTAGGAATGAAGAAAACTGAATTTGAATGACAGTGGAATGAAACAAGAGCTTCCATGCAGATTCATAGAATGGTTTAGGTTGGAAGGGGCCTTGAAGATCATCTAGTTCCAACCCCTTTGCCATAGGCAGGGACACCATTCCCAAAAAGTATGAACAAATTACTGATGAGCAAAAGATGGGAGTTTATACTTCTTTTATCTGTGAAGGTCAGATTCAGAAATGAACTGAGGTGGTACTGAGCACAGCTTTAGGCACTGCAACACCCTGTGGACTTCTTAGGCTTGAGTGGTGTACATACGTTCTTTGTGCAAGCATGGGGGAGTTAGGGAGCCCAGGAATGGGGTTCACCACAGTTAATTCATGGCTACTGGGAGTGATGGAAAAATACGAAGGAGAAACTCTTCTAAGTTTTCTGGGTAGTGTGTCTGATTGCACTTTTGAGATGGACACCATATGGACCCTAGTTTTCCTGGCCTGAAAACTTCTCTTGGAGATAGGATTGTGGTCTATGTGAGACTACAGACTAAACTAAACAGGACTACAGATTAAACTAAACAGCAGGAGTGAATGTGTCCTTTCAAGTTAAAGTGCCTGCAGTAGTGACGGTAAGGTTCATAGGACCAGTGAGAGAATGACCATTTCAGAAGTTATGTCTGTGGCTCAGCGGGGTATGCCCCAGAAAAGGAGTTATCTGGTGTTCTATTCTCTGTTTCATAGATCAGGCTCTACATTAATGTATGTAAGTATCATTTTAAAGTGTAATAAAAAAAAAAAACAAAACCGTAAATATATAGAATTCAAAATTAAAAGATAGGAAGCAGTATTGTTTAACTTCCAAACTAAAGGGCACAACACTGAAATCCATTTCTCGCCTACATCTATACGTGACCTGAAAAAGGGGTTGAATAGAGAGGTATTCAAAGTACTGCGGAGCCTAGCAGTTAAGATTAATAAAAGTGAGGATCAGGAAGTTCTGAAAAAGAACTCTGATAGTGACTGGGCAATAAAGGCATACATGAAATTCAGTAGAAATTTAATATAAAATTAAAGACATGGGAAAACAGAGCTCTGATTTTACCTATACAGTGATGAACCCCTGAACTGATTATTAGCTCATAAGAACAGGGAGAATATAATATTGAGATTATAAAAATATCTTTATTAAAATGTCATCTCTGTGCTGACTGGTAGTCAGAAAAGGAAAAAGAACCTTATAAATTGTTAGAAATGGAATAGAGGACAAAACTGCAAAACATCACTACATCGTATTATAAATCGACGGTCTTGAATACAGGGTGAATTACCGCAGTACTACTGGAAAGTATTCAGAAGACAGTAAAAAGGATGATCAAATGGATAAAATAACCTCCATAAGATTGTTGACGTAAGGAGACTAGGACTCATCAGCCTGGAAAAAAAATGACCAAAGTGTAATATGATAAAAGACCACACAATCATGAGTGGCAATGAGAAAATAAATAGTGATTGATTGTGCACTGTCTTTTCCAATGCAACAATTCAGATGAACAAAACAAGACACCCTTTCACACAGTTTATAATCACTGTGCTTTGCAGAAACTGTAGGATTATCCATGTCCAGTGGGACAAACTAATTCAAGAGAAATTCTTTGAAACACATAGGAATTATTTCAGATTCCATGAGACAAGTATTTGAAAACTGGGAGAATGTTTGGGGGAAATATCACAGCACAGTCATCAATTTTTCACATTTTCATATACATTGTCCAACATAAAGGTATCGTTACTGTGATTTGGTAGAGTCGTATCCATGTCAGCATGGGTTCAGACTCCAAACTTGCAGCAGAATGTTCCCAGCAATGAGCTCTAGAAATTTGCTTTCTCTGTGCTGCGCCATAAGGGGTTTTCCTTAGAAATGGGAAAGAGACAGTGTAATTTTAAAACTTCATAGGTTATCTTGGGAACTGAATCCAGTCTTTTGGAACTGATGTGTAACCCTTCGGGACTACTATTTTAAATGAAAGTGCTCTGCTTTTGGTTCATCAGGCAATGTCAGTATGTGAACTTTCAGAACACACCTAGAAAACACAACACACACATCTTTACATACAGGGACACTTGCTTGGTTAATCCCAAGCATTTCTAGGTGTTGTTTACCAACCATCGACACATCTGGGTATCAGCAAGCAGCCAGCCCTTATGAAACCAAATACTAGGATCTGGATGACCAGATTCTTGTTCTCCTATTGTAGACCATGAAAAAAAAAAAAAAGTGTTCTGGATGAAAATTTGGGACTAGTGTTCCGAATACATGGGAACAATCGTCTGTCTCAGGCCATCTTCTCATTTCTGGGTTCTGAATACCAACTACAATTTACCGAGGTGCACATAAACTTTCAGATTTTCAGCGAAAATTTGATTACCCGTTTTTAGCTCTTTATTGGTACAGCAAGACTATCTTTTTAGCTACAGTAGTCTCCTCTTGCCTTGGTGTTTAGTCATCTAATGCATGTGACCTGGACAATCATAAGCCCCTCTGCCTTGAATTTTAGTTATATTTAATTAAAACCCAGTTTCTGAGTGCACATATCATTTGAAGCAATGAGATTATCATGGGAATTCTGCAGACACATGGATTGTAAATTTAAGGGTATTTATGTTTTTATGATTAGGTTCTGTTCCCAATGCACAGTATTACATTAACAGCATTTCTGTAGAGATTTGAGAAAGGTGAACTTTATTTCTTTTTAAGTTGACTTCCAGGGGACAATTTCTAGATTGTCTGTAGTTATTGCTGGGGTTTGTGTCATTTTGCAATTTTAGTCCTCCTAAGTACCTGAGACAATAAATGCAAAACAGAAATCTTTGCGGATGTATACAGTGCTTGCCCTGTCATATACATGTTTTATTTCTTTAGGGTCATAGAGTTATAGCTACTATTACCGGAGAAACAGATAAATATTGCAATGTTGGCAATAGAGAAAGTTGATGATATCTCATTTACTAAGTGGATATGCCTATTTAAAGGATATTAATATTTTGATAGAAGTTCTTGCATGGTATTAATCAAACAAAATGCTCTTGTCTCTGCCTAGTGCACACTGAAATGAAATAGCTACATAATAGACTCTCTATATCTCACTGGTACTCAGCACATTCAGAGTTATTTAAAGCCTCCTTTTCCTGGGAGACTATCTATTGTTCAGGAAAATCACATGTAATTGTTAAAAAAATACTAAAAGTTTATTGAGCATAAAATAATAATAATAAAATCAATACTATAAAAATGTTCTGAGGTAGTAGAGAGACATTAGTCCTAACAGCCGTAGAAAATGTTGTTATAGAATCAACTGGAACACTTAAAGGTTATGGACTATTGTTCTATTTCCCTGCTTAATAAGGCTTTACTTCAGCAGTATATGAGTATGATTTAATTTTCTTACACATCTTTCTGTTGTGAGATGAAATTCTCTGTACCACTGGTCAACAAGAAAATGCAAAGTTCAAAAGACACCAGGGAACTGAGTTGACAAGTTAAAATTAGAGGAATCAAGGGGCATGATCATCCACTTTTACATGAGTTTTATGCCAGTGTCACCCTTTGTGTACCAATGTGAACTGAGTCTAATGCATGTCAATTCTGACAAAAATATAACCAAAGCAATCTCTTTATAAAATTAAACATTGATTCATGCATAGTCTATTTCTCTTTATCAGAAATTAAGCATGTTTTTCAGTTCTGGATTCTTTTGATTTTTACATAGCATTTGGTGGTAAATTTCCTATGAAGATAGTGAACATAGTTCTCTAACAAATTACATGGACACCCATCAGCAATCCCTTTATTTCAGTTAACACTTTTTAGTTAATAATTTTTTAGCATAAGTGCTCATTGGTGGAGAAAATGGTGTCTCACTTCCTCTCTAGAAAAACATCCAGGTTGGTGATTGGTACATGCATCTTGTCAGCAAGAGAAGTTGGTTCAGCTTCTCAACAGAGAGAGTCAAGAATTGAACCCAACCAGTTTACTTGCCAAGTGACTGTTATTCATTTGGCACAGGGATAAAAGCACCACAACATCCTATATTTTTGTAAAGGGTGTGCTTGTGTTTTCATAGCTTTAGAAATCAACTAAATTATACTAGGAGATAATCCTTTAAAATATCAGTCTTTCCATGCAAAAAAATCTTCCCCCAATGACAATAACCAACCAGCATCACCTATCCTCTTGCCTCAGAGTCATGCAAACAGTCAATACTGATCAGCCTCAGATTTGCTGCGGTTTTGTCAGCAGAGAGACCCCAGCTAAAATGCCCAGTCCACCACTGTGTAAATATTGGACTCACTTGCAAGTTTCCTTGACTTCACCATGACTTCAAAATGAATTTTGATATCTGTCTGACCAGAAGGCAAGCCCAGTTGTAGAATGGGAAAGGATTTTCTCCAGTGTTTTCTCTTCTTCCTGAAGGTATGTTGTTGATCAAGCAGGTCCTTCAGATATGAATGTTATGTTAGTGACTCTTAGTACTAGTAAATTCAGTATGTACAGAAATGTTCATGGTCATTGAACTGTGACTATTTGCAGAGGAGACTTGCAGCAACAGCATGCAGCATAAACATGGACCACCTAAAACAATTCTGAGATGTGATTTGGTGGTTCAAACACTCCAACAATACCCATATACTTATAAAGCTATCAAAGCTATAGAAAACTGGAGAAACCAGAATATTTCCCTGAGCAAAGGCTAACTGTACAGCTGAGAGTTTCATGATCAATAATGAGTAGTATGGCATCAAGCAAAGCATCCATGATAGCTGTACAGCTTGCCTTTATTCAATTATCACTTTGCTTGTAGTATTTGTTACCTGTAAATTGTTTGGGCAGAGAAAGGAAGAGGTAGGAGGAGCACAAAAGAAATACTACCTGTCTTTTTCTTTCATTTTTTTAGCTCTCTACTCTACCTTTTCTCATATTCCCTCCACTTCCTTCGTGTTGATAACTCAGTGCAAGTTCTTCTGGATAAAGGGTTTGAGTATCAAAAACAAATGTTCAGTGTTTAGCAAGATAGCACCAAATGACCAACTTCTGCAAGAAGAAAGGAGGGGCACGCAGATAGAAGCAGCTGAACAGATGGTATCAAAGTTGTAAGAGAAAGAGCCATTTCACCTAGCTCTAGATGTTTACATTGTGGATGTCTGTACCTGAGATAATCTTTTTAGGCTCTCTTTATATTCATTGAAAAAGACGGGTTAATCTGATCTCTAAAAGTCACTGACTTTGTAATACTTCAATTCAGAAGTGATACTTCCCCATGGACTAGGAAATGAGCTTTGGGGCACTAGCTCAAACATAGATGTCTCGCCAGATGGATCCCAACATAATGATGTTATCCTTGTGGCTTTTATAAACCCAGAACAAAAAGCTCACACCACCTCTGGAATGCCATGGTGCTGCATGTACAATGGCCAGAAACAAACTATATCTCAGATGAGTCCATTTTTTTCAATGAGCACAGCTACTGTTATTGTTCATGCATTAGAAAAATCCCAAGATCACTCTTTTAATTCTTTCAGGCCAGTACAGTGCCCCTTGATGTTTTAGTTCATAATCTTTTTACAAATCTACCCCTAGAGTTTCATAGCTCCCTTAATTTTTTAGTGGCAGTCAGAATCACAGCATCCATTTATGCTTAATTAGAAATTCTCTTGTTTTAAAATCAGTTCTAAAGAAAATAATCTTAGAGCAATAGGTTCCCTCCTAAAGGGTACACTCTGGTACTCTTCTGAATTTTGTTTTGCAATTAATTCTTTCTCTCCTTAGGAAAAAGAAAAGAGTTAGTAATCATGCCAAGCTGGCTGATCACTGCAATTATTTGACAGTGATGTTACTTCTAATTATCTTCCCTTTCGTTTGCTAAGTGGGATGGTAGTTTTTTAATTTCAGTGCACCATTCTCCCTTACTGTTTCTGTACTGCCATTTGTTCAGCTACATTTGGGGGGAAAAAAACCCTTTGTTAAATTCTGATAAACAAATAAGCACACTGTGGGACACATATCTGTAGAGAATAACACTTCCTTCACTGTGCAAGACTCTCCAGGTTATGGCGGGCTTTACCCTATGTTACCTTATGTGTCTGTGTCTTTTCAGACTCACATGTAACTTTACTTCACAAAGACTTTAATCAAGAGACTTGTGCATGTTTCTTGTGGTGTGTCTGCAGAATGAAATCTTGGCCCTTACTTTTGCACAAAGAAGCCGAGGGCAGAACTCCAATAGTCTGCTTAAGGCCACGATGGTACTTTGGATATTTGCAATCTAACCTCCAGATTTGCCCTTGCTGAGGGCAAACAGTGGATCTTAATTTATATACAGCCCTTTTTTTTTCCTTTTAAAAGCAGCTGCCACTTGTGCTGTTTCATGTAACCAAGGGAATTGGTCCTGACAAAATGGGAAGCCGGTAGTTCCCATGCAGAGCTGCTCTCACTGCAGCAGAATTGCCACTGTTGTGACCGATGCAGCAACTGCTTGGGTGGCAGGGGACAAAATGCCCCAAAGAGCAGCATCTTCCTCAAGGATACATTGAAGGGATTCTTCCAGGAACTAGAAATAACAAGTACCAAGAAATTATCTATGTTGTTCAGACACTAGTTTGGCACAGCTTGTGGTCCTGGCTGCACAGCGATTAATGTGTAGCACAGTCATATAGGGGCGTAAGCACGCTTTTCACATTTTTTTATGTTTGTCACCTGTACACATTTAATATCATGTTGGGCATGATTACTTAAAATATTAGCTGATTTTAAATTCCCCATCACTTTTTGGAAACCAAATGTTTGTGCCGTTACAGTATTTGAGGCAGAGAGGTTGGTTTTCCTCCTTCATTTAATTAGTTTTTCTCTTACGTATACCTACCACAGTGATTTCTTCATCAAGGTTTACTGCCTCCATGTTAATGGGTTCTCTAAAATAACAGTTGATCTTCATCATCATTGGACAGTTTTAAATGTAAGATATTATGAAGGTAATCTTCAATTTCTGAGGCTCTCGATGTGCTCACTTCTTTTTGGTACCTCTGTTCACGCTTAGGCTGTTCTTAATATTTAAAACAACAAGTCACTCCAGGTCTGGGACTGAAGATGTAACTCCAATACTTTTCAAAATCTTAAATATAATTTTCTCTTGGACTGCAGACTGCATTAAGAATAGAAGAGTTTTAAATCTCTTTAATTTTGGAGTAGAGTTTTTGAAAAAAAAACCAACAAAAAAACCCACTTGTCTAACAGACTAGAAATTTAAGGGAAATATACAGTCAGGGAACACCCAGCATGGAAGTCTTTTCATTTGGACCAGATTTCTTCATATGACTACACTTTCATTTGTACAGGGCTCTGATCAGAGTCTAAATGTGCAATAGGAACAAAAAAAAGAAACTGTGCATTGTATCTTGGACTGAAAGGGGCATCTCAAAACAGGCTCAATAAATACATTTTTAAACAATATTTCTTTACAGACCCTGACTATAATTTTAAGGGAATCCAGTGCTTCACTATACTGTGAATATTTTCTGCAGTAATACATATTACATCTACTCTTTCATTTTCTTCTTTCAAAGGGAACACAGTTCTAAACCAGTGCCAAGACATTTTATTGAGGCCTTGTGAACCCATTCACTTCAGCCCGTGACTTCTTAACTGCTAAGATTCATGAAAAGAAAGACTACCCAGGAAGTGATTTTTAACCTTAATTTAAGGTCCTTAATTTAAGTATGGAAAAACTCATGCTAAAATTAAAAATGGTTGTGTGGGGTTGTACATGTAGCATACCCTATAAACAGAAGGATTTAGGATACTGAGACAAAATACTTAACAGTAGTGGGTAAAGTTTATGAAGTGCATGGTCCCTCTTTTCTTTGGAAATGATACAAGCTAAACAATGCTACAAATATGCTTAAAATTAGATACTTACCTCATGACTTCGTTGAATAAACACTTCTCCTTATTTCCTGGGACTGCTTCCACTCTTGAGATTTAGTTCAGTGTACAGATTAGGTATTTGAAAGAAGATCTGTGAGCAAAAAGGCAGGTTATGTTATTTAGTACTTGCTCCCTCATTTCTAATAACTACTCTTCAAAGCAAAGGACAAGGACACTATGGATGATACTCTGTATATGGGCAAACACTTTTTAAAGTAAATAAAGTCTCCACTGATGACAGATAGCACCTTTTCTGACTATGACAGATAGCCATTCAGTGAATTTTCTGTATATCCACTGCACAAATTCTATTTCGTCAACCTGATAAAGAAAAGTGATAGCAGATAGAAATCTGTGTCAACACAAAGTAAATTAAAAACGGGGGTGTTTCATCCGATAGTATCTTTTTATATAATGTAATTTCTTGAGCTAATGTTCTGTGTTTTACTTCAAGAGGTTATAGAAAAAGCGTGGCTGATGGATTATAAAGGAAATAGGCAAAGATGAACAGAAGGGCATAACATCAAGTGTAACAAAAAGTAGTTGTTCCAGTATGTATTATAAAACCCTATTTGTTGTCACTTTATAAAAGCCATACATTCCCTCTTGCTCTAGAAAAAATTAGATATTAAGGAGACTAAATAATTCAGTTTTATGAGGACTGATGCTTCTTATTTCCTGTGAAGTATGATGGCTAAATGACAGTAATGTTTGCATACTTCCTGCTCTTCAAACTTTCTTTCATGCTTGTTTTAGATGTGGTTTGATTCACTGCATGCATTTTACTATTCAAGGAACCCAGGAGAGCAAAATGGAAAGTTTTAAATAATGAGTAGAAAATTCCATGTAAAATTCCTATAAGCAGTGGTGGGATATGTTTATCTAATTCTCTATGGTTTGTATTGCAAATTCACTCAAAAACTCTAATAATGGAGCTTTAGTAGAATACTGATTCATTCCAAAAGATTTTCAGGGACATCTGGTATTTCACCAAAAAAGAGTGACAATTGATTGTCTATTCAATATTTCAAAGGAGACAGAAACATACTGATTTGTCACAAATAGTAATGCCCACCACTGTTTATCACCAATTGCTTTAGAAAGATGTTTAAAGAGAGCAATATACATAATTCACGTTCTATTTGTAAAATCAAGTGTTCTATGCTAATCACTATTGTCTTTAACCTTGAATCAACTGACAAAATATGATTATAAATACATGTTCTCTCTGAGAACAGGAGAGGCAACATAAGTAAACAACACACAAGAATATATTACAATTACTTTTAAAAATAGATTCCATTATAATAATTTGATGATCAAAAACTAGTTCAGACATCATTTGTATGCTATTATTTTTTTACTGAATGAAACCATTCACAAATAGCCAGACTGCACACTTACTCGCAAAAGCTAGTACCTATAATTTATAAAATAAGTATTAATAAAAGGAGGGGAAATCAACAATGCGACTCACTGCATCATGCTGTGAACTTTTTTTGCACAGCAGGATGTATTAAAGGCCATTAGTGTGTCATCTCTTTTATTGTGAATTAAGTGCTTTTGAAAATTATTAAATTGATAATTCTGAAAAGGTCTTTTTTTTTTACCTAGTGTTAAGATTGATCCACAATACATTGTTTATGTGATTTCCAGATTTCCTGATAGTTCTGGCTGTGACATGATATTTCCATTCAACTCTGGACCAATGTCCTGGTTTGAGGTAAAACAGGACCAATTTTGTTCAGTAACTTTGCTTCTTAGCTGGGCCTCTTCTAACTACTGAAATTAACTGCATATTGTGCAGACAATCTTGGCTCTCAGAGTGATAAGACCTATGTTTATAGTTGATGCCAAGGCATGGTATGCATGGTCTTGCTTATACTTATTGCTATAACAGCCAAGGGCAGCTCACTTTGTTGTTTGCCCCGTTGGAGGGTCAGAAGTGGAAAAGCATGGAGGGGTCCCACCGGCAGGGAGCAGCGGACAAGTGACCCAAAACTGACCAACAGGGTATTCCATCCCATCTGCCTCATGCTCAGTATATAAAAGCTGAGGCATCAAAGGGTCAGCTCTCTCTTTCTTCAATGGCCCGCGTCTGAAGAGGACTCTGTCTGTTCGTCTGCTTTTGCTCCTGATCCAGAATCCAGATCCGGAATCCAGTTCCTGTCCATCACTGAGTCCAGGCTGGGACTGCCCCAGTGCCAGCCAGTGTCCTGATTGCCATCTCGGGAGCTTGATATGGTTTTCTATATATTTCATTATTTCCTTTTATTGTATTATTAATATTTCATTAAGTAGTTTAGTTCCTTCTAAACTCATAAGTCTCTTTTTCCTTCCTCTGCCTCTCTCTTTGAAGAGGGGTTGAGGGGAGCATCTGTTGGTCTCATCTGGGGTCCCCCAGGTACCCAGTAGCCAACTTGGCCTAAACCACAACAACCTAAAAAGCCCCCCTAAACCTTGAAAAATAAGGTGAGTTTTAAATTGTGAATTCAGAAAAGCACTCAAGCACATATTTAAGCATAATTATGTATTTGATTCCTACTGACTTTACTACAGTTAGCTGAATATGAGTAGTTTCCTGTACTACTAATGAATTTTTGCAAGCGAAGTTTCTGATACACAGTCTAATGAATTCAGAGGGAACCTCTGTGCAAAGCACAGGATGTGGGGGTCCTGGTAGATAGTAAATTATCCATGACCCAGCAATGTGCCCTTGTCGCCAGGAAGGCCAATGGAATCCTGCGCTGCATAGGGAAGAGTGCGGCCAGTAGGTCGAGGGAGGTCATTCTCCCCCTCTACTCTGCACTGGTGAGGCCACAACTGGAATACTGTGTCCTGTTCTGGGCTCCCCAGTCCAAGAGAGACAGGGAACTACTGAAGAAAGTCCAGCGGAGGGCAACTAAGATGACTGAGGGATTGGAGCATCTCCCTTATGAGGAAAGGCTGAGAGAGCTGGGACTCTTTAGCCTGGAGAAGAGTAGGCTGAGGGGAGACCTTATTATGGAGTACAAGTATCTAAAGGGTGGGTTGAAGGAGGATGGAGCCAGACTCTTTTCAGTGGTTCCCAATGACAGGACGAGGGGCAATGGGCACAAGTTGGAACATAGGAAGTTCCGTTCCAACACACAGAAAAACTTCTTTACGGTTAGGGTGACAGAGCACTGGAACAGGCTGCCCAGGGAGGTTGTGGAGTCCCCTTCTCTGGAGATTTTCAAGACCCGCCTGGATGCAGTCCTGAGTAATGTGCTCTAGGCAATCCTGCTTTGGCAGGGGAGTTGGACTAGATGATCTCTAGAGGTCCCTTCCAACTCTGAAAATTTTATGATTCCGTGATTCCGTGATTCCATGAAAGCAGAGGCAAAATGGTTCATGGCCAAAGTTATCAAAGTACCTTTATAGAAATGTGCTATTGAACGAAAGGGGTACTGCAGATATTGGATCCACCAAATGACCAAAAAAAAAGCTATAGAATATAATAAAAGATCATATCAATTCCAGTAAACTTTCTACAGAAAAGTTATCACAAAATATTCATTTGATGGATTTTATAATGGCAATTTTTTAGGATACAAGTAAGATCCAATCTTAAAAAGAAACAGTAAGAAATACTAATTACTAAGATATGAACTGACATATCCTATTTGCAAAATTGCAAAGACAAGGAATAAAACAAATGAAAAACAGAGTTGAGTTTTAGATTATTTATGAAAGCAGGCAACAAAACATCCAGTCTTTTTTTTATTTTTTATTCAGAAAAAAAAACAGAAACACAGGACAGAATCTAACAATAAAATTACATGCACAGGATTTAGAGGAGATAGGAGTATCCAGAGCAAAACGCCGAATGCCAGTCATGTCTTAGAAATTCAAAATGTTTCTTGTATCTCATTATACTAAAAATTACCCTTGCAAAAATCCTTTAGAATGATATAAAACTATAACCATTATAAAAATTTGTATTTGATTTGAACTTGGAGAGATGAGAGCAATATTATGTACTGAACTTTGCATGGAATAACAGCCAATTGCCATCAATAGAATGAAATGAGATGATTATAAATGCTTATAGTAAAGATATTATAAATTTATTTGCCAAGATTCTGAAAGTTGTCTGATAGTGGAAGTGATATAAATGAGGTAGAGAGTCTGCCTGCACAGAATTTTCCTTACAGAAGGATTCAGTCTTGATAAATTATCCTGTACGCACACAAAATAGTTTGAATTGAAGCATAGGATATGAAAAACATATCTATTTTGCTGACATAGTGACAATGTCATTTTTCCCTGGAATCTAAAATGGTTTCTCACTGGTGTCATTTTAAAGTATAAATTTGTCCTTGTTTGAGCGACACAGGACTAACTTCTCTTCTAATGCTTGGGAAAACTGAACTTTTAGAAGGATCTAGTGTCTGAATTTGTGAAAATATTTACTTTATAGCCAGCTATGGTGTGTGGGTTTCAAGGTCTCAGTGGTTTTCGAGCTCGTCAGGGGCAGGGATGAGGAGGAGCGAGACCTGGGCACGTGACCCAAGATGGCCAACAGGATTATTTCATACCATGCACATCACTTTCAATATAAACTAGAAAGTTTGTTGGGAAATGCTCTCTCTCCCTTGATGGCAGCCATCCAGAGAACTTCTTGCCCCAGTGCTTGACCCCTGAGGCCTTCCCTTCCTCCCAAAGCCATAACGCTTGCAGTGTCCCATAATTGCTGTCCACTGCTGGGAGTGCACAGCTTCCTACCGAGTATAATCCTTGTATATTTTATGTTGGTATCATGATCAATATTGTTTCTTGAGTGTTATTAATAGTAATCTTCTATTCTTATTCTACTAAATCTGTTTCTATTTCAACCCCGGGGTTTTCTTGTTTCTTCCTGACTCCCCTTCCCTTGTGGGGAGAAGTCATCAGGTGACAGAATAATTGTCTAAACAACAATAAATTATTGTGGGTTTTCTCAAACCATAACAAACTTCAATTAAATTGATCACGCACTGAAGAAATCAAATAAAGTGATTAAGTGTTTTAGAAACCGAAATTTTCTTGTTTGTTTTCTATGGAAATTACTGGATATATAAATCTCTGTGGGCACCGTCCATTATTAGTATATAGAAGAGCATTATTTTAACAGTCCCTTTAATACTGCAAAGTGTTGTATGCAGATGAAAATGTGTTTCAAGAGAGTTTTAATTTCTCCTCCATGTTAACCAAATGTTCATCCCTTCCACAGTGTTAATAACTGTGATGTCACTCCTACTTAGAAGCAAAATGTTTTACAGAAATTTAGATAGATTTACCTAGAATTTAGCCAAAAATCCTTCTCAAAATTTTAAGCAATATTTAAGAATTTAATATGAAAATCCAGGTATCTGTAGACATTCAGAAATTTATCATGTAATTTATAGGATATTTTATGTTTCTTTGTAAAAGTTTACTCATATAAATTCTCTCTGTAATAATGTTTTTCCCGTTTGTATTTTTCATAATGTCTTAACATTCACAGCTTTACAAGGACTCTGAGCTATTAGATGACAGAAGGAAAATGCAGGAAGGCATATAGTAATAAATACAGTCAGCTGAAAAAAATGTATCAATTGAGAGATCCTGATTGCTGTAGTGTGTTATGGTGTATCTGACATTGCTTTGCTATCCAGCTAATTGTGACCCGCTGTTTTGCAAAATACACATAGCCCAGTGCAAGCACCATACAAATCTGCAGCTTGAATCCTGCCTTTAGATACTTTTAGTATTTCTTTAGAAGCTGACATGAATGGAACACTATAGCGCTTGTAGTCACCTCAGCTGGTAGATAAATAGCAATTTCTATTTCATCTTAACATTAGTTGTCATAACATAAATATAGCAGCATTTGTAAAGCATACATTTTTGAACCTGGAGTTCTTTTTCCCAAATAAATTGATAGAAACAGGTTTGAAACTTCTGTTACTAATCCATTCTAACATGCATCCTGTAACACTCATTTGAAAAGCTACAAATCTGAAAATGTCAATACAGCCCGCCCACATCTGAGGACTCTAATTGTCAGGACAGGGTGAAGAGAGGGGTTTTGATCCATTCAGTATTTCCATCCAGCAATTAAATTGTTTTCCCTTTTGTTTCATTCTTTGGTGTTCTTTTTTTTTTTCTTTTTTCAGTAATCCAAAGCCTGCTAAAATATTTAAGTCTCCTTAAAAAGAAAATGGAAGGGAGCTTACAAGTTAATTCCTAAATAATGTAGACCAGAAAAGGTCTGACCTTTCTTACTCTTCCTATTGTTCTGTCTGGAAAGCTCTTCTGCTCTACGACTTTTCCTACTTGTGGATGTTTGGATATATGCAGGCAGGTGTAGCAGAGCTGAGAAAAGCACAAGAAAAATGGTAATTTGATAACTTTGTAGCCACTATTGGGGGCAAAAATCCAAGTAACTTCAATCAATACCTTTTACCTTTACATTGTAGAAAATTTGCTGCTGTGTTTTTTTTACCTTTCTATATTAGGGATGATACTGATTGCTACATACGTACCAACAAAGAGATATTGATCAGGACGTTCTAGAGGCAAGGATAAAATTACCTTGTGGTTGCAATAAGTCTTGTTCTTAGCAGGAAAGAAGAAATAAAATGTACATGATGCAGCAAAAAGCATTTCCAATGTGATTTTGTCATGTTAATTGACATTCATTCCTTGTCATTTTTAGGAAAACTGACGTCTTTTGGCTGGCTGAGGTTCAAGCTTACAATGTCACCATGAAGGGCTAAAAAAAGGCTTGTACCCTGACATTTAAGTACCAGAGAAAGCTCCGTATCGCCTCCTTCTTTTTATTTTTTTGGGTGACTGAAGCATTAGGCACTAATATCCCTTGTTCAGGACTGTGTCCTTTGTGAGCCAAACTCTGAACAGTGTTAGAGCATAGGCACTTCCTGGCTTGGTTGGCAAGCGCTGACAACACAGGCAAGGAGGAGAAGCAGCGGACAAGTCACTATGGTTCAGAAAGGCAAAAGAGACTGAATACAGGGGAGAGTAAATGTGATTAATATCTGTTACTGACTTACTTCTGTCTCCTTGGTGAAATGTTCTCTCCTTTTGATGAAAACAAAATCTCACCGTGGGAAACATGGAGACCATATATGTATATACTTTTAACATTTTATTCTTTCATTATGTGCAAGGGTTCTCCCCACATGCACTGAAATAAGGATGTCCCCACTCCCTTTCTCCACATTTGCCCACACCAATATTTCATGGAGTTTTAAGGAGATATTTTATGAACAAAGGGTGATCACCTACCTAATACTCCCCTTCAAAGAAAGTAGGACCATAAACACAAAAAATTAAGAAAAAAATAGATGGTAATCAGTTGCACTAACTGTCAGCTGGACAAATCTTTGTTACCCATCCTGCTTTCCCTTCTCTCTCACAGCAATTCCTTCATAACTGCACATAGATAGATTCCCTGGCACTGAAGAAGAGCTTTCCCTGTTTCTACTCTTCAGAGTATTTCGTGGCTAGTTAGCTGGACTACAAGTAGAGTGAAAAGGGATGTCCCTGCAAGATGGCTTTTTTGCAGAAGGGAAAGCAAGCACAGCCCCTGACAGACCGCAATTAGGAATGCAAATGTATACTCACAGCTTGGCAAAATGCTTAAAAATGTGGTTTTCTAATGCCTTTTTTTTTTTTTTTTTAATTCACCATCTCATCTTACCTTTTAGAACACGGTGGTACACTGCTATCGTACTTCATGGCACCTGTAGTACCCCTGGTAAGTATACTAATATGTATTTCACTGAACACTGTCCTAAAACATTAAAAAAAAAAAAAATCTTGTATATTTTGCAAATCTTGTCTGAGTGCCACGAATATTGCATTACAGATGGGGGTTGGGGGAGGAAGGGAGAATAAAAGAGGAAGATGATCAAATGACTGGAAAATAAAAGCTTGTAGGTCAATTTCAGTGCACTTGGACACTCACTTAACATCTCTCTGTTTTCCACTCTCTGAAAAGGGTATGAAAGCAGTTAGAAGTAATTTTATGCCACACTGAAAAAAAGTCAAATATTTTCGTAATTCAGACTAAAAATTTACTGCATCTTTTATATCCTTTTATAAAAAAAAAAAGTTTAACTTACTTTCTGAATTTACCATATTTATTCTAAAGTTTATGCTATTTATTTTATTATGCAAATCATACACTGAACTGTCTGTTATCATGTCACATGCTTTTTTGCTTTATTTCTTGTTCAGTGGCTGAGCAAGCACAAAGATATGTGACACAGCAGTGGCCCAGCTTCACAACCATGGCATGAACAGCAGCAGAAATGCAACTCCTTTCATGTCTCAAAACTACTAGTTTCCCCTCTCCAAGTCCCACCTTTCATGCACATAACTTTCTTGTAACAAAGCTCCCGCAAGTACTTGAGCACCATTATCACCCTGCCTTGTGTCAGCTAACCGCTAGATGCCTTGCTCACAAAGTGGAATCCGTGATCCCCAGAAAGGTACTCAAGGTCAGTATACCACATGCGGAGAGAGATGATCACTTCAACACTGGATTTGCAATAGTGAGCATGCTGAAAAAAGATCCATCTGAGCTGACTAATAAAACTGTAATGGAGAGAGTGCACCTTAAGCTCTGTCCTAATCCGTGGCAGAAGCACTTAATTCAAGGTTGAGTGGAAGCAGCTGGTGCCTCCAACCAGGATTTACAGTCAGAAACACTCCCAGAATTTGGAGAATATGTTGTCTGCAAGACAGCAAAGAGGGAACAGTCTATCCTTAACGGCACTGCAAGAAGAAGGGTCTGAGGTGGGGAGATTCGCCCTTGACTTTCCCCTAGCAGTTGCAACGTTAGCCCAGATGTTAGCTCTAATACATATTCACTTCTGTGTGTCCTTGGAAGTTGTAATTCCCTCCAGGTCTAACCTGCACCTATTGCCACCACAGAAGCAAACACACTGCAAAGCCACATTTTTTTGTAGACTATCTAATATTTTCCAATACTGCATTAATTTTCCAATTCCTCTCTATTTCATCTACTGAATCTTCCAATCCTCTGCTCCCTAAACTCCTTTTCTCATCTGTTCTCCTCCACTGCTTACCATAAGTAGTTTGCACCTACTATCAGAGGCTCCATTTAACAATGTCCCATCCTTCCTGAATCATATTTTGCCTTCAACTAGCAATGGGAGTTGCCACATTGGCCCTGGATGAGGGTTGCCTTTCTCTTGATGAGCAATTACTCATGACAATCAGCATCAAAAACAGATGACAAAATTACCTTTGATACTATGTTTTCTTTCCTTTTGTGAGTGCTCCATTTTAGGAAGACAGGATCACTTTCAACAACAGCTACAACAGCAGTTCCAGTGTATCTTCATTAACTTTTTTCTCTTTTTCTCCCAAATGAAGTTTTTACTACTTTTAATACTGTCTAAAAGATGGCCATCCAGGGTTTTCCCCTCTGTTAAAGCTTCTTGCAGCTGAAGAAAAAAAAAGTAATTGAGAAAGCAATATAAAGTCCTGCTGCAATCCCTTCATTTTGAGCATACTGTATTTCTTGGTGCAGATGAGCCATCCACTAATAAGTTTTTCAAATTATCCAAACAAACTCTGAACTTCCTGCTGGTTCATTTCTCTGCATCCTTCTCTTTTCTCTTGTTGTCAGCAGCATGGTTCCTCCCATGCTGCTAGACCACCTGTTCAAAAGAATAATAATAACAATACCCCTTACTGTTAAAAATATAGCATTTCTCCCAAGTTAACCAATTTCCCATTACACCACTTTAAAATTATCTTGGCGCAATTAACATATCCTGATTGATCCCATTGGAAGTATCCAGGCACTATAATGCAACTAGTTAGTCTCCACAGGAAGAGTCAGCCAAATCACCTGCTCGCACTCATGATGGGGTCTAAATTGAATTCCACAGACACAAGCTCTGGCAGAAGTCATTTCGTTTAATATGTGCCAGGAGTAAGCTCTTCTGTTACGGAAGTAGCTGCTACATTCCCTGTACCACAGTCAGTGCAAACAAAAAAGCTCAGTTTAGTGGGTACGCCACAATCCAGTATCAAACCTCTTTCCTGCAGCTGGGCTCCCTACAGCAACAGTCACCTCCAACAGAGAGATGGTTCCAAAATTAAATTGCCTTGCCTCAAATACTAAATCTAATAGCTTAGATTCCTCTAATTACTCTCACTCCCAAAGCATCCCTTCCTAGCTCCGGTAACAAGTTGAGTGTGGATGTGTCTTGCTCATCCTCAGACCTGGGGATGAGGATATCGACATCCCCCCTCAATACCTGCACAGCTTAGCAATGTCCTAAGGTGTGTTTGATTGGGGAAATCATAATTTTCTTCTATTCTAGTACAGTTTTTCTCATGGATAACTTTGAATCTATACCAGCCTTTCTACAGAAGAAAGAACAGTAATAATCTCCAGCTGTGGGGTGGAATTAGGTGCAGATTTGGGTTCAGTTATGAAAAATACAAATAAATAGTATACTCCCACAGATTGCTGGGTCAAGATTTGGCCAATGATACATGTGCAAGTGTGGAATACAGTTGACCCAGAATTTATTTTATACTGTGAGAATGATGGCTTGGGTTTGTATTTAAAAACAAAACAAACCAACAAACAACAACAACAAACCCTAAATAAATGACTGCACATAGATCCCATTGTGTTAGATTATAAATACAAAGAAAGAAAGAAGCAATTATTGCTCCAAAGAATTTCAGTCTAACTACATGAAATAGTAGCAGTTCTTTTAAAGAACAGAGGAATGAGCACTAGATCATATACTGAAGATTTTTGCAGAAGGTTATGACAGAAATACCAGAAGTGACAGAGGGAGGAAATGAAGATAAAATGTCCCAAATTCAATCCGCAATCTTAATCAAGCTCATCCTTTCCTTCCTCTGAGGGTCCTGATTAGCTGCACAAAATGACTGATTCCAAGCTACAGCTTATTTTGAAGATACTAATGATGTAAGCTGAGGCCACTCCTGTGAATTCTGATGAACAAAAATGACATCCAAAGTCATAAAACCAACCAATCAAACAAAATGCAAACATGGACTTGCTTGGATATACCCACATCCTAGACTTGTGAAATAGTTATATCCCAAAGATTGCTAGGACAATCAGATGGTTTCCTGAATAATTCACTTACATTGTTGAAAATAGTTCCTCCAGCCTTTATTGGGCATGCCTGTGATACAACTCCAAAAAGGAGAGAAGCATCTTTCCCATCTAGACTTCTGAATTCATGCTATACCCACCATTAAGCATTGTTAGAAATTACCAGTGTTCATCTTACCACAAATCTACCTTTTGGCATGATTTAAACTTATCTGCCATGTTCACAAAATCAGCGCCCAGCACTTTAGAAGGGTTTTGAAGTATCTGTACCTTTAACAGCAAAGCATCCAAAGAATAAACCCTGCTATATCAAAAGAAAATGCTCAACATAGCCAGCTCTGTTCTTTAAAGATCACTGTTGAAAGCCATATATGCAAAACAAATCTTAATCTTTTTTTCCTTCTTGTAGGTTTTATAGAAATGTTAATTATAATATTAGACTTTGCTAATATTATTCTGCTTTAAAAATAAAATAGAAAAAACAAGGAGAGGTTGTTTTTCACTGTGGTTTTGGGGATTTTTTAAGTCAGAGACATGTTTTCAAGTCTGGTTAGGAACAAATTCCCACGTGTCATGGGTCTGAGAGGAACATGGAACAAAAGGTCAAATTTCACTTGCTGTTGCATGTTTATGTGTGGAAGCCATACCCACAGCGGGAGAAAGATGCAGCCTGAGAATGACTTGTGTGGGCATGGAAAAGCCGTAGAAAAATACAATTTAAACACAGTTGTGAAAAAAAAACCCTACCTAGGAGTGCTATATTCTTCCTTTTTGATGCTGCTGATGTAGGTTTCAGGGGGTTTTGTGGGTATTTTTTGTTTATTTGTTTGTTTGTTTTTTAGATTTTAATGTTAATGATTGCCTACATAAAGAAAACACATCCAAGGAGGTATGTTTTCCCTGAACATTCTTATTTTCATCCTCTTGGCAGATACTCAGCTTCTACTGTTATTCACTACTATCTTAAATACGTTTACTATCTTTTGTATGAACTGCTTCTCCCAGAACCACCTACTTCAAATTTCCTATCTTCTAGATTACATCCCCTAGTTTTGTGGGGAATTTAGCTTCACAGAAGTAAGAAAACATTTCCCTATTAATGTTATCACCCCAAGCCATGGTTCTGAAGTTTTTCATTTTGTTACCTAAAGATCTTTTCCATTCAAACAGGGATAATTGAAAGCTCCTTAATTTTTCATTGAAACTTAAACTCTTAAGACTCAATAACACTTTTGTTGTATCTTCTGAAAGACGTTAATATCCTCTCTATAGATCAGTGAGTAATTTTTCACAAAGTTTTCTACCAGAGGACTCCCAAGTGTGTGATATGATAACAGTATAATCTTCAGCTTAGAATTCTCTCTTTCTGCTGGTACTGACTCAGATTCTATTTGTGTTTCTAAAGGATGCTTGGCATGGAGCAATCAGTTTCAGTGATTTTATTTTTTTTTCCTTGGAGGGTAACCTTTTTTTCTAATCACCATCTTGAAAGCTTCCTGTATTTCAGGTTAGTTTTGAAAAAAATAAGCAATAGTTTTCTGTGAGTGACTTCTTTCATTGGGAGGCTCTCAGAAAATTTGCTCTTACAGACAAGGAGTGTGTTTGTTTAGATCACCAAATCATTAATCAATGAAATAAGCATCAAAATCAACATTTCATAACAAAAATATTTTAACAAAAATATAGATATCCATCTACTCAATGATATACATGGCAGGACTTAAATTTCAGGCTTATTAATAAAAAAAAAAGATGACTAATCCTTTAGAAGGAAAATAGAAGGGACAGTAGGAAATGAGAGCTTGATTTATACAAGGGAGGGAAGTAAGAGGAAGGATTAAGCTCTCCCTTGTACAGCACATGATCCATGTGATAGAGTATAGATTACAGCACTGTGCATATGCTCTTCCATGCATACGTGTATATCAGCTACATCAAACTGACAAAGCAATTAAGCCATAAAGGATTTTATCATAGGCAAGATTCCATTAATCTGTCAACAATATTTTTTCCAATTTTCTTCGGACTTTAACAGCTGATGGGGAAATGTTCTTTTGTTTCCTTCCCTAGATATCCTTTCCTGTCATCTGATATCTGCTTTTATCAAAACCAGCTCCAGCTATCTATCCTTGCTTTAGATGAAGCTCATAAGTCCCCACAGAAGACTTTTTCATATACATACTGAGGAACAATTTTTGTGGGATTTTAACGTGTGGTGTGTACAGAAAAGAATTTTAAGATCTAGATTTTATGTTGTCTTGAATATTAACCATAAATAAGGGAAGAGGGCTCTTGTTAAACTTGCAGAATAAATCTGTTCTGCTTCTGCAGCAGTTGATGGAAACAAGCCCTCCACTTGGCTCTATTTGGTGGTAAAACTTGGGTGACTCTGTCAGTCACTTCAGTGGAAACATGACAAGAAGAGCAGCTGCAGATATCTCCAGGTAATCTCCAAAGTAACTTGATTTGAGCCATTTCAGACTTGTCTATACCAAGTTACCTGTAAACCACCACAAGCTACAGATTACATAGGCAATGAGCTCCCAAGGAAGAAGGCTATAGATGGGCAGGCTATGGCTGTAACCACCGTGCTTGCAGCTGAACTTCTGACAGATTCCAGACATAACTGGAGGCATTTCCATTTACAGCTTCTTCAGCTTTAACTTCCCTTCTAAGAGGCCTACAGGAAAGATGGGGAGGGACTCTTTGTCAGGGAGTGCAATGATAGGACAAGGGATAACCATTTTAAAATGAAAGAGGGTAGATTTAGGTTAGCTATCAGGAGGAAATTCTTTCAGTATGGGGGTGGTGAGACACTGGAAGAGGTTGCCCAGAGAGGTTGTGGATGCCCCATCCCTTGAGGTATTCAAGGCCAGATTGGATGGGGCTTGGAGCAACTTGGTCTAGTGGGAGGTGTTCCTGCCCATGGCATGGGGGTTGGAACTAGATGGTCTTTAAGGTCGCTTCCAACCCAAACCATTTTATGATTCTATGAATAAGCAATGGAAGAATTCTTTAGCCGTGTATGGGTGGGAAGCTAAACACTAATCTTTTTTTTCCTGTTTTAATTTTTCTTTTAGCTGATATGCAAATGTCCCAAAACCGAGAGTGAAGTCTCTGGCTGTTGTTTACTATGTGTTTCTTCACTGTGATTTTTTGGCAAAGAGGTTTAAATGTTTCATTGTAGAACAGAAATAATTGAAGCCAAATGTAGGATACCACTGAGTAAATGAATTACATAACAAAACAATTAATGTTAACCATATATTAATTTTATTTTATTAATTTCTATTTATTATTTTTTTAATTTATTAACAGTTTAAATTATATAACATAACAATAGTTTAATAATTCATTGGGATTATGACTCACAGAGTAAATGTGTTGCTGGTCCTCCTCTGGATATTGCTCTTTACAGATGAGTAATGCTGCGTGCTTCCTTGCTTTCTGTTTCAAATGCCTTGACCTCAGGCATAAGACACACAGAGGAGAATTAATCTGATTCAATGCAGATGCTAGGGCTAGTCAGTCCCTCTTCCATTCGTGGAAAGAATGGGCATTTCCAGAGCACAATTCTCATCCTCACGGAGACATCTAAAACAAGTCAAATGATTCATGCTTTTAAACTGTTCATTTCTCCTCACTGAGAGTAGGGCATTTAGCAAACTAACTCAGATGTAGATACCTTTGCTATAGACACCCAGAGTTCAGTGAAATAAATCAACCTTCACAGCCAGGCCTGACATCTAAAATTGTCTTAATTTGTGCATACCTCGAAGTATACCATAAAAATAACATAGTCACAACTTTGTCTATCATAACAATGTTTTTTTCCCTAGTATTTGCAATTCAAGGAAGAAAATAATAGAGAGGGATACACTAGAGAAGACCAAAAAAAAAAAAAAAAAAAAANATAGAACTTACTCTTATTATTCAATAATATACATTATTGAATATATAAAAATATATTGAAATATATAAATATATAAATGGATGCAACTGATCCAGATTTAACGGAGGGCTATTTCTTGTTCTTCTCTGCCAAAGTTTTTGTTTTCCAGAGATCTCAAAGCACCTTATAAACAAATGAACTCTCATTACTTTATTTATATAGAGATAAAACGTAAGTGCAAAGAAATGAAGCTATTTAACAAAGTTTGCTTATTAAGCCAATGACAGAGCTAGAGTGAAATTTTCCGTAGTCCCATTCCAAGTGACATTGGACTTTTATAGTGATTCAGTTTTGTAAAATCTTTCACATAGAAAAGGAAAAGAACGCATTGGAGATCAGCAATGCATGCATAACCATCTTGAAGAAAAGGCTGTAACAAATTTTGTCACTCACAATGTTAATGAACCAGTTTCAATGACATTATCAGAAACATAGATTTTATCCAAAACGTATTCTTCCTTTACAGATAAAACAGTACAGATTCACAGGGTTACTAAATGTTCACATATATTTGGGGGGAGATCTTTAAAAAGCAGAAAACTCTTCTGGTATCCCTATTCAATCTGTAACATCTCCATTGCTAATTGTAATTTAAAACTACAGTGATTTGATCAAGTATACTGTAATGTTTGTGTGAATGCTCTTCTTCCACATTTACAACAAATGATTGTACTGGCAGAGCTGTGTAAACAGACTCTTGTGTGACTGTCAAACCGATTCTGAAGCAGGCCTTTTCTTCCTTTTTGTATTTACATCCCTTTAAAAGCTCCCTTCTTCTGAAGAACAGAAATCAAAATGAAGTAAGAGTAATAGTAGGAATAATACAACTAATTTAGTATTTCAGAGATAAAACAGCATGGGGAAAAGAACACCATCATATCTGCGAACAAGCCTTTTTAAAATGCATCGCTAGAATATAGAACTCTTTTTTCAAGATATTGAAACTGATTTTTTTTGTGAACTTCCACATACTGTTATATGAGAGCGGATAAAAACTACAAAAGTTATGTGTGTATAAAAATTAAGAAGTTATGTGGTATATAAGTTAATCGTTAATTGATTAGGTAGAAAGAAATTCTTCAAACTGTGTTATATGAAGACTTTCAGCACAGACTGCCACTTGAAATACAGCATTAGTTACATTAGCAGGGGACTGATGAATTGAGCTATGCATAGATGATCCTAGCAGGCAACCCATACCCCATGAGGTAAAGAAGGAAAAATGTGTGCAGGTCCCTGCCATGCTGAAGTGGGAGGAAATAATTTCCTGAACCCACATCTAATGATTGTTTTGTCCTGAGCACACCACCAGGCACCAAAAATGGATGATATCATACTGCAATAACAGCAACAGCAGAAAGAAAACAAAAAAGCAAATGATGCATCAAAATAATTTTAAATCAGGGAAAACGTCTTTCCTTATCCTCCAAAGTGAAGTGACTGAAGGCCTTTGTAATTTTAATTATTGTCTACAGTCGCAACTGTTCTGAGCCTGCTGAAGGCATCCCAGGCAATCTTGTCACCCCCTCCACTCATTAAAGAAGCAGACAGGAAGACAGTTTATGGATTCATTAATTCCAACACCATAAGGTAACACCAGAGCTATTCAGGTAACAAATGCATGGGGAGACTGCAGGAAGCAAGAGGAGGAAGATGGTCATGTTTAGTAATTTTTTTCACAGCAGAATTGGAGCTAAATTTTATGAGTCACAGAAAATACACAACTTTGAGGAAAGACAGGGACATTCTTTCTGCTAAAGGACATATGAAACCTTTTTATAACAAGATTTTTAAAAATTCCTGCAATGAAACCCAACTATGCTGTTCTATGCAAATTTCTCCTGGCAATATTTACGGAAATTTACTCTTTCAGCCTTTTTATAAACTGCCCATGGTTATTATTATGATGATTAATTACTATTATGCTTAATCATTATTATTATGGTTAATTTCCATACCCCTAGCTTCTAGCTCAAATCTCTTCTAACTTTCATTCTCCTGTCTCTGATAATGTTTTAAAGGTCCATATTTCATGAGGATGAAAGTTATCGATAGGTTAACTTTCAAGTATGGAAGTTTTTAAGGACGTAATTAATATGAAATTCCAATTATTTAGATACATGACTTCTTTCTTGATTTAATAACATTATAATCAAGAATCCATTGAGTATTTTTTTCATCTTATTATGCAGTGTATTTTACTTTGCATGTCAATACATCATGCGCATTTTACAGTAAACTACAATTCACCTCAGAAAACTATAACAGCCAAAAAATTACTGGAACAACATAAGAAGAATAGACCTGTCTATTTTCAGAGTTTAGTATTCTAAACCACTCATAACGATAACATGCTTTACTGAATATACTATCATTAATGGAGAAGTAAGTGAAAATGTAGGCATTATTGGACCCACATTCATCAAAGATTATTAATTAACACATACATCTGAATAAGAAGTTCTTTTGTTTAACAGTGCCCATTCTCTTAAATGCTGCATATTAGGTTGTTTGGAAAAGTGATGAAAAAACACAGTAATCTATTCATTAACTATAAGCCAAAAAATAAATTAATAATTTCAGAGCACTTTTCTAACATAGGGACAACTTCTAATTTCTCAAACAAGCAGATAACATACAAAGTTTGCTTAAAGGTCCCACACCAAGACTTAGAATGCCTATCATGCGAGGAGTTTGTCATGACAGCAAGTAGGGAAGACCCTACAGTTTTGCAGAAGTGCTGGTTGTCTAGATCAATGGTACGCTGCAATGGGATATTGACTAGGATCGCATCAGGACACAGCTTTGTCTAACTGATAATCTCCAGGCAGGGCCTTTCTGTGTAACTTCGCAGGGTTTCTGTTGACCAGTCTGTGAGTTTCTCATGGTCTCTTTGTTTGAAGACTCTATCCCTAACCATCTGCAAATTTGCTAAACATGCCCTCTGGGTCACCATCCAGGCTGCTGATGAAGATGTTGAAAAATATGGACTCTGGTATCTCCTGAGGTATTCCGCTCACCATCCACAAAATAGATGACTAACTACCCTTCAAGACTGGCACTCCAGGCAATTTTCGATCCACTTACAAGCCTATTCTTCCAGTTCATATTTCCTTAGCCTCTAAAATGGATGGTGTGGGAAACAACACCAAAAGCCTTCCTAAAGTCAAAGCACATTATATCCACCAAACACTCCTCATCCACTTAGAAAGTAATTTCATCACAGAAAGCAATCATCTTGTTCACATGTATGATCTGATTACCTTTTTACCCTTCAAATAACTGGAATTAGCTTTGAGCAGGACATGGTCCATAAGCTCTCCAGAGACTGAGTAGGGGCCAGCTGGCTGTAGTTCTGGGTCCTGCTACTTAGTCAAAGGCAGATATTTGCTCATAGCAGATGTCCACAGTTATAAAATACACATGAAGAGGCACCCTTCTTGGATGCACCTCTCCTTTGCTTTCTGGTAATGTGGCTGCCTCTGCTGATGTAAGAGAGCGTGCTCTAATAGGGTCAGCTTGGTGTCAGGTGCAGGAGTTACAAGAAGCATCAAGCAAGGTTCGCTATGTTAGGGAAAATGATCAAAAGAAAAAAAAACCACCTGATTTTGATCAGGCTTCCTAACACAGTGAAAGGGAGCTTTAAACTAATTTCATTGGTTCATGGGGAACAAAGTCCAAAAGTAAGAAAGGGAGAGCTGAAAATAGAGGAGGTATGCAGAGAAGAAAACCACTATGGGCTTTCATATTCTTACTCAGAAGAGAGGGTATTAAAAGGCTTTCCTCAGGTGGCTAAATACTAATGTGCATAGCTGAGGAAATAAACAAGAAGAATGTAAGGTTTGCATACAGTCACAGGACTATGACATGACAGGAATCACAGGAACTAGATGGGATAGCTTGAAGGACTGGGTCATGGTCACAGACTGTTAAAGGCTGTGTAAGAGTCTCTAGGGGGAGGAAAAGCCCTACCGTAAGTTGATTTTTGACTGCCCAGTGCTGTAATATCTGATAAATACTTGTTGAGAGTATCTGGCTCAAGGGCAAACAACAGAGAGGAATGTAATGCCAGGGATATTGTGGGAGACCAGTCAGCCAAGATGAGGCAATATATGACGCTTACCCCAGGTAACTAGTGAAGTCTTTCACTCATAGGCCTTTCTAGAAGCTGCAACTTCTGTTGGAAGATCAACATGGAATTATACAAACACTACAGGAGGTTCCTAGGCTGTGGTCATTTCCTGAAACAAATGATAAAGGCAACCATCAGGAGTAGTGGAGGGAAAATTTTGATGAGCTATAGCTGTAGAAAATTGCATGAGTCTCACTCTTAATGAATAATTTGACAAGTGCCATGACAGTCAGGATAGTACAGATATATATACTAGCAACAAAGGGTTGGATGGCACATAATGTCAGTGAGACTCTAAGCAGGGTATAACACATAACAGTTCCACCATTTACACTGAAATAGAGGTTAAGTTTTAAAATTAGTCTAATGCCATAAATTGATTTCAGCATAGACATGAAAATCGATCTTTGAATTTATGGAGGTCTGGCCAGAAAATTCTTCCAAAGATCACCAGCTTTTGCTTCATATCACTGAATCAGCTACTGAGACATTTTATAGAGACACCATGCAGAGAAATTAAGTTACACAAAATAATGTAAAGGTTGTTCAAAATAATGTAAAGATTTTTCATAATACAAGCTGACTAATGGCAATATGAACTTATGAAAAAGCACTAATATGGTGCCCAGTGACACGACAAGAGGCAATGGGCACAAACTGAAACATCACTTTTTTACTATGAGGATGACTGAGCACAGGCACAGGTTGTCCAGGGAGGTTGTGGAGTCTCCATTTATGAGGATATTCAAAAACCATCCAGATAAGGTCCTGGACAAGCAGCTCTAGGTGGCACTGCTTGACCAGGGCGATTGGTAAGGATGACCTCCAGAGGTCCCTTCCAACCTCAACCATGAAGGAAGAAGGAAAGAAAAGAGGAAAGAGAGTTACCTGATTTATAAAAAAAAAAAAAAGAAAAAAAGAAAAAAAGCATTCAAAACTGAATGTTCATGTTATGGTTATATTAAATATACTTTTGTTTATGCTATTTGTAAATACCTGTGAGTAATTTAAGATCCAACATTTTAATGTAATTATTAAAATTCCATCACAATGAAATACTTAACTGAAATAATAACTTCCGATCAGATGTAAAATACTTCATTGATATATATTCATGTTATTTTTATGTACTTAATTTATTAAATAAATCATGTATTCATTTAATGTTTATGTTAATTTTAATTAAGTTGATTTCTAAATAATTTTTTTATTAGGGAAGTATATAAATGTGATCCCCTATTCTGTAAAAGTGCAATATTTACTGATAACATGAGCAAATTGATGCATTATAGAATTTCAGCCCATCATTTATACATGTCAAAGTGTAATAGCATGGGATGCATCACCATAAATCATTCCTCTATTATTTAAAGTGTCGAAAAAGTCACCTCTAGACTTAGGACAATACTAGCCATATTGGTTTTATTGAGTGAGTGATCAAACTAATCATTGAAAGAGTGTTATTCACACTTTGCAAGTGCAGTCTGTTCATTCCTTTTTATTTTTGTCAAGGATGACTTCCTCACTGTAAAAAGAAAACAAGAAGTAGAAAGGAAGAGTCTCCGAGTTAAATGAATCTATTAAATAGGATGTTGATTGCACTGCTTATAGATAAGGAGTGGCAGGTCGCAATAAATTAAATGTCAGCTGTACCTGAAAGGGAGCCTAGAGAATTCCAAAGTCTGGAAGAACTGATTTATCAATTGCACAAATGTATTGGTTCATGCAAGACCAGCATACAAACAATCAAATCAAAGGATGTAAAAGGTGCTGAAAACAAAGAATGTATTTCTGCATGCATTGTGAAAGTTTATTTTATATTCACAATGCCAGTTATTTGGACCAGCACTATTTACAATGACCAGGGAATATTAAATTGGTAAAAAAGTATTTTAAGAGGATAATATCCCTGGATAATCTACAAGGTTTCTTATTACTGCTGTCTGCCATTGAAACAAACAAACAAACAAACAAATTAAAAAAGCCCCAAAAGAAAGAAGCTGATGTTGAACACACTTTAAGCCATTTTTTAGTACTCACCTAGCATCAGATGAAACTTTTTTCTCCCTCTAGAATATTTGTACCAGCCTAAACTTGCAGCTATATGGACAAATATTGCAAGATTGACATAATATCATTTTGTTTCAGCGAGAGTGTAAGCACTGCAACATTTTTTTCCAGCGTTCTATAGGAAGCTGAATTTCAGCAGATAGGAATTGTTTCTCTAAGCAAGACTCGCGGCTGCTATTCACTGTCACAGTAGCACATACTGGGCATAAAGTTGCCCTTCAGGCCCAGAAAAGTCTTACTCTAAAAGAAACAATTTCTTTCACAGAATATACTTTCTCAAGGACAGCTCATTCTGTTCATGACTCCAACTTCAGCGCTATGTGGGTTTGGGCTGTTTTTTGTTTGTTTGGGTTTGGGTTTTTTGTGAAAACACAATAAAAACACTATTCTCACTTGTATGCAGCACATCCCATTTGAGTTTTTCCTTGATATTACATTTCGGAGACATAGCTGACAGTTGTCTAAGCCTCAACTGGTCATCTATTTGACCAATGGGAAGGGGATTCAGTCTTAAAACACTTGTATAAGATAATGAAATCAAATAATCTTCTGCAGCTGGCTCTTCCTTTTCACTGATTCAAAAAACAAATCTGAAAAATTAGCTTAAATTTATATAACTAAATGTCTAAGCATATCTAACTGTGAAATTTTCTTTCCATCTTCAATCTAGATTCTGTCCTTTGCACTTGTTGCAAAATGCTTTTATTGATAAGCTCATTTCATCCAAAAGTTAGAACCAAAACACTGCCCTATATTTTCTTGACCTGTCTGGTTTTGTTTTTGAACCAAGTGTTTTCTTTAATCAGGTCCTCCTTTCGCTTCTGTAATCCATCTTACCCTGTCTGTCCTCTAGCTATAAAAGATCCATCAGCTTCTCCTCCAGGTGGTTCCCATCCTCTTTACAGTGTTTCTGTAGACCTGTTGCAAGGCTCTGGGATCTTTTTCCTTTCTAAGTTATCTTTGGTAACCTCAACCATAAGCACAAACTCATCTATCACCTTTATGATAAAGTCACTCTGATGATTCTGTGAATCTCCTTCCTTCTCTCTCCTTCAGGTCTGTCTTTCTGTCTTACTGCCTGACATCTCATATGGGATGTCCTTCCATCAACTTAGAGCTTTCTATTTTCCTTCCCCAAGCCACCCAGCTTGATCACCGTGAATGTGACCTCATTACTGCCCCATCACACCATACCTTGAGAGTATTTTCCTTTTCTCAGATTTCTCCCCAGGACCCTATGTCTGCATATCTTTCTTAAGATTTTTGATTCATTTGTTCCAAAAGCACATGTTTTCACACAAGCTCTTTTAATCTCCTGTCCTGATGAGCATTACATCCCATTGCCCAACCTGAACCTGTGTGATCAACCTACATCTATTGAAATAACTGCTGCAAGGGTCATGTTTCAAATCAGTCATCAGCTCCTACTATTCTGATAAATGTTGTGTCATGCTCTTCTCATACTTCCTTGCTTGCTTCTAACCACAGGATTTTGGTGCCTAAATATGTGTCTGTTGTCATTTGAGATTCTTTACAGCACTTGTGAGAGTCTCATACTCTTTCCAGTCAGCAACTTGAGACAGACAGGATCTAAATTGGCATCTAAAATTATGCCTATGTTTCAGCAACTGAGTTCCATCCATCCCATTTTATACTTAACTTTTAGATGGGCCATTGGTATTGCTGCTTCTTCACAATGCCTGCAAAAACCCCGTTCAAGGTCACATCTGGGGCTGTCATCTGCAATCACACAAATAAAATTACAGTCAGTGAGGTGGTTTCAACTCCTGTTCCTTCTCCTTTTTGCCTGAGAAGGACAATTGTAGTAGGGAAAAGCAGATGATCATTGCTTCAACTTTCGCAGCTAGCAGGATTTAGAGGAGCCTCCTTGGGTTCTGCACTTTTCAGACCGCAGCAATCTGAGTATCAAAAACTGGTTCGTGCTGATGTAAGTTGATCAAAGTATTGTTCACACTCCTCTATAAAAATATCAGGTTCAAACTTGGAAAAGCTTGAATCCAGCCCTTTGCTTGACGTGTGAGTTTGTCTAAATGCCTTACCCTGTCACATTCAGCTAACAAAATAGAACAGAAATTATGTTTGCCTATCACAAAGACAGCAAAACAAGTAAAACGGGAGAAGGTTATGTTGGAGGAATTTCCTCCTCATAATAGATGTATAATGAACAAACATTCTTGTTTTACATGGAAAAACAATCAAGGGAACAATTCCACTAATGTAGTCAGTAAAATAAAGAGATTTCTATCTTGATAACAATTTATCTCCCTTGTCAACAACTTGAGTTGTACATGGTCCTATTATTTCAATCAGAAAAAAAAGCTGCATAAATTTCTTTTATTTTAAACATTGAAAATAAGCAAGAGCCTCCCCCAGTTTTCACAATATCGAGCATGAAAACTACAGATCTTTCATTATATTTTCATCCATCACACAGCAGTGTAAATTGTCTTGACTGAAGGATGTGCGGCTCAAATGGCTTTGGCAAGTGATTAAAATCCAAGGGGAAGTTGTGATCATCTGAAAGAGTATTTGTACTTAGTAGGTGAAAATGCTATGTATTTACACTGAAATAAAGAAAGACAAAGAAACATCAATAAAAACATTTTAAATGTTGGTGGGGAGAGAAAAAAAAGGAAAACCAGAAGAGTTGGTAGTCTTTGAAGACACACTGATGTTCTTCAAGCTACCTGCATCAGATACCTGCTTTTGGGATATTTTTTTTAGTAACTCCATTTCAACAAATTCTCCAAATTCTGGATAATTTCTGCTGTGACTATTAGATAACACATAGTCCATTCAATATACTTTAGCCATTCCTGAATTCATTCTTCAGCCACCGGCACTGAAAAACCAACAGAGAATGGAGCCTGTCAAGTCCAACCTTCTCCCAGTTTGCCACTTTGGTTTCTCCTCTGAGCTGTGGCTGGCCTGGGATTTATGGCAGGGAAAATACCATGCAGGAGTCAGCACCTTCACAGCCTTTTAAATTTTTATTCACAGCTCCACCATAGGAGTTACTTTTTCACCAAAAAATTATTTTCCTCTCACCAGTCCCTTGCCCATCCTCTCATCTCAGAACAGGTTCTTATACTTCTTTTGCTCTGTTTTTTCTCAAGAAAGGACCCTCTAAGTCATGGATGAATGGCTTTTATATACAGATGTGCTGCCAAACTAGGTAAAAGGAGAGAGGAGAAACTGGCAGGGAGGGACAAGGACATCTGCCTGCAATTTTCAGCAGGTAGGCAGTGAACATGAATTTTACAGACAAAGGACCAACAGGAAGAGGGAGACAGATTTTAACCAAATCAAAACAGCCTCAGGACTGCTATAGTTTGAAAGACTGAAATTAGCAAAGCTGTACTAAGACTCCTCCAATTAAAAGTGCAGAGGTTACTGAGAAGGGCTGAAAGGAATTTCCCTGCCATTTTGCATAGCAGATGTGACTTCTGGGGAGAGAAAGTCAGTCTCAATGTCCCAGCCAGTGACAATGAGAAGCTCTTTCAGGCACTAACTACTACATCAATCAAATACTTTTAACAGAAAAGCCTCTCATCAGGCAAAGATTGTTTCAATGGAAGGAAAGTTTCCAGCAGCAAGCATTTCCAAGGAAACCAAGCAGGCAGACCGGGCAACTGTCTGCTGCCCAGCATCCACATGGCCCAGTTGCCTCACTGGGCTATAGGATGGCTGATGGGATCTTGGCCAGTTTGCCATGGAATTGGTGAGTGAGAGCGGAGCCAGAAACGGTTCCAGTTTTCATAAGGTGTGAGGAAAGGCACCTTAAGAAAGAATACAGAATGAAGTGAATCAGTAGGAAGTAGAAAATTTTAGTGAAATGCAAACTGTAGTTTCTTAAATAGATTCTCTATTTGACCCTATCTGTTAAAAATGGTTGTCTTATATCCAGTTACAGTTTATCAAGCTTCATCTCCCAAACAATAATCTTTAGACACATGAAGAGCACCACAAATATTCTGCTTAGGAGAATATCTTGGATCCACATCCAGTTTTTCTTGCAGAAGTATTGGCTTATGATTTTCTCTAACAAAAAGAAACCTTATTCTCATTACGTATTTTAAGTAGCAATGGTTTTATATATGTATTATACACGGTGATTTCAAGGAAGTGGATGGTCAGTGAACAGTTGTGGTTTTTTTCTGGTGCTTTATAATTTTCTGCAGAACATAACAGTGAAAGCATCTTTAAGTTAATTATCAAATTGAAAAAGAAAGAGAAAAAAGCAGGCAAGAAAACAAACAGATTATGGATGGCTGAGTGGGGACCTATACTTTCAAGTTTAGACAAATTTAGATTTGTGTGAAAAAAAAGAACCAAATTTCAAATGGTAGGATATAATTAGATAATATTATATGTATATTCAGACTTCCCAGTGTGGATTACTCCTACACAGAAGCTAGAACAAGTGATAAGAAATATTTATTACTTTTAAAAAGGAAAAAAAATCCTTTCAATTGATATGTATATTTTATACTTCATAAATTATTCCAGTATATTTGGAAGGTTTATTTAAATTTTATTTAATAAAAGTCAACCAACATTTTAGTGAATGTTCATGGGAATAAAAATTAGAACGTGTATGTAATAAAAGAATGGAACCATTCCTCATTTTATTTAATTTTGTGACTGGTTCTAGTACATGTGGCATAATTTAGAAAGACGTTCACTCTTGATTTAATGACTTTAAACCATAGAATAGTCATTTTACCCCAAAGTGATTAATTAAAATTACCTTTAGAAAGTACTTTATTTATGTTCTAGAATTGGTAGCTTCACATTCTGGTTAAGATTCTGTTACACCTTGTGTTTAAGATTACAAGTATTTTTACATAGGAAACTCCAAGCAGTTATTCACATTACGAGAAGCTCCTGTCCAGATGGTGGGAAGCAGTCCTAGGAGGCGTCTTTCAACTCGAATAATTCGGTAAAAACCGTTTTCCATAACACCACATTGGAAAGGCATTAATTATTCCTACTGCTGCCTACAATTCCTTGTTAACTAAATGCTAAAACTGAGTCTTTTCATGGTCTCCAAAATCAAAAATCTCCAAAATCCAAAAATTAAAAGATAGACCATTGCCCAGTTCATCCCATTTAAACTCCTAAAATACCAGTATAAAGTATCATTTTCTTCTGGAGTTCTCACTATTAAAAAATTGTTGATTATTTATACCAGTGACTCAGAAAACCTCTCAATATTTTTAAAACTCTTGAACAGAACTGAAGTAGTCATGTAGTCAGAAAAAATGATTAACTTGAGAGAATGCTTATTACGCTTCCAGCTAATTAATGCTGGCAAAGAAAATATTATACACTGCCATCTACCTCAGAAAACAGATATTTACTAGATACTACATCCTCTCCATCAAAGAAATGAGGACAACAACAAAAAGCATTCGATCTCTGAAGTTTCCATTGACTTACTTCTCTGACAAGGCCTCCAGTCTGGTCCTGTTTCTGCAATCCAGCCCATGCATGGACATGTAAAAGTTCTTGTCAGCATTTATGGGCTTCCACAAATAACAAACCAGACTCTGGGGAAAAAGTGGGAATTAGGGAAGATAATAAGAAAATATTTTTAGCAATGCAACTTGGGGGGAAATTGTAAGCTTTTAATCTTCATCTGTTGGTATTTTCAAAAGGAAGGAGTATAAAATTTGGAGCCTTAGACTTAAGTTCACTTAGTCATATCATCTACAAAAACCAAGAAAGGACCAAGATCGAACCTAATTTCCGTCATCCTCTCCTTGTTCCTCTTTCAAAGTTAACAAGTATTAACTCTGTTTTTACAATGCACAAAACCCCACTGATTTCTTCTGATTCATGAAAAATATTAATATATTTTCTTTTCAGATTAAGCCAATTTTTTTTATTAATAGCTGCTTGAGAAATAAATGAAATTATTACTCTAACGAATGTAAGATCCAGAATGGTCTTTCGATTTTTAGGTGTTTAAAACAAGGTCCTCTCTGTATAATCCCTAAAGAACATTGTATTCCTATGTGGTGTAGCCTATAATACAGTGATTCACCAAATGAACTATAATATTTTATACTACATGACCACTGTGACCCCCTACTAATGTCATTGCTTTTGGAAAGGTTAATCATAATTGTTATATCAACATGGATGTAACTTCATGGTTTATCTGGACAGGGTATACATAGAAAGACATGCATCTCCCCTAAAACAAAAATGGCTGTTGTGTTTTGATGGGCGTCTGTTGCACGGGATTACTTTTTAAAGTGAAGATTTTATGTAGAAAGTTACCAGCTGGGAAGTGAAAATCAGGGACATCTCAATATATCTCAAGATCAGATACAATGGATGAGATGGAGTCTAGAGCCCAAAGGAATGAAAGGATTGGTGGGAGTCCAAGAATTCTCAAAGGAAATAGTTTTACTAATGAATTTTCAACTGAATTGCAAAAACAGATGTTATCTGTAGGACCTGAGGACACTGGAAATTGATTGTGCTCATAGGGCATACAGAGCAAGTACCTACTCTAAATGAGTTTCTTCTTTACCTACCTCTGTGTTAGAGTTTATGGTTGATGAGATGATCTGCAAGGGAAATGATATGCAGTTGCCACCGTCAGCTCTTAAACAATAATTACATTGTTTTAATTATTACAGACTCTAGGAGCTGAACATTCTAGTTTGTGGAGTTTGCTTTTTTCATGTGAATGAGTAAGATGCGAAGAAGCTTGCTTGTGTGTCATCGCTTCACACACCCTACGCTTGGCTTTGTAGTACTCTTTCTCCTACAGAAAAAACCCAACACAAAACCAACCAAGCAAAAATGAAAAAAGTGGAGACAGCCCACCATCTGAAGGTTCAGAGAACCTTGAACCTTCACTAAGCACTAGTTCCCTCAGATGGAAAAAATTTAGACATAAAATAGCTTTAATTTGAGTTCATGTAAAATCTAACTTGAGAGTATAGAAAGCTTGAAAACTCTCACTAATTAAGATCTGCAGTCTGTCATTCACCAGCTGTATATCTGGTTCTGATTTGTGGTAGTCAGACATTTCTCATCACACATTTCTTACTCATTATTTGCACTGCTGGCACTACTTGGAAAGGCTTGCAAAAGTCTCTTTGTTCCATGCCTTTAGAATAGACTCCAGTGTGTCTTTGTTTTATTCCTTCTATTGCCACTGTTCTGGAAATAGGGAATTATGAAAGAACAGCCTAAATAAAAAGGGAAGTGCATATAGATTAGAAGGAGCAGAAAGAAAAACATAGTATCAGATTCTCAAAACAGATCATGGAAATGCCATTTACACCATACCCAATCCCAAGCAAGGCAAACACTAATCAAGATTATTGATACTGATTCATAACTATTGCAATAACGATCACGGGCAAGGATCCTACTGTGTTAGTGACTGCTGAGAAATGGGACAGAAAAATCACTTTTTCAAAATACTTGATGCTTAAGTGTAAGAAATGATGTAGTAAATGCAAGAGAAAATGAGAGAATTCTATAAAGTATCCTAAATTCCAGCTCTAGCACTCTACCTGCTTAATCACTTCCACTCTTATTTTGGACTTTCTGTTAAAGATTACTGTCAGGGAGAGTATTACAAGGAGATTCACAGTTACAAAGGGGGTTTTGCAAGTGCTGATAAGTAGCTCATTTTATATAGTGAAGGCTTATTTTTTCTTTTGTGTTGTTACATTTAAGTAACTAGATTGTGGTTTGGGCTGGCTTTTTGTTTTGGGTTTTTTCCCCTCTTTGATTCTTTTGGTAGAAACAATGATAGAGGGCCAAAATTTAATTACATTGTACTGTGTCTCTCTCATCCACCATTTTTAATTTGTTAGGTCTTACACTCACAGCCACAGAGACATTTGTAGTGCTGGATGATTGAGGGCCTTCGGAAGTTCCTGCTGTTTATTGTCCCAGCTCCATTTCACCTGTGGCTCTTATTTGGCTTTCACTGTGGTGGCTCTGGAGTCTCTCCTTATATTATCTTTTATTATCTTGTCTCCTGTCCTGTTCCATTCTAATGTATTCTGTTCTGTTCCCTAAATTCTGTGGTTATATATAAATAACTAATAAACTTATTTTAAGAAGCCTTTGCACACAATGCCTATTTCCTAGCCCAACCTGAACTCTTACTCATTCCCTACTACCAAGATCTTTTGTTCTTGTTTATTTCATTAGCAGCTATATTTCTACATGCTAATTCTAAGAGTTAAACTGAATCCATATCATCATCTACCGTCCACCCAAGTTTGAAGTAAATGGGTTTAAATTTCTTATAATGTTCTCAACATTAATTGTAGCTTATATCAGTTAGGAATTGACACTTTAATTCCAATCTGTCACAGTGAAGAAGATTAAATAAATTACATGGTTGGAGAAAAGTTTGACTCTTCTTTTTTTTAGCATAACTCTCCAAACAATCTTGGAAACCACAGCTAAACAAATTAGGGATCCAAATTAAATGTTATTAGATACCCTGGCATTATAGATCATGTGAGTTAAAAGAGCCAGTGTATTTATAAAGATGAATTATTTTCTCCAGTAGGGTTTAAAAAGCCAAAACCATACTAAAGATAACTTCAAGACACAGTCATTATCTAAAAAACCAAAAAGGTCAAAAAAGTGAGGTGAGTCATTAAAGGTGCATCATAGCAACTCACTAATATAGAATGTATAAAGCAAAAACATGATAGGCACTCCAGAAATCAAGAAGATGTCACCATAAAATATGACAGGGCATCTCCCCAGAGTGCAAAAATCATGAAAGTCAGAATCAAGGTGATCCATAATAGCTCACTTAAATTTTCTTGATTATCCTTCCAGATTTTCCATTAATTTTACATTGAATAGCCTCATTCCCATAAAATCCCTATTTTTAAAAAGCATATTTCAGATTTATTAAATTCATATTTATATTCTTTCTCATCTTAAATAATTACCAATTTACCTATTTCCAAAATTTCGTGGTTTATATTACTTCCAGGTTATATACGCATTTCCAAACAAAAAGATTTCATCAGCCAGAAGTAATAAACTACATGCCACACCAGTGATTCTAAAAGTGAAAGTAAAATGTGCTTAAAACTTCAAAATTAGTTTCTTAATATTCTCAGTTTGAGATACGGTACTACATAACTTACTTGTACAAACACAAATAATCACTTTTCTAAATGTAAGTTTACTTTGCTTTCCTACTAGAATTTTCAGAAACAAATCTAGTCAGCTCTTATAAACAGATAAATACATTTCTTCTGTCTGTTACATTGTATGAGAGCCAAAAGTGTATTAAAGAAAAATAAATCAGCTTTGCAATAAATTTTTCTGCTCATTTTTCAATGTTTCTTTGCATATCAAATTTTCAGCATTTGAGGGTATTTGCAAATACAGCAGATTCTGTTCTGTATAGAAATTATTCTGATCAAATCCCCTAAAGAAAAAAAAAAGTAGTAGTCATTTTAATGAATCATGTAATTTGTAGACAGATTTCTGAACTAGACTATGAGTCAAATGAAAATAAAGATAAACTGCATAACGAAAGAAATACTTTTGAAAGAAATAGGGGGAGCTATTGCAAGCTGAGAAGGTCTCTGGTAAAACATATCAATGCATAGATGAAAGTAAAAAAATCCCATTTGAATTAGCAGTAGAAATGTCAAAACAAACATTTTGCCCTACTGATTAATAGAAGAAAATTAGGCAATTTCCCAGGGTAAGATCACGAGTTTATGTTTCTGCTTGATTCTCCCCAGACAATGGCCAATTACAAACACCACAACAGAGCACTTGGAAACTGTGATAAACTGATTTTGCATCCAGACTTTTAGCTACTGCAGGTAGGTCCTACCTATTCAGTTTACTAGAATATATTAGCTTGTTTGAACACACTGTCTAAATTGCCATTAACATAATCTGAAAACTCAGCAGAAAACTTCAGATCAAGTATGCCCTTTATAAAGACATTCGTTGATAAAAATAATTCAAATATTAAAGTTTTTTTCCCCCTCCCAACATTAAATGTCATGAAAACCCTAAATAGTGCTGCTTGTTCTAGTATTGTTTAAGGCACTACCCTGCTGAGATCTGTACCACACAGCTGATCTAATTTTCCTCATAGTTCAGATGGAAAAATGCCAGAAAGTGACTTTGCCAAACACCATATGCCAAATGGGGACTCTCCCACCAGGATTTTTCAGAAAACATTAAGATTTTCATCTGGTACTCTGTAGGGAAACAACTTTCATCCAAAAGAGGAGGGTAAGGAAAAAGAATTGAACAAACCAACATGGTAAGTTATCCAGTACACTTACATATATGTCAGTTTAGAAGCGTTAGAAGAGTGGAGCAAACTATTCAGAAGTGCCCAAGATGACTTTCAGTTCCTCCTGTCTTTCCATAGGATTTTGATTTCTATGCTCGTTTGCTTCTTATATTATTTGGGATCAAGCATTGTGAACAAGAAATACACAAAGTACAGCTCACGTTAAGCTACAATCTTCTCAATATTTTTCTTTATTTTAATCAAACAAGGAGGCAAGAACAGTTTCATGTATTTAATTAAAAGTTCTAATTAGACATTTGCACAACTTTGACAGCTGTACTTTTTGCCGTAAGCTGAGAGTTTCTAGTCTTTAATTTTGCTCTGACTACACTACTATGCAAGGAAAAATAGAGTGGGAAGCAGTTGCAGAAAGATGTTATCTCAGACATATTAAGAAAACTATGTAAGAAGCTTCACCAATCTGGAGAGGTAGGACAGCAGAGTTTTCAAGGACAGTTGCCTCAAAGCAGCAGTTTTTGCAGCCAGTTTCATTTATTTTTGCGTGCTCCACTGAGATTCTTATTCTGCTCCCCTGCACAGTGGAGTCTGGACAGCCTTGTAGTCCACTAAGGAGTTCTGAACTGTAAACAGTCCAGTCCTTTCTTTTGAGGAAATGACGGTTTACAGAAGGTCTGTTGTTCAATAAGGCAGATTGCCTGATTTGAAGAAGAAAGTTTCAATATGTATATACAATCAATGCGAAGAGTAGGATTTTTAAAGTTGGATTGCAAACCCACAGAAACTGCACTTTCTATCTTGCTTTCATAAGTGTATACCATATTAAAGAGAAAGGTTGGGGGTTTTTTTTGCAAATACTAGGATACCATGCTTAAGATGCTAATCTACAAACTTAACCAATGAGTCACCTAAATCTCTATTCCAGACAGCTGGTTATTTTCTTATGAAACAACATTAGGTATGTGCATGTTTGGAAAGAAAGGCTTTCATCAGTTTGTAGAAAAGCTTAGATCCAATTCTGAAAAGAGAGGAAAAAGAAGAGGAGAGAGGAGAGGAGAGGAGAGAGAGATCAGGGTCAAAAGTTTTTATTCCAGATTCTGATCAAATCCCCTAAAGAAAAAAAAAAAAGAAAAAAAAAGAAGGAAGAAAAAAAAAAAAGAAAAAAAAAGAAGGAAGAAAAAAAAAAAAGAAAAAAAAAGAAGGAAGAAAAAAAAAAAAGAAAAAAAAAGAAGGAAGAAAAAAAAAAAAGAAAAAAAAAGAAGGAAGAAAAAAAAAAAAGAAAAAAAAAAAAGAGAAAAAAGAGAAGAGAAGAGAGAGATCAGGGTCAAAAGTTTTTATTCCAGGGTGTTTAACTGGCAACTACATCTTTAATATAGCACGTGACTCTTCAAAACAGTTTATTCAGAAAAAGTTGTTCTTCTGAAAATACAAGATTTTCTGTACCCTACCTTCACTTTATGGCAGGCAAAGTTTGTGAATATCTGAGAGAATATTTCATGTCCACTTAATGGAAATCTAGTATCAGAACCAACCGTAGCTTGGGCTGCATCAAAAGAAGCGTGGCCAGGATGTCAAGGGAGGTGATTCTGCCCCTCTACTCCACTCTTGTGAGAGCACACCTGGAATATTGCATCCAGCTCTGGAGCCCTCAGCATAAGAAAGACATGGACCTGTTGAAGAGGGTCCAGAGGAGGGCCATGAAGATAATCAGAGGGCTGGAGCACCTTTCCTACGAAGACAGGCTGAGAGAGTTGGGGTTGGTCAGCATGGAGCAGAGAAGGCTCTGGGGAGACCTTATAGCAGCTTTCCAGTATCTGAAGGGCACTTATAGGAAAGACGGAGAGGAACTTTTTACAAGGGCACATAGTGATAGGACGAGGGGGAATGGCTTGAATCTGGAAGAGGGGAGATTTAGATTAGCTATCAGAAAGAAATGTTTCACTATGAGGGTAGTGAGGCACTGGAACAAATTGCCTGGGGAAGTTGTGGATGCCCCATCCCTGGAAGTGTTCAAGGCCAGGTTGCATGGGGCTTTGAGCAACCTTGTCTACTGGGAGGTGTCCCTGCCTGCAGCAGGAGGGTTGGAACTAGATGATCTTTAAGGTCCCTTCCAACCTAAACCAGTCTTATTCTATGATTCTGTGATACTCTGTGATATTCTCCAATTAATATAAAAGTAACCATAGGAAAAAACAGTGAAATTCAGCAGTTTTGCAATGGAATTTAATGGAACTAATACGTCATGTCTCTTCTGTGCTGGATATGAATGGTGTAACTTTATCCACAACTTCTGTCTTTGTTTTTATTTTGTGAACATCAGCTGGAGAACCCAGGATCAGACTACTTATAAAATCACAGAAGGTGTTTTGAATCTCCACATCTATATTCCTAGTGCACATCATGAACATTATCCTTAGGAATGCTGGAACATGTTTCTTTCTAGTCATCCTGAAACTTCATTCTGTGTTATCTAGTCCTTGTGAAATAATGCTGCTGTCATAACACACCAAGACAACCAACTATTTTAATCTGTTCATCTTCCTATTCAAGACCTGTGTTTGCTCTTTGCTTCTTGTCGTTACTGTGGTATAGCTTGTCTGCTCTTATTTTACCCTGTTTTTTTCATACCATTCTTACTACAGTTCCCACAGTATATCTCTAAGCCTAGGAATTCCTTTGACTTTTGGACAGGGGTCTATATATTATCTGCTTGCCTGCGTAGATTGTCTCTTAAGAAAAGAATCTGTACAGTCTGAAAAGAGAAGACAATTATTTTCAAAAACACCAAATACTATCGCGCACACACATATGTACACAGATGTCTACAATGAGAATATTACTAATTCTCTTGCATAAAATCAAAATTGAGTATCACAGGTTTTTCTGTTGTGATTTTGCTGTTGTGCCCTAAAGGAGAATTTCCATACTTAACCTGTGGGTAGAAAAGGGAGATCAGCAGGAACTGAAACCGATGATAAAAATCTCTACTGTTGAAAAAGCTACTTACCTTCACACTTCCCCCTTTGCAAACTGAAGACTATTTTTCAGACCCAAATATTTTATTTGAAAATTGGTAACATGCACAAGAAAAGTGGTCACATTTTACCAAAAATGCTGTGCAATAAAGTCTGAAACTAAATTTTGTAGATTGCAATTGGATTCCTTTTTAATGGAATTGGCGTCAGATGTTAAGAAGATCGTGAATGCCAGAGCTACTGCTGAGAATAAGAAAGGAATGAAGACTATTAGCACAAGTTGGCTAGGTTTTCATATTTGTAGTCACCATCATCAATTTAAAGTGGAGCTTTCATTAAAGATAGGATTTTATCTAAAGGCATACAGACAGAATACCCTATACTTTTACAGAATTAAAAAAAGAGGTTGAGAAAGGAGGAGAAGATTTTATAACAACTTCAAAAGAATATTGAAATTGAGGTTTTCATGTATGCCAAAATATAGGCACATTCAAGGCAAAAGAACCTGTGGTGACTAAAAGAAAAAATGTATTGATCCTATTAATTTGGCTGAAGAGAGAAGGGAAGGGAAGGGAAGGGAAGGGAAGGGAAGGGAAGGGAAGGGAAGGGAGAGCACGGGACTGAAATGGAGTCAATTAATGNATTAAAAAAAGAGGTTGAGAAAGGAGGAGAAGATTTTATAACAACTTCAAAAGAATATTGAAATTGAGGTTTTCATGTATGCCAAAATATAGGCACATTCAAGGCAAAAGAACCTGTGGTGACTAAAAGAAAAAATGTATTGATCCTATTAATTTGGCTGAAGAGAGAAGGGAAGGGAAGGGAAGGGAAGGGAAGGGAAGGGAAGGGAAGGGAAGGGAAGGGAAGGGAAGGGAAGGGAAGGGAGCTATTTGTAGGTTTTCAATGGTTTTCAATTCGTGGCTTTCAAATTCAGGGGAAGCGTGATCCATGAGTTGTTTCTAAGTCTCAAGAACAGAACCTAGATAAGCAAGTGTAAATTCATGGCACAGAGGTTCACTTTACATGCTGAGGAGTTTGCAGTCAAAAAAGATTTTCTTCCCTTAGCTTTGGTGTTGCTGAACAGATGACCATGAATATCACAATCATTTTAAATTGGACACCGTGGTGTCCAGTAATGGTTTGCAGCTGAGGATATAAGTGTAGTACCAAAAATTCATTTAGACCGTGTAACTGCTAGTTTTCACTATTTCTGGTTTGATGGGTGGGATGGAAAATAATGTTGGTAAAGTGGTACTGTTGAGTCCTACTGCATAACCAAATAATCACTGTGGCGCTGAGGTCTTGGGATAGCTGGGTAGCAGTTCTCGGATGCTGGCTATTGCCAGTTGATTTAGTCAACAGAGTGACAATCAGCATTTGATACTTTGCACAAGGTTGACAGTATTTTTTAATTGCAACTGTCATTTGGCTGTGAGAAGAACAACATGCTCCTTTGAAGTTTGGCATGAGTAGGTGGTTGCATTAGGCAGAGACCCATAGTGCCTATAGCTAAAAGGCTGATATTGAATCAGACACACCACTTCAGACCTCTGCAATTACAGAACAACACACTCTAGACCCTTAAGCCAGAAGACAGGCTATCACGTTCCTCTTTATTGTTGCAGCTACTGCATATAGCTATGCATTAGGGATTGTTAAACCTGATGCAGTGATTACATAACCTTAAAAAAAAAATATCCTCTTGCCCTTGATAACAAGCAATAATGTTTTACCATTCCAATGTTTCAGTCCAGCAGCTCATAGATTCACTTCTCTGGTCTCCTCTGCTGTGACTGACAACAGGGTCCTACTGTCTCCTACACATATGTCTTCCCTGCAGGAGTACTTGCCACTACTTAACTGTATAGTACACAGGAGGTTTTGATATTCTTTCTGACCAGTGTGGTGAAATGTCTCACTGTAGCCCAGAATTGCTAACATTCAGTACACTATCCCAAAGTTATTACTTCTTCACAAGACTCCTTTTTTGTCTCAAGGGCATATAGCTTTTGCAGTTCCGTTCCATTTCATCTCAATGAAAATAAAAATAAAATAAAATAAAATAAAATAGAATAAAATAAAATAAAATACAACAAAACAAAATAATTTTCTTCTGATTGACTTGTCAGCAGTAGACCCCTTAAACTGCCTGACAGAACATGCACTGATGTAACCAGGGCAGACTGTATTTTTATTCTATTTTAGGTAGAAATATCAGTACAAAATATACCCTGGAATACTCTAACAACCAGGTGCCAGGTGCTGGGGTTTTTTTCTATTTCATTTGGACATGGTGCATTGTCAAAAGGTGTGGGGAAACATCAGAAGTTTTCTTTTCTTCAATTGGCAAATTCATGCTTGTTAGAACATGGACTGAAGCCAAGCATGTGCAAGCTCTATTTTAGGCGTAAAAGCTTTGAATTAAACATTTAGATTAACTTTTTGATGTAAAATTTGTTTTGTATTCAAAGACAACAAATCTCTTGGTCGTATGAAAACTCTAGTCTTTTTAGAGAAATTAGTATAAAATCTGGCATAATAGCATCTGAACTGGGAAGCAAATCTTTTAATACAATGGTCCACATCAGAATTTATGCAGTTGTGTTTGAATATGACTGGAATGTGGGAAATTCAAACTGGATAAAAGGAAAAAAAAAATGATCATGAGGTTCATCAAATAGTGGAATATGTTCCCCAGAGTCATTGTGGAAGGTGCTCCTTAGAGGTGGTCAAGACTCAACAGGCCATGGCCCTGAGCAACTTGATCTGATTAGCCCTGTTTTCAGCAGGAGATTGGACTAGATGACCTCCAGAGATCCCTTCCAACCTAAATTATTCTACAACTATTATATGTTTTTCTCCTCCAGTGGAGATAAAGCAGAAGATAATTGTCTTCTCTTGCAGCAGACTGTGTTTGCAGCAACTTCAGCTCAGTCATATTATTTGTCTCTAAGCTGTCCATTGCACATCAGCGTGAAAGCTTCAGAGTAGTTGTCTGAGTAAATGTATTTATACATAAACTCCTGGAGATATATGCAACACAGGGGATGGTCTGTGCAAACCTGTCTGTGTTCCTGGGATATCTAATACCAGATATCACAAACACTGTCAATTCACATTTCCTTACACTTATTTGAACAAAAATGGTTTCCATTCTCAAATGGTATTTATCTGGTTCTGCTAGTAGAACCTGTAGTTAGATGAGCGTTACCTTTGATGCAAGAGCATAGTAACCATGTCAAAGTATTTGGAGAAATTATATGAAATAATGCCTGTGCATCTTTATATTTATAGTGATCAGTCTCTGATAAACAACTCTGTAAAAGTGATTCTTCAGCAGGTACTTAAAAATATATATATATACACACACACACATATATATACATACATACATACATACATATATATATATGTGTGTGTGTGTATATATATATAAAGGATAACGGCCTTGCATGGTCAGGAGGGTGAACGTGGCATTGGTCCAGGCACTGTGAAAAGACGTAGAGGCAGTGAGGGTCTGGGCCTAGGCCGTGGGTTCCCAGCTTGGAAGACCTGTGATCTACCGTGAACAAACTGAACGCCGCCGCTGGATATGGACAGCAAGTCTGACACACCAGGTTTCCTAAGCAAGTGTAGTGGACTCTCAGTAACATCCTGTCTCCCCACCCAGATGATGTAAGACTTATTCTCACTTACATGATGCCTGAATTCAAGGACTACAGAAGGCCCTTGAGCAGAGTTCACCAGTTGTCTGCTTCCCCCTTGTTTCATTGACAGGCAAGGTTTCTGTAGCCAGAGTATGTCAGCATCCTCACTGGCTCTTGGTGAGGAAAACCAATAGCTAATCTGTGTCTGAAATGTAGCTGGAAGGCATTTTTAAATATCTTATTAAGTTTTCAGTGAATATTTCAAGGTCTGTTTCCTTTGCATGGTCAAATGGGAACTGCCTCTTTTACTGACCACATCTGTCAAATTCTCTACGTTTTGATTCTCTGACCTTCCTTAGTGCTTCAATCAGTAACAGACACTGTTTTTTTATTTTTCTTTCTTATCTGGCTTCCGATGCAGCAAACATAAGAAATTTCAGGCATCTCTTGGATTTCACTGATATTTGAAGGAGCTATTTATTTCTAATTTAAAGAATTCATATGTCCTCTGAAATATCTCCCAATATATCTGCAGTACAGCATTGTGTACTCATCAGAAGCCATTTTTAGCAGTAGAAGCCCGTAGCTATTTCTGATAAGGACACTAAAGGTGGCTGATGATTCTACTATTCTTAAAGCAGAAGATCCCCTGTTCCAGGGTACTGACATTTGCCAAAGAGGCATTCCAAAAGCTTCAAAGCTTTAGCTAGAAATTTCAAAACTTCATTGCTATCAACTGGTCCTAAATTCAAAGAGCTTTTCTTTACTTTGTAGCTGTTCTCTACCCATTTTCTTCTTCCTGCCTTCAGAAAAAAAAAAAAAAAGGATTAATTGTGTCTCGCAACAGACTACCTTTTTAACAGGAATGGTATAACTGCCTTTATGTTCCAAAGAAAAGAGCAGCAGCATAGGAAGATGTTTATCCTAAATATGACACCGTCCAGCAATTGCCTTACTGAGCTCTCTTGTACAGCAGTGGTTTTTGTTCAAAGGACCAAATAAAATTTGGGATTTGTTAGCCACAAAAAAATTACTTTTAATATTGCTGGAAATAGACCCACATTTTCAACAGCAGGTAAAGTGGTCAGAAAGAAAAAACTAAAAGGCATGCATTTTCAGTAATTTTGAGAAAAGGAAGAAGCTAGTGGAGTGCATTTTAGTTACTATGAAATGAAATGAGCAACTTATAACTTTCTTTCTTGAATCTCACTTAGGATTATGAAAGGAATGTGAATTAGGATGATATGAACTTTTAACATTTCTAAATAGGAACTCCAAAAGTCATCTGCACAATAGATACATTTCCAGTGCAGTAAAAAATAAGCTTTTCCTTGGGATGGAAGAGACAGCATGGTCTCTGCCCCAAAGTCATTCTAATCTAATTTTAAAACACAATAAAAGAGAGTGACAGAAGGGAGGAATGCCGGTGAGAATTCTAAGGAGAGGATTACAAGGTCACTTATATGTCAGGCACAAACTTGTGGTTCTGTTATCCATAATCAACTCTGTATTATTGAATTCAGTTTGCCTTGGCACCTCAGTCATGGAATGTGCCACTGACAGACACTGCAGTGGACATTAATGTATCCCCTCAGAGCTACAAAGCTTCAATATATAAATTACAAGCAAGCCAAGAATTCCAATTTTATGCTTAAGAATAAAGATAGTTTAATGTGCTGAATCTCAGAGCTCTGTATATTGAACTCCAACAAAAAAAAAAATTAATTCCCCGAAGAATACAGACACTAGTATTGCTTGCAACACTACTCTCTGGGTATTATTGCTTTCCTAAAGATGACTTTAACTTCTGTAAATAACTTCACAGAACTCCTGATAAATATCTGATGTTCTCTTCTGGTTCATGAATTTGGTCAGTTGTGCTACCCTTTTGTTTATGTCATCTGAAGAGCATTACAATTTCATTATGTGAAATGCATAAAATGTAGCTAAAGGTACTCAGGAGTCAATAGCAAGGTCATAATTTACTATCAGGATTCTGCTGACATTTACAGACCGTTGAAACTTTGTTCTTCTGCTTTATAACATCAGCATCAGCACAATCCTTGAAGTGCATCACTGCCTGCAGTGTGGCTGTAATGGAACTCATATGAATAACTAGCAAAGAATTAGAATTCTTGTTTATGATTTATCTACGCAACAACTGTAAACATTCTGGTAAGAAACACTTCATTATAGAATAGCTAAATGAAAACAAACATTGAGCTGAACCTTTTATAAAAGAAAAATTTCTGTGAACTGTAAGGCTGTAAAATTATCTGAATTCTTCAGAAATGAATCAAGAATTAAAGGGATATCTTTTATCCAATAAGGACAGATAATTCTTTTTTCTCCTGTCACCGAGTAACTAAAAACACGCTTTTAAAGAATTATTAGAGGTAGGAATGTTATTTTAGAATGTTGTAGACCTATTTAAATATGCAAACTGGAATTATTGTGCTCGAATAAAACGTTAATGAAGCCAGAGAACTTTTTTTCATGTTTGTAGTACTGCTGTAGTTCTTAGAAAGTGCTCTACTTGGACAAAATTTGATACACCTGAACCCTCTGTTAGTGGAAGGTAGCCCATCGTCAATACTGAGAATATCTGGAAACTCAGCTAAGACACGTGGAAAATGAAAAGGTGATCGGTAATAACCAACGTGGTTTCACCAAGGGCAAGTCATGCCTGACAAATTTGGTGACCTTCTGTGATGGAGTTACAGTGTTGGTGAATAAGGGGAGAGCAACAGATGTCATCTGCCTGGACTTATGCAAAGCGTTTGACACTGTCCTGCATGACATCTTGGTCTCTAAATTGGAGAGAGACAGACTTGATGGATGGACCACCTGGTGAATAAGGAATTGGCTGAATGGTCGTACTCAAATAGTTATGGTCAACGGCTCCATGTCCAAGTGGTGAGCAGTGACAAGTGGTGTTCCTCAGGGGTCAATACTGGGACCGGTGCTGTTTAACATCTTTGTGGGTGACATGTATGTTGGGATGGAGTGCACCCTCAGCAGGTTGGCCAATGACACCAAGCTGTGTGGAGCAGTGGACACACTTGAAGGAAGGGATGCCATCCATAGGGACCTGGATGGGCTTAAGAGGTGGGCCTGTGCAAACCTCATGAAGTTCAACAAGGCCAAATGCAAGGTCCTGCACCTGGGTCAGGGCAATCCCAAGTGGAAATACAGGCTGGGCGGAGAAAGGATTGAGAGTAGCCCTGAGGAGAAGGACTTGGGGCTGTTGGTTAATATGAAGCTTAACATGAGCTGGCAATGCACGCTTGCAGCCCAGAAGGCCAACCGCATCCTGGTCTGCATCAAAAGAAGTGTGGCCAGCAGGTTGAGGAAGGTGATTCTGCCCCTCTACTCTGCTCTGGTGAGACCCCATATGGAGTACTGCCTCCAGCTTTGGAGTCTTCAGCATAAGAAGGACATGGACCTGTTGGAGCAGGTCCAGAGGAGGGCCACAGAGGTGATCAGAGGGCTGGAGCACCTCTCCTATGAGGACAGGCTGAGAGAGTTGGCTCATACAGGAAGAGGGTAGATTTCAATTAGATATTAGGTAGAAATTTTTTACTATGAGGGTGGTGAGACACTGGAACAAGTTGCCCAGGGAAGTTGTGGATGTCCCATCCCTGGAAGTGAAGGCCAGGTTGGATGGGGCTTTGAGCAACCTAGTCTAGTGGGAAGTGTCCCTGCCCATGGCAGGGGGGTTGGAACTAGATGATCTTTAAGGTCCCTTCCAACACAAACTATTCTATGATTCTATGATCTATTGCCATGCAAAAAAAAAATACTAAAACCACATCAATATTTAAAAATAAATACATAAAAATTTCTATAACTACATAAAATTTAATATCAGTGTATAAAATGAATACAAGATTATTCTGCATGTATTTGTACCGAATGTATAAAGACTTCCTCAGTTACACAGATTCCTCCATTTCTTTTCCTTTTGGTGCTGGACTGATGGATGTTCACCTTGTGTATTCTGTGAAAGCAGCCTGAGCTAGAGGTTATATCCTAAAGTGAGGGAAGGAGCTGCTAAGCCCAGAGACAACAGAACAGGAGAGGAACAGGAGTGGAAGCTGTTGGAGCAGAAAAAAGAAAAAGAATGATGACAGAACATGACAGTCAGGGATACACGTGGTCTTAAAATAGAGTTGGGAGAGGTGTACACTGAACAGAGGAGTCAGGTTTTTAAAGAAATTCTGAATTATTTGAGGAGATAATCAAAGTAAATATCACACTCAGAGTACCCTCTTGTTAAATTGTTCTGTACTAAACAAACTGTCATAAAAAAGACTGAGGTACAAAGCATGTCACACAACTGATGCAATACAACTTTGGGTTTGGAGTTGGTTTGCAACCAACTGGCTTGGAGCACAGCTAGAGTACATTCACATCTGCCTGCAAAATATTGTATAGAAATACTCCTAGGCTGCTACAACTGAATATCCACTAGAGACTAAATTTATTGGCTATACATTTGTTCTCTATTACCATCTGGTGTCTGTGTTAGTGTTTATAACAATTTGGTTGAGACTAACATCAATGATTTCTGGAAGAAAGGCAAGGAAGCTCATCCAATAGCAGCTCTCAAAGCCAACCAACCTCTAAGACTAGTTGCAAAGTCAAAATCAGGTCATGCCTGCATCAGGTTTCCATTTGGCTTATTTAGCTGATAGATCTGATTCTCTGGTGAAAGCAGACATCTGCTTGTATAAGAAGAATCCAAACAAAGAAATACCTTTTTCCCCTAGGTCACCTACTCATTTTTATCCTGTTGTATCTTGATGCAGAAGTTTTCTTTCAGGTTTTTTTTTTCAGTTTGTTTTTGTTGAATTGAAAGGAAAATATCTCTTTCTAGCCAAGAACTTTAATTCTGTTATACTTGAAGTATGGTTTCCTCAGCTTCCATGGGTACGTCAATGAGAAATGTCTGTTCACTCCAGGCAATGAAAAAAAGGATTTCACACCAACATTTTCCTCTCCCTACTAGATTTCTGTCTAGCGCTTCTTGCCGTTCCTTATGTTTGGATCAGAACAAAATGTCCTTCTCTGTGTGCCTTGCCTTTTCATATGGACTTTTTGTTGCTGACCTTGGCAGTTCATTTATCAAGCTCATTTGACCCAAACTCCCACTCCAGGTTCTCCTTCATTACATCTCAATTTTAGTCAGAAAATATATTTCTTTTATGGTCTTGGTCCACCTTACTTCTAACCTCCAGATGCATACTGTAACATACAGTAGGCTTGTCATTTATAGCCTTGCTATAAAGAACAGTTGAAGCTTCTTCTTACATGAAAATCACACTCTTTAGCATCTTTTGAGAGCAAAAAATATGGTCATCTTCACCAGACATGAAAGAGCCTATTGTGATCCCTGATTACTAATGGCTCCAGATCCTGTAACGCAGTATCAACATTTATGCTAGCTCTTTCACTTTTCAGACTAACCAAATTAAAAAAAAAAACAAAAAAAACAAAAAATACAAAATCCATAATAACAAAATCTATTCTTTTTGGTGAGTTCGTTTAAATGAGAACATACAATGCAAGAAGTGTCTCTTGAAAGTTGCAAGCTGAAGAAAACTTCCAGAAAGATGAAAAAGCAGGGGAACTTCCCGTACATCATTTAGATGAATGACTGGTTCAGAATATGGAGAAGAATTATGTCAAGGAGATCCTATACCCTCTAAGTTTTCACATAGGCATCTTCCTCAACTCACCATTTCTAAGTGGTATATTAAGACTTCCAGTTTGATGATTTGGCATTTCAGTCTCTAATGTGCTGACAGATTGAGTTCAGCTTTCTAAGTAACCTTGTAACTGCAGCAGTGTAATAACTGTAACTATAATAAGGCCTCTTTTGCGTGGAGTACTGATGGTCATTCAGATTAGTCCAATTGACTGGTTAATATCATACCCTCATTATGCTGTCTGGAATGCTTTGAGCTGTGAATAATTGCTTCTGGTTTTGGAAAAGAATGAAAGTTTCTTTCCCAACTTACTGGTTTGCTGGTAGAGGCTGTATTTGATTTAAATTTCTATGGGAGTGTCTAACAAATACATTAAAGGACGCAGAATGGTGCTGCTGCTGTTTTAGTCATGTTTTTTAAGGATTTATTACAACTTCAATAGGAACATCTGTCAGTTAGGGCTATTTCCATGGACCCAACCAAAACTGGAGGGCTTGGAAAGCAGTATAAAGGAAAACAGTGTTTTTTTCCACAAACACAAAAGTAAAAACATCTTTCATTTCTGCCAAATCTTCTCTCAGAGAAAGGTCTTAGGGGAATTCCACTTAGTAGCTTTACTCTTTCTTTTCCTTTTTTTTTTCCTTGCATGTTTTATGTTTTCACTGATTATTGTTGCCAAAACAACAGAAATAGAGGTGGAGGAGAGAAAGGAAATCACAATGCATACAATGCCTTTCAGTTACAAATTACTATTTTTTTTATTTATTCCCAAACAATTCAAAAGAGTAATACACACACACACACATTTATGCATCTATATTTGGTGCCCTACCCTTACCTAATACTTACAGTAGCAGAAGCAACATAGCATGTATACAGGTAATAACAGCAACACTTGCATACACAAACTTAGCAACCAGTTTTGGCAGTGAGTACCCACACTGCTCTGAATTAAAATAATTGTAGGTTTTATACCCCAGATTACAAGAATCAGCCTGTGGGCTGGCCCAGACCATTTCCTTTGTTTCCAGTCATCCTGACCCAGCAGTACAAACTGGTCTTCCTTGCTTTGCTCTCTTTGGTTTTGCATAAATTAATTTTACCCAACTCTGAAGGTTTCATACCCTTAAGCACTGCTAACTGACCACCAGTGAGTTTGCTTAAAGACTCTGGGCCTTGGGTATCAACTGTCAAGTCCTTTACTACCATCTCCTCTCTGTACTCCTGTATGCTACATTTTTGTTCTAGGGTGATAGATAGTTCATTCTATACAGAGTAATGACTTGTTGTTAATATATGTGAATCATAGTATGGCTGAGGTTGGAAAGGATCTCTGGAGGGCATCTGATCCAACCCCCACACTCAAGCAGAGTCACCTACAGTGGGTTACCACACGCATACAGCAGATTAATCACACAGTCAAAAGATACATATTAACCCCATTTTAACACTAAACCACTCAACTGCGCAAAGCTAAAGCTGAAACCAGTTTATACTCCCATGTTACACCCGTATTGCTCTTGGTAGCCATGCTTGAGTTAGGGTTGTATTTCCTCAAGACAAACAGTGTGAGCCAGGTACAGCCATGTCGTAGGCCTTTGCCCTAGCTTACATAAGTTGTGTGCCTAACCAATTTTCAGAGAAAAATGCTCACCCTCTTCACCCTATTCTCTAATAGAATTATACAAACAAATAGAAATTTCATTTAAGGAAGGTAACATCCAGTTCTCTGTACCAGCAACTGTCTAGGGTCTTCAATAACAACATATGAGTTTCTCATTCCACTATTTATGAGATTGGCGTTGCTTCTGGAGCATCCTTCCAGCAAGTGAACTGTCATTTAAAAGCTAAAAACTACAGTGTTTGCTGATCACTGATTAATCACTAATTGTATACTCTGTCTGCAAATAGAAGGTATCAGAGGCATTGACAGAAAGTATCTACACATGTCATCTGAACAGAACTCTGTGTGGAGTTAAAAAGCTGTCCATACCTCTATAAAACAATTTTCCTAGGAGTCTGTGATTATGTACACAAGAAGAACTGCTATGGTGGTATAATGCAGGCTCCTAGGATTAGCACATCACTTCATGGAGGCTGAGACTGGCTGCAACAAGAATAATTTTTCAGTCTTGGGTCAGAACACTTTCAGATAGAAATATCAGTGATGAGTACACACCGATCTGCATTGTAATCTGTGCAACACATGGGGGTTTTATATTCCTGGCCAGACGATACAGACCGTCATTGGCTCCTTGGTTTGGCTATAAGCTCTTGGAGGGTCTCCACATAAAAACAGTTTAAAGGCTTAACCTCAAGACAGCTGACTCCCAAGGCTCACTAAGATATCTGCATACAGAACTGTGTGCTTTATTGTGATTTTCAGGCTATGAACACTATCAGAGAGCACCTTCTTCTAGACTGGATCTAGGCATTGGCTCATCTTTTCCCTATGTAATTAAAATCAACACAGGCAGTAAGGCCAGTTCTCATAAGAAAGGACAATCCATGAGACAGTATATGTGCATGCTTTATGACAGCACACTGCAGCAAGTCCATAGGCAAGCACGTGGGCCTGCAATATCCACAAGTACTGCTCATTTGTAATCTCCTCAAGCATGTTCTCCATTTCTTATGATAAACATTCTCTCCTCACTCTTTCCTTCTCCAACACCATGAGCTTGTTTCTTTTTTACCAATCCACAAACGACTGTGCAAATAAAGACTTCACTCTCCCTCCCTTACAGTGGACTGTTCTTGTGGATGTACCAAGACAAACCACTATCACACACAGAAAACGTTTACTAATTTCTAACACTATAGTTTGCATAGAATGTCATTGTATCCTAGCATTGACTTTTCCAAAAGGTGAACGTGTTTTTTATCACATTAAAACCCCTTAATTTTTAAAATTATTGCATTTCACAAAAGAAGAAAATGGTTGTTAAATAAGTAACAAAAACATTACTATTAACAAGTGCAGGGGTTTTTTTTCCCTACTAGCCCTCAGACACAGAGGAAAGTGTAGTCAGAGATGTCAACTATTCTAATCTCAATAAAAAAATCTGAGGAAAGTGCTAAGCAGCATCTAGCCACATGCCTTTTGGTGCTCTTCCTACGCAGCAGACCTGACTATTTTTCTCTGGTTTTAAAGGAAATATTTTTGAGTGTTTGATGATCAAGCCTGCAGAGTTTTACATTATTGAAAATCCAGTATATTTGCAGTGCAATAGCGATCACTGCTGGCTGCACTCTAGTTTGCATTATTCTGCCCAGCAGATTTGAAGACTATCCCACTATGCAATTAAAGGAATTTCTTCATAACTGAGAAATGCATATAGATGTTTTAAGTCTGATACATCTCTGATTTATCTTCATATTATCTCTTACTTTTGTCTTTTCACAATAGGGCTGTACCACACCTACTAAATATTCATAAGAAAATTCATGGCAGGGTATCAGGGTAGCAGTATAACTTATAGCTACTAAAGCATTTATAAGGCCAGGCAGTACCCTGGGGATGACCTGTGACCTTTCACTAAGAGAATGACATCTAGTTGTAATGGGTTTTTACACCCAGGTGATTTAAACATGTCATTACCAAAAGGATTTGGGCAGTTGTTAAAAATTTGTTAACACATTCGTGAAAGATAATGAATGAATAATTATTCCATTTAAGAAACAAAAAAAAAGTTACCCCATTTGCACATAATGCCCCAATCCTTTTGATGTTGTATAAAGTATAGTTGCCTGTTTGTGCTTGATAGGAACCAATTTAACAGGTAAGGGACTACAAGGCTTTTCTACTCAACCCCAAATTTATTTTTCAAACTTCCATTTCTCTTACGTGTCCTAAGATCAGGTACTAATAGTGAAGGATTTTTGATGTTGTAGGGTTCTTTGGCAATCAATAGCCTGTCAGAAAGACTGGCGTCTCAGGTGTCTCTTCATGGTAAGCTGCACAAAATACAACCTCACCGAAAATCTCTCAGATCCCCAGCACAACTGGATGAATGCACTGACACTTATTACATTCAACCTTCATTCATGTACCTGATTCTTTGGCCATACAGATCAGTCTCAATGCTTAATGTCTAGTTTCTAGTGACTTGATATTTTCTTAACAAGAAGGGAACAGAAGGTCTTTGCTGGTTTTCAGTTACATAAAAACCATCTCCATGGTTTTTTCCTACAACTTTTGTAAGTTAAGTGCATAAATATTTAAAAATACTTCTTTTGTAGGAACTATGTTGTAGCCAAATTTCCCTGCAACAGGAAATTTCTACAAATAAATATTAAATAAAATCAATATACAAACCCATGAACAATAAAGCATTAATGAATATTAAATAAAGATGACCTATTTAACAAGCTGTTTAATTTATGTCTGTTTCAGAAAGGCTCACATTCTCTGTCTAATCCCAGTCTGCAGAATGGGCAGGATACTCAAGAAATTAGGAATATCTTTACTAGTGTTAGAATTATAGGCTCTTTGTGTCTAGTAAACACAATCTGCATAGAAAGATTGGTAGCTTCTAAAACTAGGATAAATATTAAAAATAGGTTACATGAAAATATTCACAATGTTTGTTTTAAAACCACACAGCTGAGAGGAGAGAAGGGCAGGCTGATTCTTCAGTTATATAGTTATGTTAATTACTTGAGTGAAATTTCAGGAGGTTTTGTCTTCAGAATTGACAGATAAATGAATGGGGCTGTACAAAGACAGAACTTGCAGAAGCAACTAAAGCAATTTTATAACTAAAGTCTTGTGAGATTAATATCTTCTTTGGAATGATTATGATGTATGGCAGAAGAGAAGATAGCTGGATGCATCTATTTCTGTTTGCTAAATCCAGCTCTCACAGAGAATGTTTGTTGCCTTTGAAACTACATGATCAGCAAAGGTAATCAAAAAAGGTGGGAGGGAGAAGAGAAGGAGGAAGAGGTACAGCTTAAATATTCACCTAAATGGAGGGACAAATGGATCTGGATGATCTATAATATATGGAAACATGCTCCCCGAAGTTATAAGATTTCTCTTGGCAGAGGCAGATTTTGATATTGCAACATGGTGACAGCCATCCCAAGGATGCTAGAGCAGGAGACAAAACAGTAAGTGGTAGGTACCCAACATGCAAATGGAAGCAAGTATAAGAGCTGATACCCGTGATGTTACATGTCCTGCCTGGAGGAAGCAGTGTCTTCTCTCTATCTGACTGGTAGAAACTTGGCCACTGTGAAGCTGAGAATACAAGAATCACAGGACTGCAAGAAAAACTGGAAAGAGGCAGAGTAAATATCTGGAGGAAAGAAAGTTGCTGGACAGGAAAGCACACACAAAGAGAAGCACCAGGGGACAGATCACAGCATTTCTTTTCCCTCATTCGCTCAGGCTGTAACACCAGGCTCCCCAGGCCCCTGTCTCACCAGTCCCAAGACTCGTGTATTCTTTTGCCTTTATGGTGTTCTGACAAGGAGAGGGCAGGGAATGACATATGCCTCTCCGCTGTGATTCCCATCCTGGGACATCAAATGCAGTCTGTAGTCTGTAGCCTAAGGGTTAAGGAGCTGATGGGGTGGGGGGTGGAGGGGGCAGATAGGAATTTTTGCCCACTACACAGAAACTAAAACTTTCTGTGTCATTGGCAAATGGTCTGATATTGGCTGTTATATAGCACATGGATATTTCCAGCTCCACGCAGAGAATGACAGCTAACTGCTCCCAAGTCCACATCTCAGGTAACTAAACTTCCCATTATTCCTGCGTTGATGTTTTCCTCCTGTGAGGACCCTGGTGTGTGCCACATGCATAAGATTTGTCCTAATGACTAAACTGTTTTATTGCAAACATAGTAATTCTCTACTCTGTAAGCCTGAAAATTAACTGCTATCTTTCCAGAATTTCTGGAAATTTCATATCGTGCCTCAGTTCCTTTTTTTTTAAGTATTCCTGTCTCAGAACCAAGGTAGAGCCTTTTCATTCTAGAAAAGGCTAATTATCGAAATAGGATGAAATTTGATTTTATTCCTTAGATTCTTTCACATCTTATCTTGACATTTAGTTCATAAATATGTCATAACAGCTAAAAAAGGACATTGAGGTGAGAATACGTGAACTCTTTCAAAGCTCCTGAGATCTCCAATTATAACTGTATTGTTGACTTGGGTAACTCTGTTAATGTGTGTGCCTCCACTTTCCTTTACTGTAGATATAAGTTATAACTTATCTGTATTGTGAAACTGCTGTGTGTGAAGACTTCCAATACCTGACTATAAATTGCTTTCTGAGAGCCTCATAAAAAGGGTGGAACTTACAGCTAGTGCCAGGAATGATTATTATCATTAATAACAATGAGATGTGCTATGCTGTTAAAGCAGTCATTTTTTTTCCTCCTTGTTGGATTAAGAAACCTTTCTCTGGTCTTTGTGTAATCAGGGGTAAGGAAAGCATTTCGGGATCCTTCAGGATGAAAGGTACAAATAAAAAATGTGACATGAATAATCACAGTGTTAATCACAGCATTAAATATTCAGTAACTGAGCATTTATAATTGAAGGGGGGAGAGGGGGGATTACTTTGTGCTACACTCAAAGCTCAGCTTTGCTGCAGGTTGTGAACAGGGCAGAACAAGCTGAGCAGGCAAAGCCGGCAGAGGTATTCTAAAAGCTCTGGCTTTCTCTTCATTGATTGCTGTCCCTGACTTGATGTCATCAGGCGCTTGGTGATTTACAACATACTGGTAATAAAACAGAGGTATGTGAGTAGAGATATAGTGAGCGTTTTTTTCCCTGTTCATCCCTACAGTTCATTCCTTGGTTAAGGCAACACCATGGTGACAATCAGCATGCAGCAGAATGTAATGAAAATGAAGAACCGTGGGCAGATTATGCTGACAGAAAGACACCTTCTTTCGTTGCACTGTAAGTGATAGTCTGTCAAACAAACACAAGCCAATGTTTTTGAGCTCCGTCTAACAACACAAACAATCCAGTCCAAAAGCCCGAAAAGCTCTGATGTTCAACTGAGGGAAAGTTGCAATGGAATTGTAATGAGAGAGAATATATTTCTACAGCTCTGCTGAAGACGGGAGACACGGCTATTCCATAAAGCTATTCAATAAGCTGAAACTCCCAATGGCCAGTATGCAACATTATTGAACCAAAAGTTCACAGTTGTTGTTCTTCCTTGTTTGTTTGTTTGCTGTAAAAGCTGGAAATTAAACCCCTAAAATCTTCTACAGAAGTAAAAACACTCACAATATGTTTTCTACTCATTTTCTTCATTAAATTGGGACATTTATGACAGATTCTAGTAACAACATAAGTGTACAAAAGGATCACACTTATAATTAAATCCTAAAAGAGCCTGCAGGCAGAAAATTTGGTTTTAATTACAGGAGAGAAATCTTCAGAAAGTGTATAAAAGGGACACAGCAGAGTATGGAGGTGTGCATCCAGCCGGGATAGAATGCTGTAAAAGGAAAAGTAAAATAAACTATGCCACGCAGTCAACAAATCCTAAAAGAGAGAAAATAAAAAACACTGTAGTGATACACGTTATCACACATTTGTGATGTGGAAGTGTGAAATCACAGGAAAAGACAGCCTAGTGCCTATAATCATTGAACCATTTAGGTAATCTTAAAACTGAGATCTTCCTTTAAGATAAATTATAAAAGAAACTTTTATGGTGTCTCCATTACAGATCATGCTGGAATATAAGCAAGTTTAAGTACCAGCACTTTGGGGAGATGCCAAATTTTACCAAAACTATTCCTGTATTTTAATTAGGGCTGTTAGAATAGAAATATCAGAAAGCAGGGTTTCTTCAAGTCAGGAAGCTTTGTAATTGACGATTTTGATTTTTTCACCTGCTTTATTATTTCCTCTTTTTTTTTAAGTATATACTAAGAAACAGAAAGGATTTATTTCTTGTAATTGAAAAACAAAACCAACAACAAAACACAACAACAAAAAAAAGATTTACCATACTGATTTATTTTCCAACTCTGCCTGGAAGTCAAGGCAAATCAAGGCAAGACAAGGAAAACGGACCCATTTTCTAAATCCACGGGAAAAAAAAATAAAAGCGGTTTTAAAGGTTTTTCATATACAGGCACAATCTTACAGTCATGATGTCTTGAGCTGAGCCTGAATAAGACTCCTGAGATTTGCTAGTTAATCTAGAAAAATTACAACATTTTTGCATTTAGCAGGAGGATTCATTATTACAGACTTAAACCAAAAGCAAAACCTTCCAGAAAGATTGATACTTCAAAAAGATGGAATATCGATTATATCCCCAAAATTTTATTCAGGAAAAAGATCAACAGATTCATAAATTCATCTCTAAAAAGATCTTGGAGCAAATAGCTGTGGAGTTCAACTTGCATTAAAAGACCTTTACTCATTAAAAATCCATTTCATTTATATTCTTGTGAAGAAGTTTGTACTTCGTTTTACTTGGTAAGATTAATGTTTTTTTATTTGTAGACAGTGTAAGATGGATGACGTCCTTAACTATTCAAAGCTTTGCTTTCAACTGCTATTGTAAATGTTATTATATGGATACGTCAGCAGGCTATATTTTGCAAACAGATGCAAGAGAGAACTGACTGCACACCAGCACCGTTGAATCAGAGCCAACTTTAAGCTGGAAGCTGTATAGCTATGGCTAGTGTGATACTGATTCTACGCTGTTAAAGCCCTTCTAAAAAACGATATGTATTAGCTTGATGTGGATACAAAAATTTGGGGCTTTAAGGCAGTTTGCATTCAGGTTTCTCAGTGAAAACTTCAGGGAGGGACAGGAGAAGCTCATGTCTTCTGCCAAATTCCAGCATAGATAAGCACGAAGCAGACGGTGTCTTCTTACTTCAGAAATTCAAAGGGCTTGAGAAATTAGTACTTTTGTGATATAATTTCCTTAGGTGCCTCTTGTGAAGGCATTCTTTTGAAGCTTAGGTTACTGTTGAAAACTTAACTACCAGAGCTAGACAATACAGCAGTTTTTTGGTGCATGTCTCTTGTTCGTCACACTTTTGAAATTTGCTCATACAGGTTAGTCTACTGCAGAGAGTCAAAATCCAAAATCAGGGTAAACCTTTGGTGGTTCCTCTATTTGGGATTTAGTTTTACTGCCAAATGACAAAATGACAAATAACAAAATCTGTCAAATGACAGATTTTTTTTTCTCTCAAATTCTGCCAGATGACATGATTTCACAATAAATAGAGGCTGGACTCTAAAGTTACATTTATGCTAGTATAATAAAATAGACAAGGGACCATTCTCCGCCACAGCAGACAGCTGGCACAGCACAGCTTGTCCCTATAAAGTTAACCTTCCTTAGCTCTAAACCAGTGTGTCTCCACTTGGTTTGTTCACTGGAAGTGGTCCTTGGCCCGTGCTAACACTTGTGCACTGTCTGGCATCATTGCAGAGAACAGACTACAGATTTGATGATGTCATAGAATCATAGAATCATAGAATGGTTTAGGTTGGAAAGGACCTTGAAGATCATCGAGTTCCAACCCCCCTGCCATAGGCAGGGACACCTCCCACTAGACCAGGTTGCCCAAGGCCACGTCCAGCCTGGCCTTGAACACCTCCAGGGATGGGGNAGTGTGTCTCCACTTGGTTTGTTCACTGGAAGTGGTCCTTGGCCCGTGCTAACACTTGTGCACTGTCTGGCATCATTGCAGAGAACAGACTACAGATTTGACACTGTCGATGACAAGATGCTAACGCTCACGTACATGTCCTGGCCCTCTAGCTTACTATTTAGCAAATACCATTCTTTAAAAGTTCTGGTTTTGGCTAAGTTCAGAATCAGTGCATGCAACTCTGCTAAAACAAACTTCAATGTCACCTGCAGAATGTCCATTGATAAGCTCATAATCTAGCAAATTCTGCAGCCATTGTCTGCAGATTTCATTGTTGTTGTCACAATGCTTATGTGATTGCACAGGAAAGAGAAAGAAACTAAGTAATCACTCTCTCTCTCTACCAAAATTATGACTAGTCATTTGGTCTTCTGAAGGGACTATGTCATACATTCATGGAAATTAACACCAATTTATTGTGTTGTCAGTTTTTATAATATTTATATACTATTGTTCTTGTTTTCCAAAAAAAAAAGCTTCTGTTTTGCCCGTACCAGATCCCCATCTGCCCTAACTATAAGCACATGAATCTTCAATAGTGTGCAGTGAAAAATAATCTCATATATTTTTTGTTGAACGTAAGGTTTCACTTTAATCCTATTTTTTTGAATACTTAATAATTGAAAATCATTAAGTGATAAAATTGTGTATAAAAATTATGCTTTTGAATGTCAAGGCCAAAGCAATTTTTATTACCTTTACCAAAGCTTGAGGTTCTTAAACTTTTTGGAAATCATCATCATCACACTTTAAATGGCATCAGGTCTATCACATTTAGGAGGTTAGAATAACAAAATTTTAAAAGATATATGACTAACTATAGGTTTTATTGCTAGGTCATTGTCTGTTTTAATTCCCAAGAGTAACTGCAGCTTTGTGCATTCCAGATTCCACAGAATTTGATAAGGAATGTATGCAAAACAAAGTATATCAATTGGAACCCTTATAAATAAACCCCTAAAGCAAAACCTCACCATCCTGCAGCATATTTTCTCATAAAATGTCAGTATCCTTAATTTTTTCTTGGAATCATCATGAGCAACAAGCTACAGTGGCTAATATATTCCTTACCAAGAATTAATAGTTGCCAATCCGTCTTTATCTAAAACAAGATAACAATTATATTAACACATTCTTTGCCTCATGAATACTCACATCAAAGGAATGAAAGAAATTGTGTTTTTCAACAAAAAAATAAAACATCTGAGAGACACAAGGACGAAGAAGAATAGGGAGAGAGGAAATAAGAGGAAAGCTTTTGTCTGTGGGTGATCAAACCCAAATGCTATTTTTCCATAGCAGTATAAAGGTCTGCATTAACCAATACCTTAGTCCAATTATTTTTCACCCATCATCTACTGTCTGCTTCAAACATTTTTAATCACTGAATATCCTCTTGTTAATGATACAAGTATAGGAAGCAAGAGATGAATTTGCATTACCAGACATCCAGCTAAGGAGAGATGGCAAAAAGAAATAGAAAACCCAGCAAAAGGGCAATTGAAATTGCATTATTTCACTGTTCCCTCCAGCTGGGATTGAAAGTAAGCTACCCACTGGCAAACAACTATATTTTATACTCACTCTCCCACTTCACTTTTTGCTGAAAAAATCTTCCAGCTCTCTTGAACTTGTCATTACTATGAGTAAAAATATGTAATTGGATATTGATTTGGGAAATTACACCACCTCACAAGGCCTCTACAATTAGCTAAACACCATGTATTTGCAGAAACACTGCGTTTTCTAAATACACAATTTTTTTGTTCCCTGCACTAGGAATGTAAAGAGAATTGCAACATTTGTGCTTGTATTTTGCCTGTATTTTTCTAAATTTACAAAAATGGAGACTGTTTTGCTCATTTAGACTAATTCTTGCCGTGTTCTAAGCTGAAATCTTCAATGTAGTTGCAACCTTCAGTCGTGTTACGTCTGCAAGCTAGTCAACAGAAGTCTGTTATTCTTATAAAGATTTGAAGCTTCCTGCAAAAAGAAATGCCTGTGATCAAGTCCCCAGGAACCAGTGTGCCCCCTCTTGTTGTGGGGATTAGGCAGGAACTGGAGGGGTGCTCAGGCTACAACTTCACAGTGCTGCAATTTCACTCTGCCTGATTACAATTCCCATATACATTCACTCATAAAAGATAAGAAGAACTGACTTTCAGTCAAGAGATTTAAGAAACAGAATGTGACTTATATGCACATATCACAAGGGACCTTGAAATATAATAAAAATATTAATATTTTCTGTTTTCAGTACCGGTTGAAAGCTATCTTGGCTACATGCAATCATTTTATTGTACAGCCAGTATATTTTTAAAATGCATTACTGCATTACTATATATAAAACAGTATTGTATACATGTTATTTTGTAGTCTGACATAACAGACAACCTGCAGATAAAACAAGTCTGACAAACTGGCAGAACCTGGATATGTAAGAGAAGACTGACATGTAGAATATTCTTAAAATACGCAAGAATGGGCTACATTTGAAAATAACCTTGGAAATACAGGGTGTATTAACACATCAGACAGACCTCATTCTATCTAAGGTAGCAATTGTATCATAAGGTTTTCATTACATTTTTTTCTGCTCTTTTTGGATGGGAAGTGGAGAAAGAAGAGACTGATGTTTTGTTTAAAGCCACTGAATATATATAACCAAAGAATGGGAGGAGTAGCATGGAAATCGTGATGGCTTGGGGATACATGAGCCAATGTTCATAGGCAGAGCCGATAGCGTAATTAGGACAGCTGATATAATATGACAAACTTTGAGAATGAGGAAACTGAGCCACAGGTGTAGATGGCTCTTTTGCAGCATTTAAGAGTATGACATAAAAATGCCATGAAAACTGTTTCAGATTATGTATTTCCACTATCCAACTATCTTTGACAGGCAAGAAAAAAGGAAATTATTCCAGCAATTTGGATGTTCACACATAAATACCTACTGGAGTCAATAGGATTTGACATTTAGCATACGCAGACTTACTAGATAAGAATAGAGGAAAGAACAAAACTGCCTGGCACTCTTATCCCTAAATGGTATTTTAGAATTAATATCTTCTTTAACAGTGCACGTGACAGAACAACAGAATAGCATTTATGACACGGGGACTAATCTTTCAGAGGCCACTCACGTGCTTCTCCGCTATGAGTCACTAAGTTCAAATCTATGTTCCTCATAGTCTTTGGATAAACAGACTCAAACTGTCTGGGAAAATCTTTTGCACACTAACTATTCCTTAGCCTATTTACAATTAGTCACCTTTTGCTGCAAGTAAAGTTAAAAGCAATTGTTTCCGTGAAACTCCTCTACAGATCAAGAGACAAGGCTTTCCTAAAAATATTAATTGATTATTTCGTTCCACCCAGTAAGCACTGGCTGGAGAAAGATTATGGCGATGTCCCATAAGGCTGCCCTGCCTTTCATAAGTATCTTCATAAAAGCAGGCAGCAGTAGTTATAGTCATTGTTACCAATAACCGTTTTATTAGCTGGTAGGAACCAATACCTATAAGGACCATAAAAGCATGCTTTATTATATTTTTTCCTTACAGGAATTAGGACACTTCCTTACAAGAAATAGATTGTAATCAACATGTGATTAACTTCCCTAAAGTTTAGAAACTGTTTTCCTCTGTACTTTCAAAAGGAAGGTATTCCAAAAATGTAAGCAGAAATACGTGCTACTTCCCATCTAAATGGTAGATTGAAGTTCCTGGAGTGGTTCTCTGCTGGATTTGATACTCTACACTGCATATCTATCACCACCTTATTATACCGAAAGCAAAATTTCTCTTGATTTTTCCAATATCCTCTGAAATTGGATGTAATGCTTCCACCAACTACAGCGCAGCTTTTGACATGGACAGGATATAACTATGTACTAGATGGTTTCTTTCATTTAAATGTTATTATTTAGCTGTTCTGCCAACACGGTAGCAGTTATTTATAATTGCTTTACTTCTTGTTTCCTTTTTTCATACATCATGCCCTCAGCCAACTTCTTCATTTTTTCAAAGACTCCAACCAGGTAGACATGTGATTAACCTCAAATATGGAACTTTGTCAGAAACATTTTCTAAAGAAAAGATAGCTTTGTCATTTCATTAGAAAATTTGCATTAGGGTTCAGAAACAGTTTTATCTGAATCCTCTTTTAATCACCAAGCTTGCACGGTCTCCCATCATAACCTCTGATTTCTGGGTTAAGGTTAAAATAATTTCCTGTGCAGGAAATCCTGACACCTGAAGCCCTTGTCATGACATTAATTTAGTTACTGAACTCTTACTATGAATTTATAGCAGAAGAATTTCCTTTTCAAAAAAGTGTGGGTTTTTTTTCTAGAAGAATATTCTGAATACATTTACATATTTCTGATGAAATATATTACTTTGTACCTTGTTCCTTAAGGGCTTAAAATAACATTTCCTTCTTAATTTTATTTTATTTTCATATTTCATCTGCTCTTGATTGGTATCTAACTCTCCCAAGGTAATAAGGTCATTCAAACAATTAAATGTCTATCTTTTTGTTTCCAAGGTTCTACCCTTCCCCTAATGGGCCAGTTCTTCCCTAGCAGGATTATTTCTGTGGGTGATATGTTTCTGCTCAAAGTGTCTCAGGAATCCTTCAGCGTTAAGTGGGACGATTGGACTTTGCTATACAGTTATGTTCTTTATATTTGATTAACTTAGATACTCTGTGAAGACGCCTTTATACTCTTTCCATGAGACCAGAACTTTCGTGGAAATGGAGAAGTAATGCAGGTGGAGTGAGGGCTGAGTCCAATTAGCAATAAAGCTTTTTGAATGCTGATCCTGGTCCACCCATGCTCCAAGATTGCTATATGCAAACCATCTTCTCCCTACAGGCTTTGTAGCTACAGTTATCATGACACTTTGCATGAGGTAATTAGATCTGTTCACATCTGCCTACTACAGACCATACAAATTTACTTCAGGTGCTAAAGGATAGAGACACCTTCTTTGTGGGAAAGTGTAAATGTTGCTCAGCTCTCTCGTATGCAGCAAGCCATTCAAAGCACCATCCTGGGGTAGTGGGGAGATGTGCCTGACCACAGAAACACCTTCCTCTCAGTGGTGTTGCTGGTTATGGAGCAATTCCCTTGATTTGCTGACTCCATTCCAAGTTAAATTCCTCCTACCTTTTCACGCTGCACAAAGAAGGCAAGGACACCTTATGTCACAACACAGAACAGTAGTGCAAAGGTGTCCAAGGTGAACACAAAAAAGAAAGGAGGGCTGCTGTACTAGCAAAGTGCTGTGCCCAAGATAATAATCCCAGCCTTCTATAAAGGCCAACGGGGAGTTTACTTTCAAAATCCATGCATTTATGACTAAAAAGAACTTCTGCGACTGCTTTCTAGTTTTAAAAAATTGTTCTTTCTTATTATATCATAGCTATTGCCCGCTACTTCTGAGTATCCCTTCCTCTACCTGATGGCAACAGTAATAGAGATGTAACATGTAAAAATGTTAAGAAGAGAATGGTCTTTACTTCCTGATTCCACCATATTGTTTAGATTAGTATTACACACAGTGACATTTTACAAGGAATTCTTAAGTTAAGGGGGCATTTTTCCCAAAATGTAAATTTTTCTTTTGTATATTTTTAATAATAAAAATAATAATGTGTAGAAAAAACCTCAAAATTTTTCAATTAAATTATTTATGAAAGGTAGCTTTTTTATAGCTCAAATATTAACAAATCATTAAATGTAGAGATGGATAATTGTCACAAAAACAGTATCTTCAAAAACTGCAATTGCTAACTTTCACGTTTATAATTGTAATTGTTAGCTCAGACACCACAAAGAGCAATATAAATACCCCAGAAAAGATCTCACAAATCAAAAGCAACAACAGTAAAATGTGGAAAAATCAAAAAAACCTGGAAAATATCACTATTTTCTTTTTCTTTCTTGGGATTTCCCACAACAAATCTCTTTCTTGGAATTGAGAAATGTGTTTTGAGAAAAAAGCAAACACATTCTATGAAATGTAGATGAAGACCAGTATGTGTGTGTCTGTGTGCATGCCTGTGTGTGCACTAACTGAAGAACAATAGAAGGTTAGAGATTATCCTGAAACCAGATTAGAACATTTTGTTTGGAGCAAATTAAATGAAACTAATAAATATGCAAATCAGACTATTATTATGTAAATTGCACAGTTTCAATATTCGGTTTGGTGGAGAACCATTTCAACACTTTCAGTTAAAAATTGCAGTTGTCTAAGTATCATAGATTTTAAGAAGGAATTTCTTGACAACATATGAAATGTTGGGAAAATATTATTTCTTTATCACATTCCATCCTACGAACACCGTACCAACAGAGTCAATCACAACCAAATGCTATTACAAGAAACGAGTGGAAAAGTTGCACAAGAGAGTTACATTTCCTTCAGCTGCATTCATCATGGACAATGTCCTATGAAGTGAATCTGTGCAAAAAGACAAACTTTGTCACTTTCTTTCCGGTAAATCCTAACTCTATCAAATCCTTATCTTCTTTCTCTCTCTCTCTCACATACACATGGAAACAAATACACATGGTCTTTTTTTCACGTTTCCACTTGCATGAGAAATAGAAATACTAATAAGGGAGCAGATGTTTTAACAGGTTCTCTTTATTTTATTGAAATCCTGTTTACCTAATCACAGTGCCTCTTCAAACATTTTCATAACAAAATCAGCAAGTCTTCATAACCCCATTGAGAGCAGTTCATCTAAGTATTGTCATTAAATTTTTCATATGTAAGAATTTAGCATTGCCAGCTTGTGCTAAGGTAATGAAGGACAATCTTAATTCACTGCAAGAATAGCTATAAGCAACGTTTGTGTAAAGTAGCAATAACAGTATTATTCACCTTGAGAACTAAGCAGTCGCACTTTGGATGTGACAGACCTTCCATATTAAATTGTTACACAGGTGGAGCTGGCCTTTCTGCTTTTCAGTGATGTTCCAAGCAAATCCTATTAGCAAATTTCATGTTGCTAATCACTTTGGGAGATCAACAGATCAATGCCTACTGGCCTTTTGATGACAGTTACTGTGTTAATTAGTAACATGAAACAGGAACACAAAGGGAAGGTTGTTGTCGTGTACCCAAAAGCAATGCTTAGAAGAGTCCTTACTGGAAATCAAATGATACATGCATAAATTTTCAGATTCTACAGGAACAAGCCAAAGGCTGCATCACTTCCAAATTAACTTTTTTTTAACTCACTCTTCTCTAGGAGTGGTAAGAAGTGCTCATCTTTCTCCTTTTTCATGATGGATAGTGTGAACAAAAGTACTGAAACATCAAGAAGATGTGATGGTCTTAAGATGGTAAATAGAATATTTCTTAGTCCAAAAAGTGCCTCTAGGATCTTTTCTGTAATTTGTAATGTGTCTTGACAGGAAAATTAAAAAAAAAAAAAAGAGGGGAAAGAGAACACGGCATATTGCACTCTGCATATTAGGAATTCCCTGCAGAATGTCCTAATATGCTGCACACAGCTGATGGGCTCACACTGAAGAAGCTGGTGGTTCAGTTGGTGGCATATGGCAACAGGTTGGAGAAAAAATAAGGAGGGTCGCAGCAACAAAAAGCCATTCATACTTCTCTTTCTCTGTTCTAATATATGCTATTTGGAATCTGCGCAGCTTCTGCACCCTGGAATGGCATGTGGAAATCGCAAATGTTCAGTCTCTAAGGCTGCACCTTTTCCTGCCTGCCCTTACAGCACTAGTGGCAAGCATATGGCTCACACAGAAAGAACTGGTATTCCTAACAACAAGAACGTGTACCGTATAACTCTTCCTACTTTTAGTTTAGTAAACATCCAAAATATTACATAGATTCTATGCTCCTGTGCATCCTACTTAACCTTGAATCAGATGTGCAACAGGAAATTTGGAATGGGCTCTGAATTATTTCATTCACATTTTCTCCTGGAGGACAGGAAAATGAACACATCCCTCATAGGGCAGGATGTATAAACTATGTCAGCAGATGACTTGGTTTAAAAAATGCTCTCGATAGTAGGACTGGAATGTCTTACGTATTTTTGTATTGTCCAGACAACTAAAGCTTGATTTTGCAAGGAAAAACAATGACATTTCAGTGAGGATGCTAATTAACAGTGAATTTACTATGTAAAGTCCTACTTATCAAACTGCCTGCAGGGCATTCATTGTAGATGTTGAGGTCACCAAGGACATTGTGAGCTTTGAATGATGGACAAATGTGGTTATTGATGGTGGATTCGCATTTGCATAATCAAGCAACAAAGGCAAAAAAAGTAAGCAAAAGGGGTTTGGTTTGGGGTGTTTTTTTTTGAAGAAATCAGTCTTTTAATTAACTAGCTTGAATAATACAAGTGTTGATTGGTCACTGCAGTCCTCTGAGACATTAAGTAGAGATTTTATTAGCAAATGGGTGAAGATCGCTATCAATAGTTGTAAAAGGAAATCAGGCATTGCTTTTCCAGAGCAATTAACCCTAAGAAATAGAAAGTTTGCTCACATGTAATTCGTATAAAGGTTCTGACACTGTTTCTCGAAAGAATAATGAACTTAAGATCTAGAGATCTTCTGTTGCCACTAATGCTTTTAGCTACCAGATGATGCCCTCGGGTCATTTGAGTTTTCAGGGAGAAATGCAGGATGGACCAGAGCAATCAGAAAGGTAAGAGTGTAATCAGTATATGATTGAGATTAATGCGGGAAAGATAATCAGCAGTTTCTGTCTCTCAGGAAAACTGTTGACCTGCACAGCAGGGATTGGATTTTACTCAAGAAGCTGAAAGGCAAACAGCAAAAAGTAATGACTACTTAGAAATGGGGTGAGGGTGGGGGGAAGTAATCATAAAACACTTAATCTAAAAGAAGCATAACTCTAGAAAGGCAAAATATGGACTATAAAATATTATTTTAAAAGTGTACCTGAATTTTAATCTAAGATATAAAAATACAGAAATGGCAGGAAAAATGTGCAGATTAGTCTGTCATTTCTGTGTAGAAGTGGAAGGCAAAGTGACCCTGTAGATGTATGTGATACATAGATAATGAGGAAACCAAGAGATAATGTCAGGCTTCAACATTACACACCCAACAAGAAATTCTCATTTAAATTTAAACCACCTAAGGAATTAGGGCTGGTTTCAGTTCTCCGCGTACAATTCCTGTTTATCTTCTACTCCTGTCACTAGAAGTAAAATTTTCAAAGGTGCCTTAAGACCCTAAACACCATTGCCCTGTAATGAAGTGTAAATCTCTGTTACTTACTTTTATTCTGAAATTTAAAAAGTTTTCCAATAGTTTTGGGAAATTGTGCTTTCATTCTTGCACACAGACGTGTTTTCTTTTAAATTACCATACCAATTTTTTAAAAAACAATTACTTACCCTAGGTTGATGAGCTGAAATTTTGTATTTGCTTACTCTGAAAAGATATGAAAGAGTTTCCAACTCCTTTGCAGTCCCTTGAGTATCCCAGTCACGTTTTAGGCTATAGGGCAGACATGCATGTGGACATGCATGCGTGCTCAGCCTCCCTACACTGCAAAGATAATTCACTGTGCAGCGGACTCAAGCTTCGCAGAGACAGAGAGGAAAAGCTAGGGAGTGTCCCTGCGTAGTATAGCGTTTAGACTACTCTCTGGGTTGTTTGTGCATCCTGATCTGTGCTCCTAGCCCCTTACCCAGATCTTTGCCTATTCATTAACTGCTGTGAGTTTTCTGCACAACGGAACAAGAAGGAAAATTTTACTAATTTTAAATAGGATGCCTTACTATAAGCACACTAATTTATTAACTAAGTACAATATTACAGCAGCTGTCTTCCATTTCAAAAGCTCTGGCTTTAAAATCTCATCAAGAAATTATATCTACAAACACCAGGCATTAATTATAAGTACTGTGAAACAATTTCGTATTGAATTATTATAAACATAAAATTATGTGTGCGTATCTACTGTCAGGTGGGATGAGTTCTATTACTAAGGTCTACACTGCAGGCTATTGAAATATCCAGGGTAGCTCTGAGAAACAGCTTACTCAGAGTTACAATAAGAAACAAAAAAGGAAGCACCAAATTGGAAACAATATGCCTGAGTTTTGCCATTGTCACTCAAAACATGATTGAATTGCAACGAAACATAAATCCCTTTAAAGCTGCTGTTTCCACCACCCAGATAAGGTAAAAAAGAGAACTTTTTGAAAGGACTGCTGCTGTGACATATAATCATCAGCTAAAGCTCTGCCTAAATGGCTGGAAATATAAAACAATGGAAGGTCAGGAAGAAATGTTGAGACATGTCAGGTGTTGGACTTTGTAATTTATTAAGCGCCTTAAAATCAATATGAGACTTCAAGGGTGCCTGTGACAAGACTACAGGTCATACGAGTAGAGTACGAAAAAATCAACTTCATCTGCCAGAAAAATGTGGACAACATTCATTGGAAGATATTGCAAATGCTAATATGCCATAGCTAACCTAGAGATGTAAACCATTTTAACTTTATTAAGATATGTAGTATCCAAAATTACATATAATAGAGGTCTTTACCTAGAATAAGAGACTTCAGCAGGAGGATCAAAAGAAAGTGTAAAATAGACTTGGCTGTCATTTACCTACCCAAGGAAACGATGGTACACTGATGAGAAATTCATCCTAAGTGTGGAACCTAAGTATTAAAAATACAGAAGACCTTCAAAAGCTCTTAGAGACGTGCCAAAGCTTAAACTGTATTAGATGTATGTGGCTTACTACAGATAGAGGCAAATGAGTCAAACCAGATCATGGGTGTACCAGCAAGCCCTGCTGTGCATTGAGCTACGGAAAATTCCTGTGTCAAATACTGCCACAAGAGACAATAGCAGCTAAATGCTGTTACACATTTGGAAAAATTCCTAAAGTCAAAATGACTTCTTTTTTCCTCTTGAAGTAATGGAGCCTTGGGTATGAGGGGATAACACTGAAAAAAAGAGCTCAGCTTCACCATGAGAGCATTGGTCTTTCAGCACAAACACGAATACACTAGACGTTCCCACTCCCCGTCATCAGCCAGTGTTTCATTTATCAATGCTTTCAGTTTCAGAATCACAATTTTCATAATAATGTACAAATGGGAATACTGAGGCAGATATATATAAGATATGACTGATCTCCTTGGGTAACAGGCAACACATCACAGAGCCACACAATAATTTTTATTATTTAGGGTGGGAGGCATATGACTAAAAGTTGATAGAATCCTAGAATAGTTTGGGTTGGAAGGGACCTTTAAAGCTTATCTAGTCCAACCCCTAGATTTAATCGTCTAGATTTCCTCTAAATTCCTTCTAGGAGTACTTCTAAAAAGTGGTTTACCTCATCATTAAGTGAAGGGCTGATAATACATTCATTATCAGAATTGTAACCATGCCTTCCTCTGCACTGACTGTAAGGGGAGTTAACAATTTCAGATGCACACATCTGAAGCTGGGTGAGGTGAATCCTCTTTACACTGACGTCTACATTGCTGCCTACAATGCATAGCGTTAAGATAACCAGCATAGCTCATGAAAACTGTATCATCAGCATTGCAGCAGAGTGTGGGAAGAAGGACATCATGAAAATAAGAACAAAAAAGCCTGAGTGCTGTCAGCTGCTACCGACATAAGACAAGAGAGCTCTCTGGAAGGAGCTAGGAAGAATGCCTAAAGACCGAGAAGAATTTCAGTGAGGGGAGAGGAGAAAGAAGGAAGTGCAGCTCCCCTTATTACCAAATATCTTCCTACCACTCGGAGTACAGCAGAAGCAGCACATTAACATAGTTCTGCCCGGACTAATATACCCTGCTTCCTATCGTGAGTCACAGCAGTTTTAACTTGTATGAAAGGGCTACTGTGGCACACAGTGATTTAGTCTCTTCACACTGAGCTCTCCCAGTAATAAGCAACCCCAGATCACCGCGGCAAATGTGTTTCAGATGAGGCTATGAGTCATTCTGAGGGAACAAAAGTAGCCCATTTAAGTCTCACTGCTGCTGAGTGCATGTTTCAGAGTCCCTCATGTACAAAATTCTCTCACCACCTGCATCCTGCCAGACCTGTTGTTACTACTTTGCATTTAATAGGATTTCTATAACCAGGTAAAAACACCTAATTATCTGAAGTAGTCTCAAATAATACATAGGCAATTCTCTATGTGTTAGGTAAAATTCTCTAAGATTTCAAGACACGTCCCAGATTTTAAGAGCTGCCACCTCATCATTTAAACTAAGGATTTTGAAGTGTTTTGTAAGTATTAATTATTTAAGCCTCACAACACCTTTGTGACCAAGTAAATGAGCATTATCAAGGCAATTTCCATTGCTGTCACACAGTTTTAGAGCTGTGATGAAAAGTTGCTCAGGGGTCTAGGAATTAGAAGCTCCAGCTGAAAAGAACTGCAAGTAGAAAGCCAAAAAGTACAGAAATTGACCCAGAAGGCAGCTTAATTGTTTTCTATTAACATTCAAACTGAATGGCTTTATACACATTTCTTCCCTGAAAATGAACACAACACATTTGTAAAGAAAGGTCCTTTCATCAAAAGGTATTTTTCAATTTAGAGGGAAAGATGGAAATGGAACAAGGAGGCAACTACAGAAAGGAGATCTGTACCTCATCTTCTTTGTTTGTAGGGAAGAGAATCAGAGATACAAAGGTGGCTACTGGCATGGATTGAAAATCCCCAGCTTTTTGTACCTCTCTTTGATTCCAATTAACATGAGGGTAGGTTTTAAAGCACAGTATATGGTATAGATGGTGTGTATAACTAAATCAACCACCTATGTGTGAGGAAAGGTGTACACAAGAGGAAAGGCATATACATCAGCCACTAAGAAGGACCTTTGCCTTCTTAGCATGTTCCATACTTACACACGCATGTGCTGTATTTATGTTTTACTTATTCCTATAATAAAAGGATAAACATAGATTAAAACAAGTATTATCTCTCCATTAAAAAATCTAGTTTAAAATGTTCGGCTACAAGTTTTGCTGTGGTCCTCACTGCGGATATCATCCTAAAAGTTGTATTCTGCTTGCAATTAAAGATAGCACAGCAGACTAGGCTTTACCCCTTGAGAAGTCACAGGGAATACTTCATAGATAGGTGAAGGATTATATATCCTCACAGAAGGTGAGGATATAGATGGCTTATAAATTACCAGCACAATTACCATCATGCAGTACTATTTTTCCATGGCTTCCGTCCTAATGAGCTAATCAAAGAAGATATCACACATTATCTACTTTCTCAGGGAAGTTGTTAAAATACAAAATGTAACAAGACTGCACTTGAATCACAGAATTCAAACTGCTGAAGGTACTTGCATACGTCAATTCTACATTCTCTTTAACCAAGACAACTATCTTGTGTCTTGTGAGCTTTTATTTAGAAATACTCCAGCAGCAAGAAATGACAATTCTAATCCTCAAAATCTTACTTGGTTTGTTTGGTTAGGAGCCATAATTATCAGGAAAAGCAAGTTAAATTTAAGTATGGGAAATTATAGGATTTTCTCATCAGTTACAGTATTTGTTGCTATTCTTCATGAATCATAAGAAAATACTGTTGGTTTTTTTTTTTCACAAGGAAATGGCAGACCTTCACAAGATGTTATTATCTCTCCTGTTCACCTAACTGAAACCTTCTTGGAACCACCAGACTTACAATGAAAAACCTGTGTCTGCAATAGAGTGTGATGACAAATGACAACGATCATACTGTTATTCAGTATCAATAACAAATAATTAAACACTGAATGAACCTGACAGAAGACCTTTAAGATTTTGCCAAACTCTATATGGATAAACTGAATGTTTACAACACATCTAATGATTTCATCAGTCTTAATTGTAACTGTAGCTGGGTGAAAAGCTCACATGCTCTAAAAGTAATGAAGAATGTGTCAAATGTTTGTACAGAAACAACTTCTGCCCAAATATTTATTGTTTTGCAAATAATCAGAAAATTATCATATTTGCAAGACAAAGTCTATTGTCTGTACACACAAAAGAAATTTCCTTACACAGCAACTTTGAGTAGTAAACTCTTTGAGTGTATTTAATATTGAGAGTTTCCTTCCCCCCACTGTAGAAATATTTACAAAATACTTTGCATTTTAAATAGAAAAAGAATTGCTCAACATTGACAAGCTCAAGTAACATATGTTGTTATTACTAACACATAAACAATATATTCAGTGTTTAAGGTCAGGTTGGATGGAGCTTTGAGCAACTTGATCTAGTGACAGATGTCCCTTCCCCTGACAGGGGGTTGGACGAGACGATCATTAAAGGTCCCTTCTGACCCAAACCATTATATGACTCTATGATTCTATTGGTTGTACTGTTGATTCCTCTGTATAAAATAGGATTATTACCTGTGGCTTAAAAGGAAGCAACAGAGTTGAGTGATGTAGCTGTTGAATTGAAGACATAATTTAATAAAAAATATGCATCTTCAAGAACTGTGTGAGCAAATCTATATTTATCAGTATTTCTGCATTCTGCTTTGGGAAGACAGGCTAAACATAAAGTATGTAAAGACGGACAGTTATTAACTATAACAGTAAACCCAGCAAGGAACACACACGAAGGTGAAAGCATCTAAAAACATGTTACGATTTGGTGCAATAGTATGATTTTAAAGGGTTTGTATCAGGTTGAACTACTTCAATGGCTATATTATTCACCTTCACTAAATCTAATTTTAATACTTAAGATAGGACAACTGAACAGAAGAAAAACATTAAGGATTAGTTCATTGTGTATGCTGAAGAACAAACTAAAATTAATTACAAGGTAGAGAACAAACTGCAAGTTGTCCATGGAAGAAAAAATACTTGAGGAATGAAGGGGAGTCACAGTTAGCAGACTATTGGAAAACTGAATGTCTCTGATTCAAAACCCAGTTCAGAAATCCAGGCTGGAGAGCAGGACGAACAGGGAGGATTTTGGACTTAATGACAACCCGAAGTCTGTATGAAAAGGACTTCCAGAAATATTCTGAACTATTCTTTATAGTAAGAAGAAAGTAGGTAAGAAGAAAACAGTTCCAATGTAATCAGAAGGTTATCCTCTTTACTGGATGGCTCATGACTCCACAGATCAGAAAAAGGACTGAGGCAGGCTTCAATTTTAATGTTTAATGTTTAATGTTTAAAGGAAGATCTACATTTTTGAACATTTATTTTAAAAAGTCTTTAACATTTTAAAATGTCCATCTTGCTGAATAGATCCTGAATGGTACTTTTTTGAATAGAAAAAACATGTCATAATGCAGTGGTCTTCAAAATTTTAATCAGACAACAGTCTTCAAAGTTTTGAAGACCAAATCAATCAGACCATGGCCTTCAAAGTTTTAATCAGAAAAAAAATGCACTCTTGCCCGATGTTTCAAGTTGAAATGAATATTATGATTGTTAAATCCAAGGCACATGGATCTCAAGATTAGTTTGGCCAATATAAGGTCCATGTAATTTTTTTAACTATGAATGATGTTGAAAGGAGATGGCTACCCCCAATCAAGTGAGGAAGAGGTGGCCCAGGTTGGAAAGCAAAGAGTGCTGGGGGATGTGGACAAGACAGGCCTTGTAATCAACAAAAGAGCTAAAGGGGGGCCCATCCTGATATGAGGGAAGCTAAATCCATTTTGAGTTTAATCTGGTGAGGGATGTGAAGGGCAACAAAAGGGCTTGTACAGGTATATTAGCAGCAACAGGAAGATGAGAGAAAATGCGGGTCCACTGCTGAATGGGGCAGGAGACCTGGTGACAAAGACCATGAAGAAAGCTGAGATACTCAATGCATTCTCCATCTGAGTCTTTTCTGGTAAGATTTGCCCTCATTAATGCCAGGTCCCTGAGACCAGTGGGAAATTTTGGAGCAAGGAAGATTTCTCCTCAGTAAAGAAGGATCAGGTTAGGGAACGTGTAAACAAACTGGACATATACAAGTCCATGGGACCTGATGGGATGCACCCAAAAGTGCTGAGGGGCCTGATCAATGTCAGAGGACTCTCTCTATTAGTTTTGAAAGATCATGGTGATCAAACAAGGTTGCTAAGGGCTGGAAGAAAGCAAATGTCACTTCTACCTACAAGAAAGACAAGAAGGAGCCAGGGAATTACACGTTGGTCTGCCTAATCTTGAAACCTGGGAAAGTGGTGGAGGAAATCCTCCTTGAAATAATTTCCAAATGTGTTAAGGATAAAAGAAGGTGTAAGACTAGGGGTCAATACAGGGGCCAGTACCATTTAATATTTTTGTTAATGACTGGATGATGGGACAGAGTGCACTCTCAGCAAGTTTGCAGTTAATACAAAACTGGGAGGGGTGGTTGATACATCAATTACTTGTGCTGTCATTCAGAGAGACCGAGACAGACTGCAGAAATGAGTTGACTAGCATCTCAGGAAATTTTACAAAGGGAATTGTAATATTCTGCACCTGGGAAGGAACAACTTCATGCACCCATATATGCTGGGGGTTGAAGGCTCAAAAGCAGCTTGGCAGAGAAGTGTCTGGGGGTCCTGGTGGACACCAAGTTGAACATGAGCCACCGATGTGCCCTTGCAGCTAAGAAGGCCAATTTGGCCTAAACCACTAAGAAGGCCAACAGCTGCCTGGGCTGTATTAGGAAGAGAATAACCCGAAAGTCAAAGGAGGTGATCATTCCCCTTTGCCCAGCTCTGGTAAGAGAGCCCTGCAGTGATTTGTCCAGTACTGGGCTCCTCAGTCCACGAGAGACAGGGACACACTGGGGCAAACCCAGTGAAGGGCCATAAAGATGATTAAGGGACTGGAGAAACTGGCATACAAGGAGAGGCTGAGAGAGATGGGGTTAATCAACTTTAAGCAGAAAATGTTCAGGAGGATTGTATCAATGTTAATATTAATACCTAAAGCAGGTATATTGGGTTTATGTGGCAATGTTTTGGTAGCTGAGGGGCTGCAGAGGTGGTTTCTGTGAGAAGCTGCCAGAAGATGCCTCATGTTGGACAGAGACAGTTCCAGCTGGCTCCAAGACTGATCCACCCCTGGGCAAAGCTGACCCAGTCAGTGATGTTGGTAGCACCTCTGTGATAACATATTTAAGAAAAGGTAAAAAAATGCTGTGCAACAGTAGTTAGGAGAGAGGAGTGAGGATATGTAAGAAAAACAACTATGCAGACATCAAGGTCAGTGAAGAAGGAGGGGGAGGAAGTACTCTGGGTGCAGAAGCAGAGATTCCCCTGCAGCCTGTGGAGCAGACTGGGGCTATGCAGGTGGTCCCCTTGCAGCCCATGGAGGACCCCATGCTAGTGCAGGTGGAAATAACTTGAAGGAAGCTGTGACCCCCTGGAAAGCCCATGCTAGAGCAGGCTCCTGGCAGGAACCATGGCCTGTGGAGAGAAGCCCACACCAGAGCAGGTTTTTCTGGCAGGACCTGTGACCACGTGGGGGACATACACTGAAGCACTCCATTCTTGAAGGATTGCACCGTGTGAAAAGGACCCATGCTGGAGCACTTTGTGAAGACCTGCAGCCTGTGGGAAGGTATCACATTAAGGAATTTCATGAAGGACTGTATCCTGTGTAAGGGATCACACACTGGAAGAAGGGAAGAGAGTGAAGAGGAAGAAGTGGCAGAGACAAAGTGCTATGGACTTACCGCAACACCCGTTTCGTATTCCCCGTGCGCTGCTCAGAGAAGGTAGAGAAGTCAGGAGTGAAGATGAGTCTAGGGAGAAGGGAGGGGTGGGGGAAAGCTGTTTTTAGATTTGTTCTTATTTCTCATTATCCTACTCTGATTTGATTGGTAATAAATTAAATTCATTTCCCCGAGTCTGTTTTGCCTGTGACAGTAATTGCCGAGTGATCTCCCCGTCCTTATCTTGACCCATGAGCTTTTTCATCATATTTTCTCCGCCTGTCCTGTTGAGGAGGGGGACTGATAGAGTGGCTTTGGGGGTACCTGGCAGCCAGCCAAGGTCAACCCACCACAGCAGGCAGTAAAGGAGATGGAGCCAGACTGTAGACAGTTCTCAGTGGTATCCAGTGCAACAACAAGAGGCAATAGGCAGAAACTGAAATACAGGAAATCCTGTTAAAACATAAGAAAAAGCCTATTTATTGTGAGGGTGGCTGAACACTGAAACAGATTGCACAGAGAGGCTGTGGAGTCTCCATCCTTGGAGATGTTAAAAACCCAACTGGACGCAACCTGAACCAACATGCTTTAGTTAACCCTGTTTTGTAGAAGAGGATTGGATTAGATGGTCGCTAGAGGTTTCTTCCAGCCTCAACTCTTCTGTGATTCTGTGAAATGTTAAGCTTTCTGAAGTTGAGTTTAAGTAGGATATGTGTTGCATAGGAATCACATTGGCACCCTGCAGAAAGGCAAATTGCACTTCTCAGTGTTCAGCTATGCACATGAGCCTGCAGGTTGAGAATATCATTTTAAGATCTTTAAACACAACTTTAGGGTAGAAAAGTTAGGAAAAATAAGAGACTGTTCTTCTATAACTGAGAACGGTGCATTGTAAATATTTATATAGCAACATACCTGTGTATATTTACTTTACTGAAATGCAGAAAATGCAGTTAAAATCTTGCAGAAAAGTGTCTTATGCTGTTAATATTCAGCAGTTCTTATTAAGTTCAAGATCATGTCTTGGCCTGATTTATTTATTTTTAAATAGAGGATATTTTCTTACCCCTGAGAACATAGCTTGAAAGAACAAAATATTTCTACAGGCAAACATGGTAAAAACTAAACTCTCGCTTGTGTATAGAAAGGCAGGAAATACTAATGCCTTAAAATAACCAAAGCATATGGTAATGACCGTCGTGAAGAGGAAATTGTAAAATAATAATAATAATAATACTTAGAATAAATGCCCACATCCAGCAGATATTTCTAGAGTACTCTTAAATGTCTGATCACAATGAATTATGAATATTTCCTGGTTTTGTTCTTTTCCCTGTGGAAGACTGATCACTGACCTGCCTAGCACACACTGGATGCACTTGCCCAAGGACAATCTAATCACAGAGAATACGGAGGCAGCATGTGTTAAATCCCAACCCTAATCAAGGCTAAAGGGGAAAGGCCACAATTTCTACCATATTTGAAAAATTTCAAGCACTTATCAGCCCTCTGCAGGAGAGGACTCTGATGGCTCTGCATTTGAAAGAGAATAATCATGTGGTTTTCAGCTCTCCTGGTTTAAGCTGTGATCATTTTTAAATGTGAAAGTAAAAGGCTACAAGCAAACATAAGAGTGCATATTAGAAGCGAATCACATTAAGTAAACTACTCAAGATGTACTCTGGGGTAAAGACTTGTAGCCTATATTCATTTAATGCACAAAATAGCATAACAAATATAGGCATTGCAGATCAAGCTGTGGCTCACTATGATGAGCTAGTCATTAAAAGCAGATAGACAGACATCTGAGAAAATGAACACTAAACAGATGCTGAGGAGGCTTTTACCATCAGCCATAGTGCCTAAGACTTTCCCGTGTGCGTCCTGTGAAAAATTTCCAGTTTCCCACTTTAAAAAGTTGTAACTACTTCTGATGCAAACCCTAAGGAAAGGAGAAAGGAAACCTTTAAAACAGGCTTTTCAGATTGTTACCTTTTGTGGGACCACAGTAATTTTTCAGGGTACCAGAAAAGTCACCTGCGACCAAAATGTTCTTTCAGAATTTATCTAGAACCAGCAATTCAAGTGTCGAGGCAGCTGTCAGCTCCAGCAGCAAAAGGCTGCTGCCTCCAGTCGTCTGCACAGGTAAAATTTACTCAAAAATCTTAGCAGCCTCTTTCCTGTGCTCCGGGCTCCTTCTACAGTGTTTGAGAGAACAGGTGGATGGTAACTTCTGGCATTGGCATATAAATGCCATAGCTGGAGGCACATTCCCTCCCACATCTGTGAATCTGCTTTAATATAGGGGCAGTTAATAAACTTATTGACTTGGGGAGGGGTTATTGATATCAAAATAAGTAGAGCTGAACAGGATTAGGATGGGCAAAGTAATATGTGAGCTGCATACATTAATTCCTTTAATAAAAAATTCTAGAAAAGAATCATCACAACTATTTACAAATAAAAATATTCCTCTTGTCATTAATTTCAAATGTATATGCTATTGTCAAGCTGTTCAGCAGCAGGGCCACGCTGTAAGTGGAACAGAGATGGTAAGGCAGAATAGCAAAATATTTTTCCTTTGCTGAACTCCTGAACATATAAATGCTGTCATGGCCCGCCACACATGAAAGAGTTAGGAAGGACAGGAAGCAGGGTTGCATGCAGCTACTCCCAAAGTAGATTACAGTATGATGCATAGGCTAGAACATTAATCACTCCTGAGACATTCAGATAAAGCAATTTAGCTCCCTTCTATACGTCTTACTGAACTATACATCTGGTGGATATATGCAGGTCATTTTCATAGCGCTGTAGAATCAAATATACCTTGTCTTTTTCCTCATTGGCGTACTCTTGCCAACATTATCAATACTAGCTGTTCAAAGCATTCCAATACCATCTTCTAAGATGTTGCAGTACTGTAGAAATAACACATTTAGTGTTAATTTATTAGCATTCTGGGTTTAGATCAGAGGGAGTATAGTAGGTAAACCTATCTTTTTTTTTCTAGAGTAATATTTTAGCTTTCTCCTTGAAGTTATAAGCTATTCTGAAATAGGAATGGTATCTTTACCAACTGAATTACCACTGCATGGCAATGAATCCAGGGTTCTTTGAGCCTGAAGGAGAGCAAGCAGGAAGGAGCATACACATAGCTCAGTGACAAGGGTATTGACCTAGCAATCAGGAGACCAGCATTCCAGTCCTGCTCTAAAGAGTATTTATTTTCTTTGTAGTGGGAAGATATGTTACCTCCCTTGGAAGGGGGACCAGAGGTAACATTCCCCTTTCTTGAGTCAGTACCCTGAACGTCATGCTCAAGAAAAAAATAACATTCTGTATCTTTTGAGGTGCTCCCAGCTGTAGCTGAGGGCTGCGTGCTCTGCAGGAGAGCAAAGTGGGAAACGATGAGAATCCAGTAGGGAATAGCATGAGGCAAATTATAAACTACTCAGCTGTGTCACGGAGGAGGTTGTTCTGGGCACACACAGGAGCAGAGCTGCATGTTCCCGAGGCACTTATCAGAGACAAGTCTGGTTGGTGTCTATGGGCCTTATATTCTTTTGAAGTGAAAGAAGAAAATTTTTAAGCTCAGTCTGTCCCATGCTAATCTGAATCTCAGAATAAAACATATAAATAATCAGTTCATACTGTGATACCAAAAGCATCAAACTCCTGTTCACAAAATCCAAAAGACATTTCAGTGCTTTGGAGGCTCTGAAATGGCCTCAGGATTTTCTTAAAGTGAGAAAGTCAAACACAGCATTTAGCAACAGCATTCACAGCATGACAACAAAGCGCTTGTACAAATTAAAAAGGGTTTTAGAAGAACAAGAGGTCTTTTTTCTTCTTGTACTTCAGTAAGATTGCTTCATCTTCCAATCCCTGTTTAAGAACAGTTTGAATTTTTGTTTTTAATATTTCTCAGAAATCCTAAATGTTTTAAGTGACAGAGAAAGTACATTCAGAAAACAACTGTTATGAAATAGAAGCAAGTTCAAAGAGTCTTGTGTTTCTTAGCACAAGATTTCAATATACCCATAACCTTGGAGTTGTCCATTCCTCTCTCCCCAGTTTTAAGAAGAATCGTAGATCTTAGCTTTCCAATTGTATTTAAAAATATATTTTTTTTTACAGACACTTAAGTCTTAAAATACAAAATGATTCTTCACTTGGCTTTAAAGACCAGTTATTGTGAAAATTTTAATAAAATCTAATAAAAATTGAACAATCTAATGAAGTACTGCAGTAATTTAGAGTGGTGGTTAAAACTATAACCATGGCAACAAAGAATAAGAAAATGAAAGGTACTTTCCATCTCTGTGTTGTCATGATTACAGAGTTATAATGGAACATATAATGGTTTATTTAATGAAATGTTTAAAAATGCAGTAATTGTTCAGATCCCACCAAACCCTGCTTCAATTTAAATAAATATATATATGCATATATAGAACACGTTGGCTAATATAGTCTAACAAAAAGATGACTGAAAGAGAACATTACTGTTCATCTATAAGTTAAAGGTTATATCTGAGGAAAAGAGAAGACCTGTGTAAGCTATACTAGTACATCAACAACTGGAAATCAACTGATCATGAAAGCATCCAGTCATAAAATTGGGGGAAGAAAATTTTCTAACAGTCAGAGCAGAAATGTTCAGGAAGAGGAACAAAAATAGTTCAGGAAAATTAAAATCCCAGCTATAGTACTTCTAAAATGGCATAAAACTGATTTATGAAAAGAATTCAGTGTCATAGTGCCTACTGGTACACCCACATTAAGAAGTCACCTAGTAGCAATTAGGAGTAGGAACAGGTATGTGGATCAGTGGAGTTGATGCTGAGTAGTCAACATCCACAATATACACATTTCGGTGGGGGTGGTTTTGACTCTCTACCCTAGTCCAAGAGACCGAATGTTCATCAGCCATTGCATGACATGTACCCTCGGCGTATATTTTCCAGCTTAATTTCATCTGAAAGTAATCCAATTTGTGGTCTTTGATGCCCCTCCATGATGAAAACCGCATGTCAGAATGGAAACATTTGGGAGAAATGCTTGAAAAATACTCAGCAGTCCAAACTAAAAAGCTAATGCACACATCTGGTAGCAAAACCAGGATCCACTAAATTTTGAGAGGGAAGTGGCGTGTTTTCCTTTATTTACATTTATTTATTTGCTTAAATGTATTTGTTTATATTTATTTTAAGAATTTAATTAAATTTAAATAAATAATTATATAGCACTGAAGATGTTTTAGACTGTGTGTTCACATGTAACAAGGGACAATATAAGGATCTGTCTATTAACTCATTCGTCAGAAAACAGTAATAGAAGATATACAAGGTCTTGTGGTGTTTCAAAGCTGAAACATATTTTGTGGAAAGTGATGGATATTGGGGTTTTTCACCCCTTAATGTTCCATAATGGCAGTTTTCTACTAGAGGTTCAATCTTAAAAATAAACACACATAAAAACACAGTTTCTATCATTCAAATGTACTTTCATAATATAGATACAACAATAGACATGAGTTAGAGCTAAGAAGGTCCTGTGGGAAATCAATTCATGGTGGATTTCCAGATCTTTAAATGCATTTTTCTTTGAAAAGGTAACCTAACAACTCTTCATAAAATTAACATCTACAAAAATATAGTTTTACATCCAAGCATTCCTTCTCCATTTTGAGTGCACTTTATTTTATAATAGGTAATGCAAAAGAAATACATGAAATGATAGGCAATTTCAAAAGGAACTATTAATGCATTTCATTTATAAAATATAAAAATGGTGTATTTCAACATTTTCAGAACTCCCTTCTTCTCCTTATTCCCCCTGCCTTCAAAGGACATACTGATGAAATCAAAATCAATTTTATGAAGTGTTTTGATCTTGACAGAATTGCACTCTTCTGCGGAAAACGGCCTGACTCAATTTTTGTCTTAACGGTTCTAGTTACAGTGTTGACCTTGCATCATCAGCCACAAATTACAAACTGTTTCTGATGAATCTTCAGAAAAGGTATAACAGATTTAATCTGCAGATTAAAGCAGATTCCTGCTGCCCAGAGACCCATACTAACTGTTTCATAAACACACTTACTGAATCTCTATAAGCCATTTAAATTAATTTAATGCTAAAAGGTAAAATATCATTTTAACAAAGCAATTAAATTACTATAATCCTAACAAGGACAAAGCTGATGAAGTGCAAAAGTGTCCTATACAGGAAAGTACATACAAATAGATACTTATAGATATGTCTGGTTAAAATGCTAGGGGATTTTATGATTTTATTGGCATCATTAAGGCAGCCAATTTTATGCCTATTATTCCCTAAATTTACTTCAGTTACTGCTCAGAGCATAGCTGAACTGCTTGAAATTTGGTGTGAGGAAAAAGGAAGAGGAAACAAGGGTTACTAAACCTTCCAGGAAGACAAACAAACAGAATACTTTGAAAGGAATCCTTTGCAAGTTCATCTCAATTTTAATTTCTGCAGCAAAATAAATCATGTCATAGACATATGTATAAGGTTCTCTGAAAAGACTTCTAAACCTCAGTAGAAAAGCCATAATTGTTTTGCTTTCCTAAATTTGACCAGCATCCAGTATCCCTTTGCAATACATCATTTTGGTTCTATAACACAGCCTCTGTCCCTGCCTCTGGCTTCTGCCTCACCATGACAGAACTCTGCTGGTAACCCAAGACAGGGAGATTCGCACACTAATTATGCAATAACGCTTAAAAAAAATCTTCTTTACATTTGATTTGATAATTATTTAATTGTATGTTGTATTACTTGTTTACTTACTAACATTACTTATTACTTACTATAGTTGATATCAAGTAGAGAATTCACACAGCTGAGCCCCGTATCATCATCTAGCAGAAAAAGCATGTAAACCCGATACACATACTTAAAGTGATTTTATAATTTTAGTAGTGTCTAAGTGCTGCCATTAACATTAAACCAAGGCCCCCAGCTGACCTCCTTTGTTCCCCTCTGGTTCTCTAGAACATATTGACTCCGGTTCAAAAGCCACATACAGGGGGACTGAAAGGTGAAAAGTAATTCTATGCATCAGGCTCAGCTTTGTAATTCAGCTGGTGCAGAGGACTGGTGTGATTGAAGGGCTCTTTCAGGTACGCTGTTCTGCTTTTCACAGCAGCTAAAGGCAACATGGCAACCAGATCTATGTCCACAAGAACATGAGCATTGTAAAGCCTGCCCGGTTTTTGGTTTTTTGTTTATTTTTTTCTGGTTAACACCAAAAAAAAATCTTCTGTTTATTCCGTAACATTTTCTCTGGCAGAAGCCAGTAATCTAGCAGAGCCACCACCTCTTAGTTTCTTTCTTGCCAGAAACAGAGAAAAGAGGTTAACACAGAAGAGCATGGCTCCACTTTATCCCTCTCTGGTGTTTTCTCTTCACCACATAACAGAAATCTATACCATATAAAGTCCTTTGGAACGGCTTATGTTTTTCCCCTGTGGTATTTCCATGTATAGGTGTCTGATTCGCTGCTTTAGGGCTCAATACTTTAACAAAACGTATGCTGTTATTGCCTAGGTGGAACATTTCAAATAGTTTTAATTTTGTCACTTTTCAGTTAGCAAATATCTGGAGTTACAGGCTAAGATGTGGATACATTAGAGTTAGATCCAATGTTGAAACACCATTTTGGAAACGGTTCTTTCCGGAAATAGACCCAAACACCCTTTGAACTTCAGAAATGTCCCTTTTGTGTTGCTCAACCTTCTTTTCCCATCTGTTACTTTAAAACTTAAAAGGGTAGCAATACTGTGGGCATACCATTAGACTCACCTGTGCTAGCACCCATCCCATGAAACGAGTCTTTAGCGCCCTTTGAATTCATTAAGGGCTCGGAGCACTCACCTTTCTCCCTTTGCCTTAGACCTTAGCAAATGCATTGGCAGTGATCACGGCTAATCAGCAATGTTCGCTTGCGCAGGGGTGCATCCCAGGCACCGCACACCTATTTCGTATTCTGAGCTGTACAGATGTAAAATGTATAGGCTTTGTCTTGCTGATTTTGTACTCTGTTGTTCCGCTAGCCTGCAGTTTTATTTTAACTGCTTCATAATTTATTAATACCACTTTTCTCTAATCCTCCTTCAGCACACACAGCAGGGTAGCCTTCATTCAAGCAAAAAGTCACAGTAGTCCAGGATTTCTGTTAAACTCTGCACCTACATTAAAATAAGCTTTTAAAAACTCAGGGTAGAATTAGAGTTAGACTTGGGGGTTTGGGGCTCATTATTCAATACTTATTGAGGCAGAAGTATGATTTTAAACCAAAATGAACTCTGGGAATCTAATAATTACCTTACTTCTGGTACAACTGTGGAAAGCTACTACACACCAGCCTATTATACTTCTTTGTTACACCACACTACACTTACTGAAAGTCATGTACTTTTTTGTGCAAAGAGAAACTCTTAAGCAGATGCATTGAAAAAGAACAGATGTGTTCACAGAACAAATTTTCCATGCTCCATTTTCCACTATGTATGTTTGTTTGTTTATGGAAGTAGGAGGCATAATTCAGGCAACGGATGGTAAAGGACCTGACTATCCATACAAATCATATCTGTTTAAACATTGACTGGAAAGGACAATTCATTTTAAGGGATTTTCTTGGGTCTGTTTCTGTGCCTAGAATTTCTATAACCTTCTTCAAAAATTAATAGGTTTTACACCCTCCAGTCACCTTTATGGGGTGAAACTTGCGGTTGGTCTTAGGAAGCTCACTCCTGTACATCTGCTACTACCAAAGGGCAAGAGACAACCTTTCCTATGGGTGCTGCCTAGGGAAAGCTTTCCTATAGAGAGAATAACCTAAGTGAACCTATCCTACTATTAATTAAGGCTTTTGTTACCCTAAAAATGAAACATTATTTTTAATATGCACGAGAAGTCAGTAACTAAACTCTAAAGCTTTTGAGTGAAACTTCTGAACATTAGCTTTCTTTTCAAAACTGTTACACCAGCCCAGTATTTTTTCACAGGAACAGAAAAGATATACTGTTTTCTGTATTTCTAATGGTTATGTCTTTTTGTCGAGAAAGTGTGTAACAAGAATATCTGTCAGGAACTCCAAAGAAAGCTATCCACTCAGCCACATATTGAGAAATTCTATCTTCTGCATTCATTTTAGAATATCGTTAGTTAAAGAGATTAAGTTCAGTTTAATATCCCTTATGGTTTCCTTCAGTCACATAGTAATTCATTACCCTCTGGAATGTTTTGTGATTGATGCTATAAGGCACAATAGGCTGGATTAATCAAAGAGATAACAAGTAGATTTTCATCTCTTGAATATTAATGAATAACTGGAACTCCTATTCATTGACATTCAAAACCAGATAAAGAACCAGCAGGAAATCTGTAGTAAAGGACAACTGGCACCCAATTTCTGCCTTTAAATTAAAACTGGCAAAAAACATTTCTAGATAACAGCAGAGTTAAATATTTATGAAGTGCAGTTTGTTTAATAAAAATCTATATCAACAATATATTAAAAAAGCAATTATCAATACACTTATGTACTTGTTTTCATATTTTAATAACTGGAAACATCATTTATACAACAGTGTCCAGTCTGCAACTGATAAGCACTACCTCAGTACAATGCCTCCTACAACTCCTGTGCTGGCAGAGAAGCTGGCACAGCTTTATCTCTTTTTCAAGCATCAGCTTAGAAGGTACTCTAAAGGCCTCTCAGCTTGGGTAAACCAAAGGAAACAAATAAGTATAATATACACTAATCTAATATGATATCCTAATTCTTAATCTGGGGATGAATATTTTGAAACCACAACAAGATCATAATGTATCTTTAGAAACTTCTTTCCACTCTCACTGTTACTGATGTCAGCCTGGCTTCTCCTTAGCCCCGTAAATGTTCGCATTTCTGCTAGCAGGTATGTACAAAATATCCCAGGCTCTCAGTTCTCAGATTATTTCCCTTATCTGCTTAATTCTGTTCAAAGTCGTTCTCAGCATCCTCAACAAACTGCTGCAGAAAGATCTGTTCTTGCTGGATTGGGCACCTGCATCCCACCAGGTGGAAAACAATCGTCTGCACCGCTACTTGTAAACCAGTTCCAGGGAACATCCCTGAGCACTGCAAGTCGTTTGTCAACACTTGCATTTTTAGAATGGCCTTTAGCAATATTTTCCCGAAGTCAGCACAGCCCAGGCTGTAATCCTAACAGGAGAGAACTACCATCAGAGACAGAGAACAGTCATGAGCACATTCAATTTCTTGATATGAATATAGTCATATGTGCCGGGAACTTGCACCCTATTCTCCTTCATTCCAGGAGAAATCATTAAGCACCTGGATGTTAGAAATGCCAGGCAAAGTGCATCTGAAGATCTCTTTTGACTTTCTTTTACCCTGATTAATATTTAATTAGGTAGCTAGTATAGAAAATCAGAGAGAGAAAAATGCCATGTGAGAATCCACTAATCTGATGGTTTGGGCATGTGGAAACAAATGGGATTATACCTTCCCTGCATTGCCGGGCAGGTTAGGGTTTTGAAAAAAGAACCCTTTGGAGTACAAACTGTGCATGTTATCATTAGGCTGCTAGTTATTCCTGTCCTAGTTATTTCATACTGTGATATTTTGACTATGTCTACACAGAGGAGTACAAACAAAAGTAGCTCAGGCTCAGTGTGCCAGTCTCACCCAGTGTGAACTCAGGCAATGACTTCTGTTATGAACCACATTAGAATAAGTGCACCTGAGTCTGCGAAGCAGTATCTACAACACAACAAGGAGTCCACAAGTTAGGCTTTGTAACAATGAGTGCAACGAAGCAAGTCCTCCACAGTTGTTTTAAGTATATCTATCAATGATTTGACTTTCAAAGATGCTGACTATACAAAAATCTCAATGTAAGTAGATTGAAAGTGAAAACAGAGGCAGGAGTTTGTCAGCCCTCCTGTAAAACAGCAACTGTATTTCATACAGTTGAAATGCATAGTTGTTGATGTGAAACATTAAACACCTTGCATCCAAAATTTTAGTCACAGAAAGGAGTGTTCTATGAAAAACAAACACACGTAAGTGAAAAATAGATATTTGTGCATGGTAACAAAAAATTAGTCACATGAAAGTTACAAAATATTTGTGAAATATTTTGCAAGCATGGTTATGATATGTGGCTATGAAAATTAAATAACCATTTAAAAAGCATGTTTTGAGGTAATCAATTTACGATAGATATTTTTAGTGTCCAATCTAACAAGCAAAGAGTAACACCACAAAAAGTAGGCTTTATGGTAACCAAATATTTTCAGTAACAAAAAGTCATGTCGGAACAGAAATATATCCATCTCTTCAAAATGAGCAGTTATTTTCAGTTCATTTTCTGTTTTTGCTTAAGAATCTCATCTTAGCTTGCATTAGGAAAAGTGCTTCAAAGAAATTCACTGTGCTAAAAATGAGCGCCCTTCACCAATCACTTCATATGCTCTTTTTTGAAAATTATTTATATATTTTTAATGTGTTCATGTATTTTACCCAGTTCTGTTTAAGCTGCCTGTTTGTTGCTTTGCAGTCCATAAAAAGCTTTACAAATATTCCATGCTGGGCATATTTGGCAGTTCTCGTCATATTTTTATTTCAAAACATTAAAAATAATCACTAGTCAGATACTTAAAACTATTTCTACTATAAAGTTAGAAAAAATGTGGGAGAACATAGCTCAAAATATGTTTTTTCATGCTGGGATTGCCTGGAAACTCTTGGAATAAACTGTATTTGGTATGTATTTTCATCTAACTGACATCTTCAATGATAAAATGCAAGAAATGTGCTCTGAATTTTGTATTTTTGCAAGGTATTCTGAAAGGACTAAAAAGTCAGTAGGATTAGGATCTGATAAGACAAAGCCCTGTTAGCATGGAGAGACATCAGTGAATTACTAAACATTACCTGGGGTTAAAGATACAAGTAGAATCAAAGAATCATAGAATGGTTTGGGTCCACAGGGACATTTAAAGGTCAACTAGTCCAGCCCCCCCTGCAATGAGCAGGGACATCTTTAATTAGATCAGGTTGCTCAGAGCCCCGTCCAACCTGACCTTGAGTGTTTCCAGGGATGGGGCACCTACCACCTCTCTGCGCAACCTGTTCCAGTGTTTCACCACCCTCATATAAAATTTCTTCCATATATCTAGTCTAAATCTGCTCTCTTTTAATTTAAAACTATTACCCCTTGTTGTATTGCAACAGGCCTTACTAGAAAGATTGTCCCCCGTCTTTCTCATAAGCCCCCTTTATTTACTGAAAGGCCACAATAAGGTCTCCTCGGAGCCTTCTCTTCTCCAGGCTGAACAACCCAGACTCTCTCAGCCTGTCCTCACAGGACAGGTGCTCCAGCCCTCGGATCATCTTTGTGGCCCTCCTCTGGACCCACTCCAACAGGTCCATGTCTTTCCTGTGCTGAGGACTACAGACCTGGATGCAGTACTCCAGGTGGGATCTCACCAGAGCAAAGCAGAGGGGCAGATCACTTCCCTTGACCTGCTCACCATGCTTCTTTTGATGCAGCTCAGGATATGGTTGGCTTTTTGGGTTGTGAACGCACATTGCTGGCTCATATGCAGAAGATGTCTACAAGTAAACGTGACAGGTGAAGAGAACATGTTGATGACCAACAGGTAAAGAAAAACACATTTCCAACTAATAAAGCTTCTTCTGAGAGGTAACCTTGTGGTAAATATCTTTAAAAATTTAAATATTATTTTAAATGAGATTTTTAAAAATGCAAATATCCATTCTATGCCAGTTTTCCAAAGCTCACATATGTATATGAATTTTCTTTCACTCTCCAATGAGTTCTGACCGTCCCAAGCAATCATCTCCTATTTTACTTATACGTCTACTGTTAACATGTTTAATATTCTGTAGAAATTCAACATCAAGAAAATTAAAAAGAAAACTTTCAATTTAACCTGAATCAAAATACTTAATTTCAATCTGAAAGCAGTTGCTGCTCTATCTATCACTTTAATTTGTTGTTGAAGAATTATTGAGAAAGGTTATGTTTCACAGACATGCTATCACCATTTCCCACTGACTATATAATGCCCCAGAATTTTAAACATAATAAATTGACAATGCACTGTGGGAAATACAGTTCAGTTTGTAATATAAGACATTGAGGACCCAGAATTAAAATTCCCATGAGGCACAACATCTCTGGCAAATGCAGACAATTTCTAAGCATATAGGTCTTAAAACATTTTTGTTCCATGAAGTATTACTCTGTTTCAACTTTTGCCTTAAATCTGGGTAAAAACATATATGGAAATACCGTAATTTAATACCGCACATCTGCTTTATTTGAGTGACTCCAACATTTAGTTTTCATTTCTTCTGTACACTGGTATGACCATAGCAGTTTAGTAATCTGGACCTGATATGCATTATTGGTTTCTCTTTTTATTCCAATTCTGCACATTTTCTTTCCCTATTCATACAAACCCTGTAACTATTGATATATTGTTCCCATTTTTCTTTCCTATATCTTTCCAAAATTCCCATTTCAGTGCTCTTGTTTTTCTCTTTGGCATACCCACTTCTCTTATAACATCCCATATCTCTTTCTCTGCTATGTCACTCCCTACGGTTTTGTTGTTCTTTACCAGCGCTAAGTCCTAATGACATTTTTCCACTTTGTTCAAGTTGCAAAGCTGATTGATTGACATCCAGAATATTTCCAGAGGAGACACTAACAACAATGAGAATATGAACATCCAGAAGTCAAGTACAGCTGATTTTTTCTAAGAATAAATGGCTTGATTCTTTGATCAGTATTTCAATAATTTGCAGAATCAATCATTAATCTGTACAATGTGCTCTGGCATCCTCCAGACTTCATGAGTATTGATTTCACAAACAATTAGAAAACTGTGAAGTGTATATGAAACTGAATTATTTAATCTCATGTATTTTGGAAATTGAATGCGATTATCATAAGAATGCTAATGGCTCTTAGTTTCTTCACAGTAAAGAAAGATATCTTCAATAGAATTCAACATAAAACTTATTAAATTCATAATGACTATGTAATGATCTTTTATAGTTTTTTATAAAGTGAACCTTTGTTTCCATCTGAAACACGCTTATCCTCAAGACCATTTTTCTTTGAGAAATCTAAAACTTTATATAGTGTTGCACTACAAAATAAAATAAATGTCAGGTACTTAAAGCATCCAAATAGCAAAATCTTGACAGTACTCTCACTAAATGGCAACTTCTCAAGGATAATAAGCTTCTTGTCATGTTTCTTGATGAAAGAATATGAAAAATGTGCTGTTCAATAAATGAATATCTCAAGTCCTTTCACTTTTTTAATTTTAAAAAGTGCTGGTGGCAGAATCCATAAATCTACAAGAATATTTGGGGCAGCAAGCATACACAGTGGTCCAAAAATTGGTCTTGAAGTAAACATGCATGTCTCTATTGGCATAAAGCGAACATATTTATTCTTATAAGTACAGAGTTTTATCTTACATCTTCATAACACCAAAGGCTACCCTTAAGGAGTGACATATTAATTTTTCACCTGTCATGGATATTTACTGATTTCCTGGAAGTCACAGTGACAAGATATGATTACATAAATTATTATTTCCAGTGGGCCCATTTTCATTTGCACCACTGATAAGCAAAAGAAATTTGTATGAGAAGAACTAAGACAGTGGAAGAGATTGAAATAGTCTTTTACAATCAACATATTTACTTAAACCTAATCTAGGATCTGAGCATTCTTAAGGTTTATTAACTCTAAAAAGCATTCAAATATTGTCTCGGTTTCTGATCCTTCACATGCATTTCCAAGATAACACTCAGCAAGCAACCCGTTATGGATAATGACCTAATTACATTCTCTAACTGAAATTCTCGATTTCAAAAGAGAAACAAAAGACTTCCGTAGCAGAAGGTCTCAACTTTCTTCAAGGCTCATGACCCAGAAATTCTAGAATAAAAATATCTTAGAGAAGAAAAGTCACGTGGAGAAGAGCTCCATACCGGAGTGAATAAATAACCTCTTAAAGAAAGATATGAGATATATACAGGGGACCAACAAGAAAATAATACAGAATCCAAACTGGTCATCAAAGAAATTCCTACACTCCTTTTGTTCAAGAAGTGTAGAAATAAACTGAGACTGAAAAGTAAGACTGGGGCAAAAATAACAATGGAAACCAAAGCAAATGGCGAGAGTTTGTTCTCTTGCATTGAGAAAGGGAGTGCAAAGAAAGAAGAAAAATGGAGGGACAGAGGAAAAAAAATAGATATGGCTCAAAATTTTAATTCTTTTTTCTTCCTCCTCAGTTACATCTGTTGTGTTTCAACTTGGAGCAGTCATCAAAATGTCAACATTTTTTCCAGGAAGACTCAATTTTTCTTGAAGGATAAATTTTTTCAGTTGCTGCTGATTCATGTGATGACTAATGATCAGTTCAAAACCCCCATTCAGAAATAAGTGGGATGTTTTAAAGGTGCAGTGAAATATAACAGTACATGGTACAAGCAAACTGAAGCATTCATTTGGCAAAATCAAAACTCAAAAGTTCATACAGGCAGGTCTTCAAAATACCAAACGTATAATTGGAGTGCCTGGAAAACACAACTCTTCAATGAGCAATTTTACTGGTGGTGGTTTATCAAAGAGAAGAAAGAAACGAAGCTGAAGAAAGAGTGACCATTGGCAAAGGAATGAGGAAGATACGTTCTCAACAAAGAAGGACTTTGTGCTGCTATATAGCCACTTGCTCTTCCAAGTGATGGATATGAAAGAAGGTTTGAGGTTAAACACCATGCAGGTATATTTTGGAAACATCCATGTTCACAACTGGAAAGGGAAGAGGTTGGAACCCCAGTTCATTTCTCTCAATAGGAAAAAAGAAGGGACAAAAAAATAATTTTTTTGGTTCCTCATTGGGAAGGCAAGATACTTCATTTCTCTGACATCCTTACTGCTAGACCAGTTTCATCATGGCTTCCTGGGATTTAAAGTTCTATTTTTTGGTGCAAGAAGAAATTCAGCTAAAAATATTTTTTTCATCAGGAAAAGAACTTCTATTAAAGAAATTTCGTCTCTTTTGTCTTTACCAAATTTAGAGGTGTATATGTAGAAATGCTGTCGACTATATGCAATTACATTATTCCTTTGCAGAAGTGACATTAAGTGAAATACTGATTGATGATCAAGGGTTCTGCTTACTTACATTATTGTATTTGTATTGCATTTCTTACTTGCATTATTCTTACTAAAATTACTCTGTTTCTGTTGCTGGACCGCCATGGACTTCCCCCTGACTTCAGTAATGCTGCCAATAGGAACAGCTATCTCTGCAAGGAGCTTAGGGCATTTTATGGCTATGAGAAACTCCTGACCTGATTAAGGGCATTGTTAATGTTACTTGAACAAAAGCAACACAAAACTCAAATCAGACAACGCTGAATCAGCTTGAAAGACTGAATAAATAGAAGTTGCAAAATGTTTAATTGCCCCTAAGTATGCCCCAAGTGTATGTCTTAGTACCAGAAAAATAAGCATTTTTATGCTCTTTTTAGCACAGAACATTCTGGGGTATGCTGTCTAAAGTCATTTAACTAACAAGAGGTGATACCCGTCAAAGGACAAGTGTATCCTTTGGGTCAGAAATGACACTTCATGCCTTTTATCACATGCTGAGGGGACATACTGGGTGAGGTGGTAGGGAAACATCTGAGGGGGGAAGTAGGGTGTTCCATATCATTTCACTGGACAGAAGTGCAAGTGACCAATAAACACAGGAGTCAATACATCTGCACCTCTTCCTGAAACCCAGTCCTATGTTTATGCTGCAGGAATGCAATGCAACGACTGCATCGCAGTCATGCCATAGTGTAAACTGCATGGTCAATAAACTTGTTCTGACTAGTTTATAGTTAGAGGAACGCACAAAGAATGAACACTGCCCCTTGGGCAATGCTGTGAAGGTTCCCTCTTTCAGTAAAACACAGTAGATGAAGCCTCTGTGTGTGTGTCTGTGTGTATGTGTGTAGAAGTGGGGTAGTTTTGACCGTTTGGGCCACAGAGATTTCATCTCCACGTGTAATAGTTCACACAGAACTTGCCCACAAGTTGCTGTTATTTAAGGAGAGGCCCTTGGCACGCAACTCGGAACCGCAGATCTTTCCACTGAACTTTAATTTTTGGTAGAATATCTGAAATTATTTTCAGCGAGATCAGGCAGGGTACAATTAAAGCAATCGCATTCCTGGCGGTGCCCGTCTGCAGTCAGCGCGACTGCTGTGACGGTGTCTCTGCCAGCTGGTAATGGTGCTCCAGAATTCACACTCACAGCCCGACTCAGACGTGCTTCCTGCTTCGACGTGATAACCACTCAGAAATGAAATGCATGTCTGTCTCTCTCTCTCCTTTTTTTATCTCTCTCTCATTTATCTCCATTTTAAGAGCCAATAATGAGATGAATTAAGTGGTGATGCCCTTTCATTTTTCCTCATTAGCGTTGCCGGCTATTTCAGCCTTACCCCTGCTGAAGAATTACTTCAGGGATGCAGCCATCTTGCAATTCCTCTTCATTAAACTGGAGGAAGTAAAAGTATGTAAAAATCACATTGTCCCTGTTGTGTCAGCAGTCTGGATGAAGAATTTAATGGTTATAAATGGGCTGTCTCTTATAAAAATGTCTCATGTGCAAACTTAAATGTAACTTTATAACATTGTGTATGCTTTGCTTTTGTTTGTGTCTTAGAGCGCTGCCTAAAACTTTAGGGTTTGTCCAGACTCTCTGCAACTGGTGAAAACTTATTTGTTTTCTCAATTTTAAAATGTGAAGAGGGGTTATCCTTATTCAGCACAAGGAGGAATGAGAAACCAAAATGTATCTCTACACTTTTCTCACATTTGAATTCCATTTCTGTCTCTAGCACTTTTTTTCCACAGGCATCACAAGAACAGCCATCTGACTCACTCCTAGCTCTGCTACATTCCTGCTGACACTACAGTTAAACATAAGTATTGATGGAGGAGTATTTTCCTGTTACAAAGACAGTGTTTCATCAAAATAGATATTTTGGAAATAATGTCTCTTTGGAAAACATTTTTCTACAAGCTGGTTGAAAAATAACATTTCAGTTTTTCAAAACAAAGTTTTCAAATTCAAAGCAGCATTCAATTTTTCTTGTCTTATTTTGAGTGTTTTGCAGTAAAAAGTTTAAAAATATTAAAAGTTAAAATATGTTAGTATAAACAAATGGCATCAAAACATATAAATTTTTTACAGTTGTTCAGTTTTGATGTTCTCGAATTTCCTATGGAAATTCCAGCCCACATTCATTATAAAAATAATTTTAAAATAGCCGGAACAAAAGATTTCTGAGAAAACTTAAAACTTCAGTACATTCTTATCACACTTAGAAGTAGCACAGTCATGTATCACACTCCACTGGGAGAAAATACATCTGATTTTTAATATGAGCTTTAAACCACAGCATCTTCTCATGCTGTCAACATGAGAAGAAAACTTATATTTGATATTCGTGCTCATACAGAATTATTTTTGTGGTGGTGTTCTAATACAATGAGAAAGGAATAATTTCTGCAACTCTATTAATTCTTAGGTCTTTAAATAGAAGTGCAAAACCAAAAAAAAATACAATAAACTCTAACATCTATCATAATTAACTCAGTTGAATGACATTGCATTTAATTGTGTTTAAAGTGTCTTTGTGTTTCCTCCTGTGTTTTTTTCACACAAAGGTGTGGGGGGAGAGATAAATTTAAAACAATAAAAAAGGTCCTTCCTCCCTCCAAATAGGTACCATGATCTTGCTCACTGTATGAGCTATAACAGTAACCAAGGTGCAGGGTTGGCGGTGAGAACTGCTTTGTTTGTCTTCCCTTGCGATGCCAACTGGGCAGTGGAGTTGTGGTCCCAGGCTACCTTGAAGAGAAGAGATTTTCTCATAAGACTCTCTATCTCCTTTGTTCATCAATAACTATTATCTGTGATAACAAGCAGAGAAAACCATTCACAGCCTAATAGGTCAGGCTACAAGTCTTAGTCTATGCAGAGAACAGACTTTTCTGTTCATTAGTGTCGCTTTGGGAGAAGACAAGAAGACTCTCTTGCTGTCATTACAAGTGAAGAGCTGAGCAACGCTGTAGTCTGACACCCAAATGGATGCCAGAGTTGCACAAAGCTTATGCCACTAAACCCCACCAGGTGCACTTAAACATGAGTCACCGACACTGTCTAGAATTGAACACAGGAAAAAAATTCCACTTCCCTGAGAAACAGTGCTGTGGCTACACACCCTGGCATTTTTAGGAGTTACTGCTGACCCTGTCCTCACCCTCCACAGTCCCTAGTGGAAATCCCTCAAAGGCACTCTATTTTAAAATAATGTGTTTGTGAAATACTGTTCATTTTTATGGCCTTAGGTTTCATAAAGACTGTCCTACCTTCCAGTATCTAACAGGAGCAAGAGGGATTAGAAAAGCAGTTCCATTGCAAAGGAAGAAAAATAAATCCAATCATTATTACTTTTCATTAATCTATACCATTATTATAAATTATAAGACTGTTAAGTACAGTGTGTCACTATAATCTGTTATTTTATACCAAACATTATTTGCATATTTTGATTTCTCATTTATAACCACCTATGCTCATTCTTCACTTTTATTGGAAGTGTAATTCATTTAAACATCTATAACATGGATAACGATCTAGTTTGAAATATAGGAATACTTAAGCTTTATAAATTGGGGCTAAAGCAGTTAAAAGAAACATCCAACATTTTCTCCTTTTCTGCAGATGGACTCCAAAAACATGCAAAGAATTCACATACCTTAGAGCAATAAGCATAATTATTTTTTTTCTGAAACTAAACCATTGGAAAAGGCATTGCAAGGTAAGTAATGTTGACAGCTATTTCACAAATGGTTGGCCTTTTTAGGATTCCTTTTTATGGCACTAAATCTAGGCAGCAATATTAGTTACTAGCATTGGTCACAATCACAAAGAAATATAGACCTACAATTTCCTAAGTCTAAATTAAAATAACTAAATGCACACTCTGTCTCTTTAGAGCTAAAACACCGCAGCTGCTAAACCTAGGATGCATAAACATTCCTCAGGTGTCTGTGTTTCCACCAGCAAAAAAACCCCACCAAACTAAAAAACCCCACTCAAACTTCAATAGTTATTATCAACGACAAATATGTCAGTCCTGACAATGCTGGGCTCTTCATTCTCTAAAACATAGTTAAATATGTGAAGCATTTCTTTCCTTATCTTGCCTGCAAAACCACTTCCAACTCACACACTTTAAAATGAGGGCTACACAATATACGTAGTAGAGGTGGGTAATGCTCTTACACCTTACATCCCAGGTGGTTGTCCCATAGTGTGTTGCAGGTGATCAGACTTACTCATCTCTTTTGCCAGACTTGAGCAGAAGATACAACCCCGATGCCTGGTGTGTTTTACTGGGTAAGTTCTTATTAAGTGCACGTTTCTAGCCAACTTTAACAAAAGAGTGCCTAAATCCTTACGTTTTCAGTTCACTTGGAAATCATCGGTTCCACATCTGTCCTCTCTTACATAGATCCTGTCTGCAGGAGAGTAACTCTCAAGCTGAAGTGATTTCAATTATCTTGTCATCAATTAAGATTAACTTCATTTCAGTTAACGTAGGAGTCCGTGGCAAGTTTTTCAGGTTTTATACTACTTTTTAGTAAGTCTATAGTAAATAGGAAGAAATAGATACCAACCAAGGATACTTCACCTTATTTAAAGACAGGATCAAAACCAGGTAAGACAAATTATTTTGCAAAGGCACCTGTTCTCTTCAATTATAAAGGAAACCTGGTTGACTATTTTAGGTGAAGATTATTCAATTTTGGGTGACTTAAAACAGGTGAACAAAGGACCCATTGATAGTTTGATTTCGGACTTCTGCTGGACATTGCGATGCTTCATTATAAACTGGCACCTGGCACCACTGACAAATATATATGATCAAAGCCAGTACTGGCTGCACCAATCCTGGCAACTCTATGTCTGTTTCAGCTGAGTTTAACGTACGCTGTTTCTGAACATCCTTGCAGAAACCTATCTCTGGGTGAAAACCTTCACACATGTTCCCACAGTTGCCTTTCCCTTCACAGTAACGAGGAAATTGCACAGCAAAATACACATGGAGCATATTTGACAGACATTTAAAGCTCTCATTTAGACTTTCAGCTATTTCTGTGCTGTTAAACTGCCTTTCCAAAAGGCTTGCAATGCACTGGAGTAGGTTTGCAACTGTAAATAAAGAAATAACTTTGCCTTTCATTGCAGAATTCAGGCCCACCACCCAGAAAGTTTAGTCACTGGTGTTTTACTGCATCTTGTCAGAAAACGCAGGATAGAATAGTATTCAGCCACAGGCAATAAAAACTTCTGAAAGGGTTTTTATGTATGATAAAAACATACCTCACATCCAGTTTAAAGTCATTATGATTTGATATTGGATATAATGTTTTGAGTGCAGTGCTTGCCAGGATGAGCAATCCATTAAAAGAACCGGCTTTGCAAATTAAAATTCCATTTTAAAGGCTGCAGGTTGCTGACGGAAATCAAAAGTAAGTAAAAGAGCTTGACTCACATGTTCAGATGATTATAGCATGTTTATTTAATTTCTTGACCAGGTGCTGTGCTTATGTTTTCACCAGTCAGCTTTCTTCAGGCAAAGCACCTGCTTAGGAAATGAAACAAATACAGAACATCAGTCGCACAGGAGAGGCAAGCCTTCACTTCACTGGTCTTAAACCAACATGAATAGAAAATACTTAAAGGGTCCTTACTACTTTGCATATGTTTTTTGACACCACAATAAAGTCCCTCTATCCCACAACCCTCCACGCTATTTTAGGAAATCTTTTTCTCTGGACAGGTGGTAACAAATTGAGGGTCAAGTCCCAGAAGCAGTGCACACACTAGGGTAGGAAACAACCGTTTTGTGAAAAAGAAGGCCCAGGTTTCTGTGGCCAGATCATGCTAAACATTTTTCCACCCAGGCAGCACAGCCAGCTTGCCTGATGCAGTGAAAATGAAGAGAGAGGACATGCCAGTAAACTCATAATTGATTTTGTTTAGGAAAATGTTAACATGTAGAGTTCCCCTCCTTCTTCTCCACCAAGATTATGCTGTCAATTACTGTGGAAAGTCCATCGCAAGGACTGGCTTGAGTAAACTCTACTCCACACTGAGCCAAAATTTCTGTCTATCTGCTCCTTCTAAATCAATTCAGAGCCAAGGTGACAGCCTGGACCATAACACACTGTAGGGGCACTTGAGGTCCTCCAAACCATTGTCCGGGCCTCCCTTCAGTTAGCATGGGAGAAAGGACACCACTATGGTAAAGCTCTCCTCTCTTCCTAAATAATGGTCTGTAGGCTGCTTCATTCCCGTGTATAAACATAACCTACATAGTGTGACGGTATGGCCATAGACATCAAAAGCAGAGGAATTTAGGGTACCCAAATTCTTATAAAGCACCATGTGAAACTTCTGCAATACTGTCTAAAGATCAAAATAAAGTAGGCACTCCATCAGGCACAACTGGCAGGGTTTGGGGGAGAAGGGGGCCCTGTGTGGGAGGTGTCCATGACCTGCCTGTTCCAACCAGTGGTGACACCGATGCAAACTGCCTACCACCCCCCAAAACTGCTGCAGGTGGGGGAGCCTGTGGCACCTCTGCTCAGGCAGGGACGAGCCAGGGCAAAGGGAGCTTGTGGCTTAGGCTGAGCATGAAGAAGAGTAGGAAAGGTGTTTCCCTAAATGTTTGCCTTCTTCTTTGGGGGTTTTGTGTGTTGTTTTTTCTCTCTCAATACCCAAATCAGTAATCAAAACTTCATGTTAATCAGCAATAGATTAAATTAAGAAAAGTTCCCCAAAGTCAAGACTGTTTTTTCCTGAGCTCCACCCAGAGTGGAAATACTTTCATCTAATGGGGGTAATGTAGGCAACTACTTGATCTCACACAGGAGTCAGCCTCCCTCCCTTCATAGTCAGTGGTGGTGCTTCTTAAAATGACAGGAAGTTGAACCTGTTAAAAGTGGTTATTTCTCCGTTAGTTGTATAAGGGAGTTTAGATCAAGTGCAGATATCTGCTTTGCTAAAGTCAGAAGTTAGCTGAGATCATTGCACCACTTAAGGGAAATCCCATTTCAGGCATAAACAATTTCTTTGTTTGATTTTGTCACCACTAATAGCAGGTTTTCTGGGTTTTTTTTCAGAGTCTTAAGTTAGATCCAGAAACACATAAGATCTTTAAAAAGTTTTGTGTCGTGGTTCACAATGTCAAAGCTGAATATAATATTTTATCGACTTAAAACAGTTTGTAAATCAAGAAAAAGAATTATGATACAGTGTCTGACAAAGTATATCTAAAAATATTTCAGATGAAAAATTATCACAGTGTTTATGCAAAGAGCTAGAGTTGTAAATTACCCATTAATCTAGCTGGTCCTAAACATGACATGAGAATTAAAGCCATTTTGTAATGCCCCCATTCTGTCTGGTTTTGACACAGTTAAATTAAAAGCATGCAGTGAACAGCTGGTATAAATACCAACTATTCTTCTTGCTAAACAATACAAAGCAAGGAAGCAACTTTTCAGATTGTTTTCAAAACCATAATTGTTTAGCTCATGTTGACAAATTAAGAAGCAAACAGAACCTAATCACATTCAAATAACGTCTCCAAGATGCAAATATCAAACACTTCCTTATGAAGTATACTTCAGCTAGCAACTGCATATATTGATTCATATATGTTTTGACTAGAATGTAATGGAAGGACATTCAGAAGCCCTCTACACAATTTTTCCCCATTAGATGAACAACTCAGAAATATATTAATTTTCTTATGTCATTTAGTGTACCATCATTCAGCCTTTGATACTGAGTTTTCAGTATAAGCACTATTAAAAGTAAACTGCTTTAATTGTGTAAATGTAATCATCAATGGCCCTTAAAATGACAAGAATTAAACATTTTACCAAGATTCTGGAGCGGCAGGGCCCATTTATTTAAATTCATTATTATATAGTTAACATAAACAAGTTCAAACCTTAAGTGGAGTCTCTGGGTATTGACTTAACATAACTATTAATACTAAATTAACAAAATTCTCAAGCATATATAAAGTACAATTACTAGGATTTGAATTTAATAAAGTATGCCAAGAGTTTTAACATTGCCTTTGTCAGGACAAGAGATGGAAATGTAAACCAAGGTAGATAGGTGGACTATATACATATTATTTCTGGACCACAGTAGTTTTTCAAAGCTTTTTTCTGAATCACTATGCACCTTTATGATTAAAGTTTTCTAGCAACAACTGAAAAAGTGACACGGATCTGTAGACCAAGTTATAAACCACTTGTCATGATCTAGTTAACAGTAAGTGGACATACTACTTTAGCCAATGTAGCATGTCCTCAAATGTCATGTGGAATTCACTTCTCATTCACAGCAGTAATACCGAAACTGTGTAAAAAGATGCAAGGTAATCTCTTTAGACAGTAATTATAAACGTTCGAAACAACAGACTGTGACAATTCTCTTTGGAATTCAATCTTCATACCTAAATGTACATAATATTTAAACCAAAGCATATGACTCTCCATAGGTATAGTACTTGTACTGTGTACTTAAGCACTGAGGTGCAGACAAACTCAAAATAGAGGTATATGATTAAAAGAGCCATTAATGCTTATAATTTTTTCATATTCAGAAAGAAAAAAAAAAAAGCAGCCAAAACACTTCATCATTGCCAATAAATGCTATAAGCACCAAACTTTCCCTATATGAGGACAGCAGCAATCCACGCATTCAGCAACATCCATAAGTTAATGTTATTAAAACAGTAAAGATGTTAAAAGTATTTATCTTATGCATTGAGCTGAGAATAAGCAACTTGCATGTGCATCTTGTGTTCCAGAATCTATCTGAAAACTATGACTTCAACAGGAATGAAGGGCATAATATCCAAGGTATGATATGGACACATAGTATGAATATTTACTTGTAATTTCTCCAGGAACAGGGTAATAATAATCAGAGCTTCTAAATCTTATGCAGTATACTGCATCACTAAGGTATTCACAGAGTTCTCTGAAATGTTACCATTAGGAAGTAAAGCACAAAGCAAAAGGTGGTCTTGATGTTTAGGTCAAAAAAAAAAACCAACTCATGCAGATAAAGAGATATTGGCATTCTGAGTATGCACTGCTGGGTTTTGGATGTTACCACTTTCTTAACACATCACTACAGGGAAACAGTAACAATGGTTTTGCAGTTGACAATAGAAAAATCTAAGACTTTAGAAATTTTGATAGCTAGTACTAGATGATCTGAACCCAGCATCAGACAAATATACAAACGTAAGACAGGCAACAACTGTCTAGACTGTAACATGAATGACTTAGGGATACAGTAAATGACAACTTGATCGTTAGCAAACAATATATTATGGTTGCAACATCATCCATGAGACTTGAAAGTAGCCTTCAACACATGTAATTGCTGAGCTAGAATACTGGACAAGTTTACACAGTATTTAAAGGGAAGATATAAAACAGCCAGAGAGATACCAGCATGTAGCAACAAGAATGATCTTGAAAATTTTGCCTGTTGGGAATAGCTGAAAGAGTGCTGTTTAACTTAGTGCAGTAAAGACTGAAGGAAGATGTGATGAGACAGACAGAGAGAGAAAGAATGAACCAAAGCTGCAGCAAGGGAGATTCACTTTTGATGCTAGGAAAAAGTCTGTAAGAGTTAGAATGGTAAAATACTAGAATGAGTAGCTTGGAGAGCTCGTAAAGTCATTAGAAAGATTTCACAAACAGTTAAATAGGCAACTGTAAAGTATGATATAGCTGATCTTACCTAAAGTAGATAGCCTCTTGAAGCCCTTTTCATCCCAGTTTCTGTTTTTTGATAGTACCATATGCAAGTTTAACACTGTTTCACAAGCTGGGCTCTTGGCAATATTTTTCTTTCAGGGAAAACATTGCACAAAAAATGGTAATATTCCTAAACTGTATATCACTTGACTTCTGTCCGACCTTCTAGCTGTCTCTGTCCTAGTAAATAAAAAGAGTTAAGCACCTAATTCGCAGGCTCTAAGGACAAATGACATGTGTGATCAGCAAGTATCTGTACAGCTAAATTCTCTGACTTACCCAAACAAGGTCTCTGTACACACAAAGGCCAATGGCCCTCAGTACCCCATTCTGGAGAAAGCTCTAGCTAATACTGCTCAGCACTGTGTCAGGGACATGCCAAGAATGAGTACGTAGAACAACAGGACAGTGCTCCAGCCACAGCATGGCCCCAGTTTGCATATTTGAAAAGCTCTAGGTCCATCTAGTTTAAAACTTGAAACTTGGCAAACGCTCCAAATTACTGGAGATGCCCTCCTGCCAGGAGGAAATCTCAAATGCTAAAGTTAGTGTATCAAGTGCAGAACCACAAAAAGTCCCCATAAGCTATATAATACAGCTTCGGCCATATTACATGTTATGATGACAAATAGGCTAATCTTCAGTAGTTTAAAAGTCTGCAGAAATGCAAAAAAGATTGTTTAAAGCTACATTTTCTCCCCCCTCACCCATTAGCCAGTCTTTCCTGGCTGAAGCTGCAGCTTGCAGGGGCTGAACTGACATGTAGAGTTTCTGCTTTTCATTATTCTATTTGTGCAGCAAGCACACACACAACATATGGTGCTACAATAATAAAGGATGCAATGGTTTCTGAAGTTTGTTTCAATTTATTCAGAGGATCCTGTCCCAATTTTTCCAAAGCTTATTCAAACCTTAAAAAAAATTCAAAATACACCATCTTTTTTTTTTCTTTACCTCAAAGCTATGTCCCTGCACAGTGAATGCCACAGATACTGTTTCTTCATACATTCAAATTATTCAGTTAGATGTGCTCTGCTACATTCATTTTTGTCTTTAAAAAACTCTAAGGTTTCAGTGACTCAGTATTTCTGAAAATTTTAAGGTAATTTTCTTTACTGTGTAAAAGAAGAACGACAATTTTAGTAATAAAGAAAAAAATTAATGTAAAATTTGTACATTTAAAGTGTATACAAATCTGTTTAAAGAAGATGGAAATTAAAGCCCATCTGTTACTGTAAAAGTCCAAATCAACTACATTTTCATGAAGTTACAGCAAAATTTTAAGGATTATGTACTTGTTTTCTCTCAACATTTTCTCATCTATTTTCATCAGTGAAATTTTTGGTTATTGTTTGTCACTGAAAGGCCCCTTCTGCCAGGTTACAATAAGAAGCTAAGCCATATTGAACTCCATTAGTATTTTGGAAAAAGTTTATGACTAAGAAACCCTGAAAAGATCTGTTAATGTGGAAACTACAGTTATCAAACAGTAGGTTCAGTTTATCAGTCACAGCATTATTCTCATAATTATAACTTAGGAAACTTCATTGCATTACAGATTTTTAAACTGAAGTGTCATTCATTAGTAGCTGAAACAGCATGCTGACCTGATTGAAAAAAAAAAATATTAGAAAATGTAATTATTCCAGTTCTGCTTAAGTAAAATCCTTTCATTTCCGAACAATGTTGCGCTGTTGGTCTCCAGATTCTTTCATTTTTGCTAAGGAATATATTTTCAATTAAAGACTGTTAAAGCCATTAATTTACCCTTTGTGATGAAACTAGGCCAGCAGGCACAACTGCAACAGAAGTGTTTTGTTGGGTTTTTTTAATAAATAGATCTGAGCTAAGACAGCAAGTTCCTGGCATCGTCGAACTAGCAATTGTTATTTGCTTCCCTGAACAGTCATACATGCCCGAGAAAAATGGTATCAACGGAAAAGCTGTAAAATATTTTTCTACAAGTCTCAGAAACAATTTGGGGGTTAGCTTTGCTTGAAAATAAAAAAAAAAAAAGGCAAATTTTGCAAACAGATAATTAATGGAATTATAGTTGTTTTGCAAATTCTCTATTTGATGGGCTAAACTGGACCCAGACTCTCAAAGATGTTTGGAGATGTCCCACTGGTTCACCAGGAGGAGGGGCCTAACATCATTGGAAAAAAAAAAATAGTCTGTTATTAAAACAAGGATCTATTTGTGCATGGAGTCCCTTAAATAACTTCCTGAGGAGTCTTATTCTACAAAAAGCAGCTGATAATGTTTGATTACCTGGCTATGTTAGAGCAGGTATCAAGCTACGTGGTTACAGCAGGACCTCAGATCACTCTTATCAGGAGGCCATTTTTGCCCTTCAAAAGGTCCAGACTCCAACTAACTAAATTCACCCAGCAGCATAATTCCGTTGAAAGTAAACTGCTTTCAAGCAGCTGCTAACTATATTGATGTCATCAGTCTGCTTCTGACAAAATAAATGATAAAATACTTTGCTCCATATTCACAAAAATACATAGTAAATTAACTGTTAGAATTTGTGTTATTCAAGGAGTTAACAAAGAAAACCACATAGTATTAAATCTGCAAATATAAAGATAAGCAGATTAATACAAATCTTCAACTGATTAAAGGTTTGCTAAACTGTAAAATGAAAGATTTTACATGTAAGAATTTTTTTTAAAAAAGAAAATGTTAAATTTACTAGTGTTTTTGGAAATTAAAAGTGTAACAGTCCTTTTGTATTGGAACAGTCTTCCAATACAGGACTTCTGCTTCTGGTGAGTTGTAAACAACTGGAGAGTTATCCAGGTATCCACAGAAAAATTTTGAGTTTATGGGCATGAAGTAGTAGGTGATGAGCATCTTCCATTTTTCCAAACAGTGAACATCATGCTTTCATTTCTAATTGGCAACTGCTTAGCAAAGTGTGAGATGAAATATCAGCAAAGGAAGGTCGGCGGGAAGATTGCTTGGAAACTCAGCACTTTGAAGAAACAATCCTTAGGGCTTTTTGCCATTAACCTGTTTCTGGGACCACAGTAAATGTTTGGTTTGGTTTTCAACAGGGAGCTTTAACCAGAAGTAAATAGAAGCATAAAAGTTCTTTAAATCAGTTTAATGTTATGATTGGGGATTTGAATGTTGGAAGATAAATGCTTAATAATTCAGAGAAAAGGAACGAGTGAAAGAACGAGCGTATAGCAAATCATAATATGTGCAAATAGGAAACAATTTATCGGTTCAAAGAGAGAAGTAAATTAGTGTTCCAATTATTATGTTTGCAGAATTCCTTGGTGAGTAGTTCTTCTCATTGTTAGACAACCCAAAATAATTCAGTTTTACAGAGTAAGTTTTCCCAGTAACTTGTGGGAATTTAACCATAAGACTCAATAAGGCTAAGGGGAGCCTTATAACTGAGCTCTTTTCACCAGTATGCTAAAGGTATTTACCTCTCAGACAGTTTTTAAAGGTGCTTAGACCTTCTCTTCAGAGTGATTGGACTCCAATGTAAGGAGGACAACATACCCTTGGCAAACATTTGCATGTGATAGAGAATGGTGATTTATTTCTCCAAGTGTTGTTTCTCAGCCTCCATCGAAGGGAAAGTCCATCTTAACTTATTTGGATAATAAACATTTCTTTTTGTATTGCACTTCTAGCTTTGCCAAAAATGTTAAAAAGTGAAGGACCTTTTCTATAAACATATCTTGCGTTACTGAGGTAAAGAACTTTAGAAGATTGAAACTTCAAAAAGAGTCTTCAGCATGTCTGCAGTGATAACAAAACTGTTATGAGAAGTGTTTTTCGTGAAAAAAAAATAGAGTATTTCTCCCATAGACACACAGCTCCCAGACTGATTTATTCTTCAGTATAAAACAACTTTAGCTGTAAAATGCTTTGTTCCCATTTAAAACATTTTTAAGACCCTTACATCAGGAAAGATTACATCTGTCACGCTAAAAAAAAAAACACAGGAGGAGTCAAATTCGTTTTGGAGAAAACAAAAGCACACCAGAACTCCTCAAGCTTAGAAGAAACAGGATTATATCTTTCCAATACGTTTTCAAAATTTAAAGCACGGAGATATAAAGCAAGCAACTTCATTAAGTTCCCATTCTTCAGCAGCATATGCAGTCTTGAAAATAAAAGGGATGTCATCAGCTTCTATTGTAGCACATTAAGGTCATCCTTCTTATCCTCTTTCATTAAAGTGACTCTAAGTTTGTCTCCCAGGTCATATCAACCACATGTTTAGATAAGAAAGGGAGAGGAAAGCAACACACATCCTAGGACAGTTCAAAAATTAACAACCAAAAAAACAAAACAAAACAAACCCAAAACAAACCCCACCAAAACACTCAAAGACTAAATAATGCAATGATAAAGCCAACAAGCAAAACACAAATATTCATATCACTGTCTGTCCTATTTTTCACATGACTTTGCTTACATCTGCACTGAATATTTGTACTTGCAAAAGCAAGCCTCAGAGCAAGCTATACTTTAGTCTCTGTATGTCCTTCCTTAATGCATCCCTCAAGTAACAGGCCCTGCTGGCTTTCTTCACTTTTTTTCACGAGGGCCCATGTTGCTCTCCCTCTGAGGGGCACCTGTAAATCTGCTTTCTCCCCGAGAACATGTCCAAACGCAGCCCTTTCCAAACAGACTTGTCAAAAATGATATATATCACAGAGTTAAAGGAAGCTGCAACAGAGGCCCAACATGCACATTTCCCTTCCTTACACCTTACTTTTTGACAGTTTTTGGCAGTTACATCCAGCTCAGCTGAACCTGGTTTTGCTGGAAGAGACAGGCTGTGCTGTGTTGCTTTTTATAAGTGGATCTTTCCCTCTAATAGAGAGCTCATAATCCATTCACCCCTAACCATTCCTCCATAGCCAGCATTTGTTAGCGTATATGTATATACTGGCAGAAGCTAATATAGTTTAAAAAAATATTTTTTTTTTCTTTTTACAACTACCTTTGGAAGTATAAGTCTTGATAGGGTAATGAGACTAAGCAAGAATTATACCCCTATGTCTTTTTTCTTCCCATAAAAGCCTTGACAATTCTTTGACACCACCATTATGGCCCATTCATGCCTTCTTCCTCTATTCTCTCTCTCTTGAACTAATAATACACACACACATAGAGACTGGTTTGAGTCAACCCAATGCATTGGGTTAATTCAGTAAGTTTGCCGATGACTCCAAGTTGGTCGGGAATGTTGATCTACTGGGTAGGAAGGCTCTACAGAGGGATCTGGACAGGCTGGATTGATGGGCTGAGGCCAATGGTATGAGATTCCACAAGGCCAAGTGCCGGGTCCTGCACTTAGGTCACAACAACCCCATGCAGCCCTACAGGCTCGGGGAGGAGTGGGTCGAAAGCTGCCCAGCAAAAAAGAACCTGGGAGTGTTGGTCGACAGCCCACTGAATATAAGCCAGTGTGTCTAGGTGGCTAAGAAGGCCAACAGCATCCTGGCTTGTATCAAAAATAGTGTGGCCAGCAGGACTAGGGAAGGGATTGTCCGGCTGTACTGGTGAGGCCCCACCTCAAATACTGTGTTCAGTTTTGGGCCCCTCACTACAAGAAAGACATTGAGGTGCTGGAGCGTGTCCAGAGAAGGGCAACAAAGCTGGTGAGGGGTCGGGAGAGCAAGTCTTATGAGGAGTGGCTGAGGGGCCTGGGGTTGTTTAGCCTGGAGAAAAGGAGGCTGAGGGGAGACCTTATCACTCTCTACAATTACCTGAAAGGAGGTTGTAGAGAGGTGGTGTGGGTCTCTTCTCCTGAATAACAAGCAATAAGACAAGAGGAAATGGCCTCAAGTTGCACCAGGGTAGGTTTAGGATGGATATTAGGAAAAATTTCTTCACCGAAAAGGTTATGAAACATTGGAACAGGCTACCCAGGGAAGTGGTTGAATTGCCATCCTTGGAGGTATTTAAAGGACGGGTAGACGTGGTGTTTAGGGACTTGGTTTATTGGTTGTTTTGGCAGTGTTAGGTTAATGGTTGGAATCAGTGATCTTAAAGGTCCCTTCCAACCTAGACAATTCTATGATTCTGTAATTGAGGAAATAAAAAGTACACAGAGGAGAGAGCACATGATACCTGTAACACATATAACTTGCCCATTCTCCTCAGTAATGGATGTTTACAACCCAAGGATGCAGTTTTACCAACAATATAAAATCCTAGTGTTTTCTCTTCTGATGTAATATATTTGAATTATAAAATTGCTGGAGTGTTTTCAGCAATGATTTTCAGAGGGACTGAGATTCATGTTTATAGCTAGCAGTATTACAGGGTATGCCTGACTGAATGGTATAAGGTGGTAGCATGTGTCTTGTACCCACCAAACCATTTATCTTTCACCGTATTTGTGCTTTTCTAACTACAAAGCAATGGACTAAATGAGAGGCATAATTATTCCTATCGCAGGGAAAAGCAGAAAAGATGAGGGGTAGAGTAGGTACAAATCAATACTCCCACAGGCAAACAATTGCTGTAGAGGTGCACATTGTATTAATGAAGAGTGAATATTGATTTAGTTAATAGCAGTGTTCCAGTAAACTTTTATAAGCATCAGTGACCCTGGTTTGTGAACTCTTCCATGAAGGCAGATCCCATTATCTGTATGGATTCCTGTTCATTTATAGAGGGCTTCTTCCATGAAAAGTAGTTTAAAGGACTAAGGATGACTAACAGCAGAGCAGTTTTGAATAGTTATAATGTAAACTTAAATTAAGGCCATTAAGGCCATTAAGTTCTACTTATTCCCATAGTTGCGAGGAATCTACAAATCTCAACCTGTTCAAAGTACAGTCCTGAATTTGCAAAGGTGTACAGGTAAACAAACTGACATTTCAGATATTTCCTTGAAAATTCTTTGGAAACTGGTTGCTCTTTCTGTCTACATGTTCATAGGTCATAACTTTGGTTATAACGTCACTGTTTCAAGACAGACTGTATTCTATTTCACACATCATTTGGATTCATGAAAAAAATAAATTAGACTAGAAATAGTGAGGTTTCAGGTTTTGTTGGGGTTTCCAACCCCCCCCACCCCAAATGAAACTGAGGAGTAAAAGTCCCTTAAACATTTCTGCAGGTATATTGAGAAAGAAAAGAAAGGCTGCAGTATTAATGTCTTTACAAATATTGGTAAAATACAGTTGTTCCTTGATTGTTAAAATATAGCTAATATTGTCCATGAAGTCTTAAATAAAACCCGCTGTATACAAGTGCTTTAAATATAGATATCAACACTATAGTCCTACTATACTTTCATGAAGGGCTGTTACCCTTCTAATTTTTAACAATTAGGAAAAAAAAAATAATTCTTTTCATTCCTGTTGACTTGAGCTAATATAAAGTCTTTTACAGTATAAATGCATAAGCATATTCAGTGTTCTGGATCTTTTTAAAATCTTGCTGTAGTATCAATCTCACCCTTTCTTTCCAAGTGTTCATTTCTAATCAGAAAAACTTCTATTCATACAGGCCAGGTGGACTGAAAATTCAGTTTTCCCTAGCTGTCTATCAACAAAGTGCCTACTAACATACTAATGTTGCTCTTAATTAGCTTACACGGAATGATTTTCACTTTTATCCAGTAAAAAGGATTGGATTCAGCATTCAGCTAGAGATATAGGTGCCTACAGGTGAGATAGGTGTCTAAGTTTTCATTATAGTAAAAGGCAATCTAGTCAATACAGTCAATGGTGAGTGATTCAGCAGACCAGCCACTTGGGCAGAATTGCATTACTTAATTGTAAGCAATGGCATGTCATCGTATCTGAGATGCTTTAGGGTTGACAAGACATAGGAATAAGACACAGGACCAAAGGGAGACACGGGCCCCCAGAGTCTGGACTAGCAGCAACCAGGATTCTGTCATGTATCTATCACCAGACAACTCCAATTAGGCAAAGGAACCAATGCCCCTTGCATCTTCAGTCCAGAGGGGTAGGTCACTCTCCAGGTACTATTTATTAAGTCGGTATACATTGGCTCAATTGATATAATACTTCAGAACTGTAACTCCCTCCAGTGAATCTTAAAATCTCTTGAATGTGCATGATCTAGTCTTGCTTCCTGCACAGTCACTGGTGGATAGTTAAAAGGCCAAACCACAGTCAGTACTCCCCCTGCTTCAGCTGAGGTCAGCACAGCACTTGCCGGGTGCACTCTCTGGGACACAAAGAAATTCTCCTGAAGCAGAATGCTGTCAGCAGGGTCTCAGCACTTTTCTTCTCCCAGGAAGCCAGGAATCTCCCTCCATTATGCTACACGGGTACTGAAGGGAAACTTGGAGGGGAAGTGATGCTCCATTGAAAGCACTGCTGAATACATAGGAAGAAAGAGTCTCACCCTACTTTTGAATCCAGATAAACCTTGGGTCACTCTGTAATTCTTCTGGAAGTGATAGGTACTTCCAAAAAAAACCCTCAGAACTGAGTGCACTTAAGATGTGATTCAGTCTCTTAAAGATGGCTATCTTTCTTTAGTGACTCCAAGGGAATTTTGGCAGAGCCAGGTCCGGATTTATTGCCTTCAGCTAGGTAGGATAAATGTAGCCCTTCTGGCTAGAAGACAGTCAAAGATAATACACGACAATTATGTTTTATTATTTCTCCCCCCCAGTCCTGGTAGAATTTTGATTTGGAGGTGCCCATTAGCATATTCTGACAAACACTAAGTTTCTGACAGACACCTGCCTCAGTTTTAGACAGCCTTCTCATCTTTGTAGTTCAATGAAAGCTAAGTAGGCTGCCACAGAAAAGGTTGTAGGTCTCTTGATAAACTATATTTTACCTATAACCATCAAAAGACTTTTCTGGTGATTATTCTTAGAGAATTTCAGTTCTACAGCAAATAAATATTTGTTGTCATAAAAATCGTAATGGTTTTGGCTTTTTGTCCTCTCCCAGGGAAAATCCTCCAATCAAACATGCCATCTCTATTTATTTTTTTTTAAATTACATCATTTTACTCATAAGGTTTCTTTACAATACCAAAATATCTACAGATATATCTACTCTGACTTCAAATATGGAAGTTTCTACATTTCTTTTTCAGATACTAGTCTATGGTCTAACAGAGCTCACCCGGATGATGGGTACTAGTCCATATATAAATACAGGAAAGTAGGTACTAGACTTTACTAAACTATACTTTATAGAGTACCCCAAAGCTGTTAGTTAAAAAGAACATTTTGGAAAGTGTTTTGATGTTGTGAAGTGTTGTAAAGGTTTTCCCTCTGAAAAAGTTTTGATGATAAACAGTTACACGTAAAGACAGCAAGAGAAAACCACCTAAAAATTTCTAGACATGCCCAAGATAAGTTTTTGTGTTTGAAGACTTAGAAAGAATGCATTGTGCTTCTAATGTCGCATGCAGCTGGTTCTATTTTTCCTTCAGAAAAGATATTTGGGGGTGAGTCTACTAATACATAGCCAAACAGATTCTTCCCGTTTCTACTGTGGAATTTAGTGTAATTGTACCAGCAATAAGTTTGTCTATTTTTGCTATTTTTGGTGAAGTAAATTAAAAAAGTGAAGAGGGAGACTGGTTGGATTTTTTTTTTACTTTTGAAATCTTTCCTAATTAACAGCTCAATAACTGTGCACGTCCCTGACCTTTCTGGGGTTTTTGTGAAATAAATTTATTCTTTCACATTTCACTTTCATAATCTTATTATAGGCAAGTAAAATATTGTCCAATCCACTGGTTTTATAGGTATCATGGAAATATTTCCCTGACTAATTTCATGTTTTTTAGAAGATACCATTTTATAACAAGCAAGTACAGATGTGCTATTTTTAAATGACTTTGAGATATTTTTGGAAATCTAAATACTGATATCACAAGGGGATTGTATTCTCCAATCAAACCACAGCTTTGTATAGAAGTATCTTCCTTTGTTGTCACTTAGAAAAATATGTCCATTAGTGCACATGACTCTCTTAAACATTTTAAAGAATATTATTATTAATATATAGATTTTATTGAAGAAAAAGGAAAGGGGAAATGCCAAGTACCCTGAAGAAAAATTAACAGGACCATCCTCTTTTTAGAAACAAGAAAATAAATCCTAAAAGAATTGTCATTGCTTGTAATGATTTAGGAAGCCTATTGGCTGTCAGTGAGATATATTATTTAAGACACTAAAGAAAATTATAAAATGTATCAAACTTGAGAAGGCACAAATCTTTCTAACAGCAGTGTACTAACTAAACTAACTAAAAGCCAAATTTTTTGTCAGGTTTGGAGTACTCTCCTCCTCAAGTCACGCCTAAAATTTGCTCTCTCTGCTTGTACGAACACTGTTTAAAAGGCCTAAAGGAGCTCCAGCAGGAAAGGCAATGGACCAAGCAGATAGCACAAGGGAGACTCTGCAAGACTAAAACTAAACCATAATTCCCCCTGTCATCAGTACAGAATGAGGAACAGAAGGACGATTCTGTGGGCATTAAAATGTATTTCCATCCCTGTGTATATGCCACTTTTGAGCTTCCCATCTATACCTTGCTACAGTACTGGTAATGGGAAATAGAAGTGGCTCCAGCACAGTACATGAAGTTATTGTCTCAGACAGAGAGGGAAGCCGATCATATCTTCCTCAAGAACATGTGCATTTAGTAAACTCATGAATTTGCATTATGTATCTGATGTTCAGTGACCAAACTACCACAGTATTTCAAAGTGTATTGTTTTTAGGAACTATCAGAGAGGCCTTATATGCATTTTTTATAATCCTCCATACTTATTACCCATAGACCAGACAGGAATGAGAGCAGACGTTACTGAACACTAAACAAAGTACACAGTTCTGACTTCAAATAGTTGATAATCTAAAAAACACATGACAAAAAGGTGAAAGAAGTACGTTACACAGAGCAATGTCCACAGCCATTAAGTTAGCTCCTTGCTTATTAGTACCTGAGAAAGTACCCAGGGCCAGGAGGAAGAAGTAAGGTTGGCTACTTCAACAGTAGCCAAAGAAAAAAACTATAGAAAAATCTGTTCTACAGCATCAAAGGTCCCTGCTTCAGCTGTTTCTATTCCTCTCTTCCTCTGAGGTGGGTTTTCTCCAAAAGCTGCATGGGTGTCCTCTAACAACTCTACGGTGAATAGAAGGGAAATGACCTCAAGTCTATCCTTTTCTTCAACCTTTAGCATACCAGACTCCATTTAACTTATTTTTGCTTCTTTTCAGTATATTTCCTTGTTGCATGAATGATACCTGAATACATGATACCTCATGAATTATGATTAGAACTATCATTACAAGCATGATTGAACACTTGCTGCCAAGTAGACTTGCCTAGACTTGCAAATTCTTTTTACAGGCAGGAGAGGAAAAAAAACCCAAAACCAAACCCAGGACTACTTACATTTTAGGAAATAACAGAAATAAGCAAGCGTGATCAGATTCTATGTTTTTATTTAGCATGGCTTTCCTTTTATTTAGATGAGACTGATCTCTTATTGTTTCAAAAGGTGTCCCTGGCTCCCAACAGATTTATTATTGAGGGATCTCAGGAATAACAGTTCTGCATTCACTTTATCAATTCTTCATAATTTTCAGGAAAAAAAAAAAATATTATGCCTACTGGATGTTCTTCCTCTCTGTGCTTAGAGACTCCTTCACAGAACTCCAACAAGTCAGTGTGGTGGGTTTTCCCTTTCCAGAAGCTGTGCTGAGCAACTGTTTTCAGTACACTGCTATTATTCTCTTCTGCACCATGGATGCTACCGTGTTACCAGGGAAGGAATTTGAATTTGCAAATAGTTTCACCTGGGAAAAAAGAATGGATGAAAGTTAATTGGGATTACTCATGTTCAACAAATTTTATTTACAAATACGCAAAGCTGGTCAGTTTAAGCTGTCATGGAAATTGTTTATGAAAGACGGTGACAATTATAGACAGAGATGTTGGACTAGTCCTAAAAGAAGGTTTCCTTATTTTTTCCAACAACCATGTTTCAATCACATCTAAAAAAACAGATAAATGAGCACAGAGATTACCAAACCCCCTTAATCCTGTTTAAAGTCCTGTTTAAAAAGAAAACTAACAAAATAACCCCAGGGAAAAATAAACAGAATGGGAATATTCCCTTAAAACACTTTGCTGGAGGCCTTCGTTTATATTTCTACCAGAGGACAACTGGCCCTAAAGAAGCTTTATTATCATGGCAACTATGACTGCTGTCTTCAAATCCATTGTTACAGCATTAGCTTATTATTGTTCTAATTCTTAGAGATGAACTAACAAAAAAAAAAAATTAAAACCAAACAAAAAAAGAAAGCCAAAGAAAGAAAATTATCCAGATAACCTTACCTATCTACAAGTGCCAACTAAGTGCAATGAAACTCATTCCTTTTTCTCATATTTCCTCCTTGATGCTTCTCCTTTTTCAACAATTATCTGGTTTAGACATCCAAAACAGTGTATTTTCCAGCACTGCTGTGAGAGTGTGATGAGAGAGGCAGCTGAAAACAACATCTTTAACAGGCCCATGCTGGGTTTGATCTCGCCAGCATGGCAAAGAACAGGATGTGAAATTGCAAATCTGCAGCAGGAAGGCTGCAAGTATCATTCGACACCAGGAAGACAGAAGCACAATTTTCTGCCTTTACTTTTTTCCCCCCTCTCTCTCTTGCATACCCTTCTACTGGTGCCTTTAAGAAAAAAAAGACTCCAACAAGAACAGCAACAGTAACACATTCAGTCCACTGCAACTTTTTCTTTTTCACAGAAAGGGAAAAAAAGGTTCTCTCTATATTAACATCTCAAAGACTGTAATAATAGGTTTCCCTGATAAACAATATTGCCATGTAAAGAGCTGGTACAGCTAAACCAATGAGAATTACAAATGCTGTTGAAAGGACTGCCTTATTTTACACTCTGCAGTTGAAGGCAGAAGATTTAAATATGGGACTAAACATAATTTGCAAAGGGAATAAACAGAGAAAGTTGGACCTGCTGAGTTATACTAGCTACCACAACCTGGGTTAACTGTTTAATGACAGTTTTAGCAAGAGAGACATACTAGCAACTTTAACATTCTCTGTCTTTTAATTCTGTTGACAGTAGTGTAATAAAGTCCATTTCAGCTAGCATCTGTAGGCATTATAACTCATAGATTCATCACCATCTTTCAGTACCGTATCAGAAAGAACACCATGTCTGGAACCCACAAAAATTATTAACATTGCTTATCTGGAATTTCCACTGGGACAAACTCACCTCCAGCAAGCATTTGAAAAAGGCACTTCAGCTTCGTCTGATCTAAAGCTACATAAGCAGTCTATAAATATTCCTTATTCTTGGCTGCATCCTGAGGAACATTGTCTGTGATTTTACAGCCTTGCTTTCCTCTTCAAGTTCAAACACAGTGCTATGCCTAATGGATGTTATCTCTGGAACAGCTACCTTCACATAGAACCTTTTCATCAGTTTCTTTCAGATAAGCCCCATACAGCTCAAATTTACACTCATCAATTGTTGTAGACCATTAAGATCTTTGGTCATTAACTTGTTGCCTCAAGAGACCGTATTGAACTGTTTTTCAAGTGCTGGAACTTACCCTCCAGGCCTGTGAAACTAGAAGCCCCTACTGAGGATACAATACTGTCAGACAGTGAAGGTTTCAGCTGTTTAACTTACTGCTTCAGCAGACAGTGTTTGCCACTAGGCATTCTGATTAGGTCAAGTAAGCAAGAAATCACAGCAAAATAATCCGACTCTCAAGAATGGACCTTTTTTTTTTTTTTTGCAGAGAAGCTGTATCCAAACATTCAGTCTGAGTCCTGTGATAATAGGACCCCTCAGTTAATTCTTGCTGGTACGTGCCCGTTTCATTAACAAATGCTTACTCTTTAGCATGCAAGGATTTGTGAGAAGACTAAGTATCTTCTACTGGGGCAACGAACACAGAAGGAAAAAGAAAGGCAAGCTTTTGGACTCAAGAGTGCCTTTCTGTTCATCAGATCTGAAAAGTGACAAAACCAGGGAAACTAGAAGATAGATACAACTGCTCTAAGTAAAATGAAATTACGTTACTCAATTTGATGACTTGAGAGAAAACGTTAGTTAACATCTGGTAAGCAAAAACAGAAAGGTGAGAAGCTCATGTGGAGTAGAGGCAAAAAAAGGTTTTTAGCATCAGTATTAGAGGAACAGGTTAGCTGGAAAATGTATAAGCCATTAAACCAATGTCTTTATTGAGCCCTTTATTTTTAGTAGCAAGTAGAGTTATGAATTTTAGTCTGCAGGTTCATCTTTTGAAGGTACTCTATAGGACTCCTCAGAGGATCAGGACTGAGCAGTCAGAAACCAAGTGAAAAATGTTCTCCTACTGTTAAGTGGCTGGTTCTATCCTTTACAAATTGCCTGAGCTAGCTCATTCCAGCACACAGCACTCATTTAATTGCACCCACGTCGTGTTCACAAGGGCATTTGGCCCATCAAATGAAGTACACCACAGATTGGGCTGAACATGTGTAGGACCTATAGATTTTAATGGTGGTGTTTTGAAGAGTATTATTTGTAATAACTGTGGAGAGTGTTGGCATTACTCTGACACAGTCTAGTTCCATTTGGCTTTTGTTGATATATGTGAGTATATTTCTGAATATATATTGATGAGACAGGGGGATGGTTTAAAAATTATGAAAGGAGTCATCAGAATCTATGTAAGCCAGAATCTGCAAACAGAGTTTCAGTTTTTTACTGAATTGCTCTGTAGATCTCAGTCTGGAGTAGGAAGTTCTCAAGGGTACGTAGTTAACGGGTTTCTTGCACTTATGCAGACAAAACTCAGTTTGGCAAACAAATGTCTTGTACTTAATGCATCTTTTAAAGTCAAATTAGAAGATGTTACTTTGGAACTATAAAATATTTACTCAAAGTAGAGTATCATCCAGAGTAATTTAGGAAATTTTTTAAAAAAATCATTCTTTTAAGGAATTTTAAGAGCAATGAAACCTGTTTACTTGGGGATTTAAACTGAAACTCTTGCCAGTAGGAAGATTCTATAGAAAACACTATGTAGCACTTAAGCCTAGTTTCTACTAGTTTCTACTAGTAGCAAAGCCTAGTTTACACTTGACAAAGTAGAGTTATTAGCAGGCTAATGAGAGACTATAACAGTGTCCGTACTCATTACCAGATTATGATATCTTCACAAATCTTCTCTATGCATTAAGATTTAATAGGAAAAAACAACCTGATATAAATGGAAAGTAAACCTGATAATCACAGAAAGGATCCTTTCAAATGATCATGGCAAACTGAGAGTGTTGGAGAAAAGTTGTTATTGATCATAAAGCATGCTCAGTTTAGGTTAATTATGAGTAAGAACTGAAAATTTTATAAGGTAGGAAAATTTTGTATATGCTACATTTTCCAGTGTATCCAAATCAATGTACCCTACAATGCATATTTACAATTATGTGAGTTTTATGCTTAAACAGTCAATGAAGTCCAAAAATAATGATTAAATCTGCTTTAGTGAGTTTTATGACATGATATAAAGGTGTATAAAACTAATTACACACAGGTTCTAAGAGTACTTGTTTTCATGTCCTGGAACTTAAAAGTTCAACGAATCCTACCTTACAAAAACAAACAAACAAAAAAAACCCAAAACCCAAAACAAAACAAAAACACACACACAAAAAAAAGAAGATACAAAACCAAAACACCACACAACTCCAAAAAAGACATAGAACGAAAACTGTCAGAGACTTTGATTCAGGTACAGACTTATCTAGATGGGATTCATCTGGAACTTTGCCAAATCAGAAGACAAATATTTTCTTTATCTCTTTGCATGGTCCACATAAGAACAAGGTAAAGAAAAGGCATTCCTATGGTCTGATGTCAGAAATCTGTTCTACCACAGGGGCACTAACGATGCCAACCTGTACTAGGTTTGGATGCTTTAGAATTAAATTTCTTCATAGTGCTTTGTATGGTGCTATGTTTTGGATTTGTGATGAAAACGGTGTTGGCAACACAGGGGTGTTTTAGCTATTGCTGAGCAGTGCTTGCACAGTGTCAAAGCCTTCTCTGCTTCTCACACCACACCACCAGTGAGCATGTTGGGGGTGCGCAAGGAGCTGGAAGGGGGCACAGTCAGGAGAGCTGAACCCAGCTGACCAAAGGGCTATTCTGTACCATATGACATCACTCTCAGCAATAAAAGCTAGGAGAAGAAGGAGGAAGGGAGGGAAGTTTGGAGTTATAGCATTTGTCTTCCCAAGTAACCATTATCTGTGATGAAGCCTGCTTTCCTGGAGATGGCTGAACACCTGCTTGCCTATGGGAAGCAGTGAATGAATTCCTTGTTTTGCTTTGCTTGTGCACGCAGCTTTTGCTTTTCCTATTAAACTGTCTTTGTCTCAACCCATGAGTTTTCTCACTTTTACCCTTTTGATTCCCTTCCCCATCCTGCTGGAGAGGGGAGCGAGCCAGCGTCTGTGTGGGGCTGAGCTGCCTACCAAGGTTAACCCACAACAGAACCACAACAGAGAAGGACAAAAGTCATCTCTCTTAGTGGTTAGCAAACACATTCAGATGGCAGGGTAATGGAAACAATGACCTAAAACCTCAAACTGCATATTTAGGTTATATAGACGATACAAAGACAGACAGACAGACAGACAGAAAGAGAAGATACAAAGAACATCAGAGCAGAGAGTTGCCTGAGGGAAAATTTACATGGGTGTTTCCAAATAGATCTGAGCTGTGCTCTGTGCTATCTTTAGTCCTGTTTCCTCAGAGCACAGAGTGAGTTTGTGTTTCTCCGTACATTCCTTTTCAAAAGAAAGCTGGAACAAGAAAAATAAACACGTGTTCCTTTCAGTCAAACTTTTAAAATTTTTGTCATCCACCCAAGACAGGGAAACAAGGTAAGTTCCCTCTTTTTGAATTCATCTTCCTGCAGAGGACATTGACATCTACATTACAGACTTATACAATAGGACTGGGCAATACTACTGATTGAGAACGTGTACCTATGAAACCCAGCAGGCTGAATCCTACTAAATTTTTGGTTGTTTGCTTAAAATTGATAACTAGCAAGAAGGACAGCAAGTCAGAAGTCCAAATCTAGAGCATATCATTATTTTATCAGTAGCTTTGGAAATGAGGCTTTCTTGGATGTGCCTCTATACCAAAACAGTACATGAGGTGCTGTATTGAGCTGGACTTTGCCCACTCTGAAGAATTGTTAGTTTCCTATTAATTCTGTTTTGCAGTGTACCAATGACTTTTCTTCAAGACAAAACATGGTTTAAACAATGGTTGATTCTGGATACCCCTCCCAAAATGTAGACTTCTGAACTCTGCCCTAACAGGGTCTTCCAGCTCTACCCCTGGAGGCATCATATCCTCAAGTATTCCCCATGATATCATGACAGAGTCTAATGTATACTTGTTTTATCTCTAGTCTCATTCTAGAAAATACTACTACTGTGAGTAGTACAGCCCTTATATTTTTTGATGCATTTACAGCTGAAAAATAACATAGAATTAGCTGTCTTCAGGACACAGGGGGTATGATAAGGGACCAGAAGAGAAACAAGACCATGCAGTGTTTTACCTAGTGTTAGTAAAGGTAACCAGCTCCATAGGGGGTGTGCACACATTAAGCAGTGTGGGTACAAGCCACTGGACATCATCTGGACATGGAACCTCTCTAGAACCAGTGCCTTTAGGAATATAGATGCAGCCATCACAACCCAAATGTGGTCAAAGTCACAAGTTTGTGACAAGTTCACATTTATTTGAAGTCACTTAGCCCCTGTTCTCTTATGTTAGCACTATATGTTTGTCAAGGGGATAACAAGACTTCTAAATCTGCACCAAAAAATTTAAAGCTTTGATATATGATAAACCACTATGATACTAACCAAATCTTACCAAAATCTTGAGAATGAAGGCTTCCTTATTTTATAAATCCTGTGGTGCTACTGATTGTGTTACAGGCAAAAAAAGTTTTCCCTACCCAAAATCATTTGTTTCATGCCACTTGAGATAATAAATGCTCGGTTTTGGTCAAGGTCCTGAAGAAATACCTGTACACTTTGCAGATTCTTTTGCACACAACATACTGCCCTTACAAGATCAAACAAAATTATTGTAGTCCTGTGGAAAGACTGAGGATGTAACAGTACTTTTCACATTATGAGGAGATATTTTCAAGTCAGAGATTACAAATTTCACATTTGAGACTCAAGTGTTGTCTTAAACAATAATATGTAAATATTAATCTGCAATGTCCTAAAAAAAACCAGAGAAATAGAAATTAAACTACTGCTGGCACAAATAACTGATAAATGATTTTTTTTCTGGGTGTAAGGGTATTACCATCATAGAAAATACTTTCTTTTAACATACCAGTGGTTCCTTACAAATTGAACCAGCAACATTTTTTTATTATTTTGCATAAATAGTGAAAAAATTTTAACATGAAAAATGTGTTTCATTTAAGATTTAAAGCTTTCGGATGCTCAGCCAGTATGAGCTGATTACATATGCAGTGCCACTGAAGCCAGTAGTGTATAGGTTCTCTTACTTTAAAAGCCAGTCCCCACTCAGGCACTGTGATTACCCTTTTCAAAGACTGCACATTACATACATCAGATATGAAAATCTTCTTTCCAATTTCACGTAGCAGGTGGTGTTACATGTGACATTTCTAGAATGCCAGTTGTATTTTAGGGTGGAAAAATGCCTCAAAATGTGACTTCATAGCTATAGTTTTCATTCAGTTGTGTAACTGATCTGACATGAATGGATACTTCTCTATCACTTACACAGGAAGGTTATTGACAGTTTTATGTCAGATTAGGCTCTCACACCAGTTGCTTTTGCACTTTCTTATGACTCCAGCATGACAGGAAACAAAATTTTCAATATTTAGCCTCTTCCAATCAGCTATTTCTAGCCCTATCTGGAACCGAGCCCATCCTTTTTGAAAACAGATAGAAAGTATAAAGCCTAAAAGTAGCCCAGGGTTCTGGCTTAAAGCCCATGGGCAAGTGGCATGGCATGACTAGCAATACACATAGGAAAAACTTCCCCACCAAAACAGGTAGCTATACCCCGCCTATTGCTTATTCCAAGCTCCCTATTGGGAGTGGTCCATGGTTCATGCTAATACCTGAATTACATTTGCATATTATCTTTGGTGCTACTAGTTGACATGGATAAAAAACAACAATTACATCTTGCAGATAAAGATTGTGCAATAATCAAGTCCTGGTCCTGGACATCTTAGTTTACTAGTATAAATGTAGCCACAGATATCAGATGACTCAGGGCTACAGCATATACAGAAAAACATGTGCTTTGTCATCTCAGTATCCATTTTGTACAAGAGGAGGATTTGGCGGGATGGATTTTTCTTTGCTTGTTTTTGTTTGAACACTAATACAAAGGGGATAAGATGCTTTCCATTAGTATTTCTGTTAATGACCTGATTGAGAATAGGCAGTACTTTTATAAGCTTGGAAGAGGACCCCAGGCTAGAAAGAGTTGCTTCAGCCAGCAAGCACATTAGAGGATGGGATTAGAATGCAAAATTATGTTGACAAATTGGAGAAGTGGCCTAAAAGTGGAAGATACAATCCAATAAAGACAAGTGCTAGATTTTACTGTTAGGAAGAAATAATCAACTACACAAATGTTGTGTTGAGAATGACTGAAAAAAAGCAACAGCAGCTCTTCAGAAAACTGTCTAAGCCTTATAATAAATAGATCACATGCTGAGCATGAATCAAAAGTGTCATGCTGTAGTGAAAAAGGTAAATGCCAAACCAAGATGAAAATAGAATCATCATTTAGAAAAAATGTTCTGCTATACTAAGTGCATTGTTATGGCTCCAGCTGAATACTGTGTCCAGTTGTGGACATCAGACTTCAAAAATAATGTCAACCAACACGAGAATTTGTTCTGCAAACAATGAAAATTATCATAGATATAAAAAAATATAATCTTTGATGACACATTGAAAGCATTAGTTAGCATTAATTTAGTTTAGAGAAAAAATATTATGTTGGGCATGGTAACAGTCAGAAATCATTCAGAAGTTATTCAGAAAATCTTGATCTTCACAAAAAGTAAGGCTTTCCATGTCCACTGCAAACAGGACAATAAAGAATGAGCTTAAAGGGGTTTAGGTGGAACATAAATGAAAACTTTCTGAATACAGGGCTCATCAAGCCCTGGAACAGGTTATTGCCTGAGCAAGTTTGTAATCCCCATTGTTAGAGTTTTGACAGAGACCAGTTGGGTTGGGTTTATGTCTGTCAGATTCTGCTTTAGGGCATCAACATCTGATGGAAAGATCATGGTGGACTTAATGGCTTCTTGATGCCCCTTCTATTCACTTTTCAGTGAGTCTATGATTACAACAGCAATGGCTTGGATCACACTCCAACAATCTTTTTACTATTTTTTTTAGAGCTGATTTAAAAAAATGGACTGAAGTATAGAAGAGGAAGGTGAGGTGAGCAACAGATGAGAAAGAAGAAGGGAAAAAGCAACCAGTAACGTAAGAGGAAAAAAAAAAGATAGTGAAAAAGAGAGAACCTCTCGTTGGGCCCTACCTCATCAATGAATGTTGAGTCTGCAGCTTTGTATATGCACATTACAAATTAATGTGTTCTGGGACATGTTCAGGCCTGACTGGATAAAACCCTCAGCAACCTGATCTGAATTAACAGATGACCATGCTTTGAGGAGGAGGCTAGACTAAATTATCTCCTGAGGTCCCTTCCCACCTAAATTATCCTATGTTCCTACTGTTACTACCTTACTTTGGTTCTGTACTTAGTATGACCTTTCCAAATGCAAATGTCATTGCTTTAGATAGATAAATGTAATTTAGACATATGTGAGCCCTGTTGCAAAACAATTTCTGATTAGAAAAATATAGAGTGAAGACCAACAGTACTATTCTTTCTAGAAAAAATAAATTAAAACTTGTAGATCTTAAATTCCCAGCAATTAATATGGAGATCCCTTTAAAAATTCCTGATTTGTGGTTGTTTAAAGCTGTGGAATATGTATCATTAATTATCAGTGGGTGACAAGCTACTGTAGCCCTAGATAAAATGTAATTTTTGCCAGTGTTCCAGATTTAAAAGCAGCTTTACAGCTCCCTGACTCAAACATTTAACCTGATTTATGGGTTGTGCTCTGAAAGTACTAAGGCTAAGTCTCACTAAGATCACTTTAAATGACTTTTAAAATTAAGTAAAGAACCAAATGTAGCTACTAATCTAAACATACTGTGAAATATTAATTATGCATTTTAAGTGAAGGGAATAAACAAGAAATAATTTAATCTGTGACATATAATAAATCCCAAAATATATCCTTGCTAAAGGCATTTTCTAAATAAACACTTGTTTTTAAGCCACAAAGGAACTGAAGTTCAAACCATTAGTTACTGAGTCAGAAGCTGTTTATTAAAATATTTTTTGCAGTTACCTCTTAAAAATACATAAACGTTTCTAAAGGGTGAATACATTGAGAGAAAAGCAAGATAGCCTAACATGAAAGTGAAGTGTGTTATGCCGGGCAATGTTCGTTAATGAGATAAAACTACCATGGCAGGGGGGTTGGAACTAGATGATCTTTAAGGCCCCTTCCAACCTAAACCATTCTATGATTCTATGATTCTAAGATCAATCACAACTGCCTAGCCAATGTAAAATACATTTTAAGTTCACAGAAAGTTCTAGTATTTCTGTCAATGTATGACACAACTGCAAAAACTGAGACATAAACAAAAAAATTATACTTCCGTAGACAAATTGCTCATGACCCCCTAGGTACACATTCCTCATGTGCTTTTCACACAGGCAGTCCCCTGTGCAAACTAAGCTCTGCACACTGCAGAACCTAAATATCATGTATATGTTGTAAATGAAATATGCAAAGAAAGGGCCCGATAATGCTGACCTCTTTTCAACGAACAATCTCATCAGTATTAGAATAAGACAGGTCAGGAAAACCTTCCTGGAGTATAAATATTACTACTCCTTCTGGAAGTATTTAACCCTTCCATTCCTTCTTCTGTACAATTTGAGTACTATAGGGCTGTGGACCTGTTTACTACTGAAGAGATAAGGCTTTTTTTTTCTAGTGAGCCATGCAGATATCAGATACATAGAGTCTACAGAGAGATTATTAAACTTAGAAATATTGTAAGTGAAATCTTACTGCCCTCCAAAATACATAAAGAAAACAAAAGAAAAAGAGAACAAAAACATTGACCTGTGGAGTTTTCCCCTCATGACCTTTCTTTAATCTAAATAACAGTGCTGTCTCACAGAACGCTCAACTGGGGGATCTGGAGATGTGCATGTACAGATGTGAATATTTAATAAAAGAGACATTGGTAACAGTCAGGACGAGAACAGTTCAAACACTCTGTCTAGTATTGTTCACATTCAGTCTTTTTCCTTGGCAGAGCAACTTTAGGCAAGACAATTGCACTGAAGTCTGGACTCAGAGGACCCTTTTCCCCACCCAAAGTTAGTGCCTTTCCTGCTCTGCCACCCAGGGTTCTTACCTTTCCTTTTTGATTCAGACAGCCCAGCAATTACAGATCTGTGTCTGGATTGGTGTACAACTTATATTTCAAGTGCTCAGTACAAAAATTTTCCCAGTATCCTGTGGCATGGCCTTCAGAAAATCCCAGCACAGTAAGAGTAGATACCACTGCCAAATGGCAATCTAACTTCTTTTGCTGTATCTCCCTAGCAGCAGTGTTGTAGTAAATGGGGTAACATCTGGCTGGTGATCAGTCACTAGTGGTATTCCCCAGTGCTCAATTTTAGGGACAGTTCTCTTTAACGTTTTCATCAATGACCTGGACACAGGAGTTGAGTGTACAATAAGTAGGTTTGCCAATGATACTAAATTAAGAGGAGTCATTGATTCCCTCAAGGGTGGAGAGGTCTTACAGAGACATCTTGATAGAGGTCACCAACTGTATGAAGTTTAACAAGGACAAATGCCAGATTCTGCACCTGGGACAGTGTAATCCTGGATGTATATACAGTCTGGGGGACAAAAGGCTGGACTGTAGCTTTACAGAAAGGGATCTGGGGTTTTCAGTTGATGGTAAACTCAATGAGTCAACAATGGACCCCAGCAGTCAAAAGGGCCAACCCTATCCTGGGGTGTATTAAGCACAGTATAGCTAACCAGTCAAAAAAAGTGATTGTCCTATTATACTCAGCACCGGTGCAGCCTCACCTTGAGTACTGTATAGAGTTTTGGGCTCCACAATATAAGAAGGATATAAAAATACTAGAATGTGTCCGAAGGAGGGCAACAAAGATGGTGAAAGGACTAGAGGGCATGACTTAGGAGGAGCAACTGAGGATACTAGGTTTGTTCAGCTTAGAGAAGAGGAGACTGAAGGGTGACCTCGTTGCTGTCTACAACTTCTTCATGAGGCAAAGCAGAGAGGGAGGTGCTGATCTCTTCTTTCTGGTGTCTGGTGATAGGATACAAGGGGATGGCTTAAAGCTGTGTCCGGGAAAGTTCAGACTGGATATTAAGAGAAGGTTCTTCAGTGAGAGGGTGGTCAAGCACTGGAACAAGTTCCCCAGGGGAGTGGTCATGGACCCAAGCCTGTCAGTGTTCAAGATATATGTTTAACTCTTAGGTTGCCCTGTGTGCAGTCAGGAGTTGGACTCAATGATCCCCATGGGTCCCTTCCAGCTCAGGATATTCTATGATTTTGTGGTTCTGTCCTCCCCAGGAAACCATTGATACAGGTTTGACAAAGAGGGGTTAAGGTTATTTGCTGTCATTACTATCTGTCCTCACTCAAAGTGTGGCAACGCAAGGGTTGAAACAGCCTCTTTCCCTCTTGTGGAGGATTGAATAAGAATCTGATTTAGTGTTCACACACCCAGACACCAGTTATAGTTGCTGGAACCAATAAATCAAAACAAGATGTTTCATGGGAAGTGATGACAAGACTGTGTTCTGAAGAAATAGATGCAATTTGAAATATTGTATCCAAACATCACCATCTGTGCAGCTCCATTAGTGCAGACACCCAAGAGAGAAATCAAGAATTTTAGAGGAACAACACAGAGGTTCTACTGGTAGCAGAGAGATGATACTGGTGTACCCCCAACCTTGGCATATCAGCAGGGGATGACTTTGCTATATTTATAGTGTTCAAGTAAATGTACCTTGGAAGGTACAGACATACAGGGGCAATGTCCATTGAACTGGGGACTCTTTACCCCTCTGAAATGGCCATATCTGCTTCACCCCATTGCTTCTAGCCTTCCCTGATGACACCACTTAGCCCCCGATCAAAAGACAATACAGAGAGAGGGAAATTACTCCATAATTTAACAGTCTTTGGCTGAAACACATACCTCTTTATAGCACCAGAACTATTTTAATGTGTGGCAGGACTTAGATCAGGAATCAATCCATGAACCATAACAAGCCACACAGCAACCAGGTAGTCAGTAGAGTCTGGATCTTGACCTTTAGTAATGATTCTGGATGGTTAAAAATACAAACACAAAGACACACACGTGCATATGTATTTATATATAAATATATGCATGATTGCACATGATATATGACAATAATAATAAAAAAAAATCTTCCCAACATTCAGTAATGAAATTTAATCCACAAAGTCATGCTTAAGACCATATCCGTATCCTATGTTGTAACCTAAAGCATTTTAGCCAGTTTGTGAACATGTACCCCATCAAGTTAAAAGCAGACAGATGCTCAAATAAGGACATTTAATTATTCCAATTTTTGTAAAAACCTTTGTTCACTGAGTTACTAGCATGCTGTGTGGTGATGAATACCATCTACATTTCCTGAAATAGAAAAAGAAAAATCCTGTCAATTGAAAGAACGGACTTGGGTCAACTTACAACAGGCACCCTGAACTCTGAAGGATGGGAAATCCTTCTGGGCACGCATTTGCCTTCAAAAACATTTGCAATTTGTATTTAAGTGGTGACAAGTGATGCATGGATGAAAGAGCGCAACATCCCTTTCATGCTCAGTGATACATAGGAAGATCATATACACATTCCACAAAAGATATTGCACATCTGTGCTCTTAAAGCGTGGCTTTCAAACCCTCCTAGGACACAAACCTGTCTGCAGAGAAGAGAGGGAAAAAAAGTCACTTGCATTGTTTTATTTCTCTCCTGTGCCTGTAAAATGTGTCTTTCTGCAGAGCTGCAGCTGGCCACTGTTGCAAAGATTAAGGACACAATCTCCAAGAAATAAAAGCATTAAATTGAATGCTTCTGAAGTTTAATCCATGCACAGTTTGCAACACTCAAGTCTTACATCACACACAATGCACACACCTCCAGTCACACACACCCATCAGCAATGGATAATCCTTTCAAACAACCAATGCTACAGTACAATCGCTGAGAAAATGATCCCATGTGTTCAGGAGCACGGTAGGATTCCCACTCAGACCTGGTTGACCTTTGCCCAGGTTCCAGTGATATGCCTTTGATTGTGTGATTTTAAAGGCTAATTGGTCATCGTCAGGAAGATCACACTGCTGACAATAAATTTGTGAGCTTAGAAATACTGTTCTGCTTATGCTTGAATCTTTTACAAGCAGCTTGTATTAAGTATTTTAGTTCTTTTGCTACCGTACATTAGTTTGGATTATTCTTCTCTATCAGAACAACACGCTACCAGTGAAATTAAACAGCTGTTTAAAGTGAAAAATAGCTCATGATCTATGTAATCTGCTGCTTCCATCTGACTTTCCTTTTAGTTTCAGAAGCAGGATGATCTATGTGCATCATCAAAGATTCAAAATCATGTTTACTGACTGTAGTGGGCTTAAAATCAACATGCATAAGGTTGCACTAAAATGAGGCTTTAGGGTTGTTTTTTTGTTTGTTGTCACAATCCCAGGACACTTCAGTAAGCAACACAATCCAACCTGCTGCATTATTGTGTACAAAATGCCAGCATGCATTTTATTGCTTGTTTTGAAGAATGGCAAACTGTGATATTTGGAGGATTCTCTCACTGTAGTATGTGATATCTGTTAAAAATGTTGTGTTGTCATAAATATGGCACCTGTCAGCTGGCCCAAGGTCATGCAGTTGTATTTTGCATATGGCTGCATAAAACCATGGCACAACTTTTCATAAGAATATGTGAAAACAAGCACAGGAATACAGAGAAAATGCAGCCAAAAACTTAATGAACAGTTTGCTTGAAACTATACTAACTGGCAATATCATCACTTACCAACTCCATAGTGAATCCAACCCTATGCAGATGGGTAACTCGCTGGATATTTTATTTTCACAGCTACAGAAGATATTGTGTTGTTTCTCAGAGACATTTGCTGTTTCCCCTCCTGAAAAGCTCAATGCATCTCATTATATATATTTCTTAAGTAGTAGTTTTCTGATTCCTAAGGAGGTTAAACGGCCTGACGGACAGAGCACAAGGCCAAAAGCCAAGAACTCCCAAGCTGTAACGTTGGCTCTGACACCAACTCGCTATGTGGTTTGGATTTAACAGATGCCATTTTTCCCTAAATGAGGGCAGTATTATTTAAGAAACACAAAGAGAGCAGCAAGGGATAATTATTATTTTACTGTGTTTTGAAAACACAAAGCAGCAAATCTATCCACCGAGCTAGGCATGAGTCGCTGAGGTTTTCAGAGTTTTCCTCAGTAGTAATGAGAGGAGACAGATTTCGCTGGAGACCGTGCCATCAGCAGAAGGAAAACCAGTTGCTAAGGGAAGATGCATGTGGGAACTGTGGGATGAAGCCCAGACTGAAGAAAGCTGTTTTATTTTCTAATTGGGGCGGAGACAACCGGTAATTGCAGCTGTCTGAGGGGAGAGCTGCCGGGCTGCTCGACCGGCCGAGAAAGCTGTGCCTGACCCCCACCTCGCTTAGCGTCATCTCCAGCTGGCAGCTGAGAGCTACCCAGGGAGAGCAGGCGGACCTGGCCCCAGCAGGGAGGCCAGGCCTGGAGCAGGAGCCAGGACAGAGCCGGTACGAGCGGGAGGCTGCAGCTGGATGACCCCCAGTGAAGCACAGAGCATCCGCCACAAATGCCGCCATGGGGCAGCCTGGCATCAGTCTGGCCAGGAGCAGCTCGAGGTAGCTTTGCCAGCTGCTTCATGGACATCTGCTCCTCACTCCTGCCAGCGCCAGGAAGGCACTGGTCCATGTGAAGAGCTAGTTTATCAGCCCAAAGTCCACAGATCATTTTGGACTTGCGTCAGGGTATGGAGGGAGAGATTCGTCAGCCAGCAGCACTCGGGCCAAGTCTGAGCCCAGCCGCTTGGTTTGCTCCTGTCTTCTCACTGGGACACTCAGCACTAGCAAGCTTCCCCTGTAATGGAGAAATACATCAGCCCTGCACAGTTTTTAAGTTCCCAGATGGCATGTTAATACTTTCTGCAGGGTGGGAGGTGGCCAGGTAGGGGCAGAACACCCAGCTACCAGCGGGTGAACTGCCATTGACCGTGTGGTCACCAGGCCTCCACTGCATGGTCGGGTGGGCAGGCGTTTCAGGGGCAGGCGGGATACTCTTTCAGTCTCACATACAGCTTTATTTGAAGTTTATGGGGACCGCAGGCAGTTTTCAAAGATTTCATAAATTAGTGAAAAGCAGCAACAGCAAAAGCAGACTTTTCTGGACACAATCATAACCACTGTGTCCTCTGAGCCCGCTAACGAGGTGCTAGGGCTTAGTCCCTAGTCCCCAGGACTGCTGACTTATGCTAGGCAGCTTTGTGGGAATGCTTTCTGGTGGCGTTTCCAATTAAAAGCAATGAAAAAACAATATTGGGTGTTTCTCTCCCTCCCCACAGTGTTTCCCAATCAGAAACATTCAAATTATTTCACTATCTGGGTATGTGTCAGGAAGCCAGTACAGAAAAACACCAATCAAATGCACTGAAAAATAGCAGCAGGCTACAGTATTAACATTAAAAGCTATTAGAAATCAATCAGGACTTCAGCAGGGCCCAAGGGGCAGACTGATGTAATGGAAGGCAGTCTATTAAATATAAAAGTCAATTATGCAACAAGTTCAGAGCTCCTGTCCTCCACCACAAAAATGAAAGGCAAAAGAGACGATGCCAGCTTGGGCCCTCATTTTGTCACAGGCTCACAACCTGAGGGCTTGTCACTAACAACTGTGGTCCCATGAATAGATCCAAGTAAAGGACAATCAGGCAGACATTTGTAGGAACTTAAGTTCAGAAAATAATGAAGGTAACTACCATCAGATCAGACATACTGGTCTGGTGTTTGGGGTCAGTGCCTCAGTGCTATTTGGAGATAACTTTGAAAACTCCTTTAAAGTGCAATGCCAGTGATTATGCAAAAAAAAACATTTACCATTGCCAAAGGAAAGCTTAGGGAAAAAGTACATCTCAAGCACTTCTTAAATATTACCTGTATATTCCCCTCTCAGGGAGATCACTTCTCATTTGCACTTAATAATGTACTACATATATATAAGGTCGTAATGACTTGTTCCCTAAATCTCTACACTCGTGCAAAAAGAACTGGCAGCTGATGGGAAAAAAAATTTCCTCCATCCTGAGTCTGTCAGCAAACCTTAATTCCAGCAGCCAGCTTAAGCAGAAAAAAATCCATATGACAAGAGGCAGAGGTCAGAGAAATAAAGGGGTTGTTTCTACTTGCAGTCCCCTGATAGTAGTACAAAACTTTTAGAAAGCTCAGGTAGGTGAACAACTCAGTTTCGGAAATGTCACTCAGTTCAAGCCACAGAACAATTAAAAACACAGGAAGTGCTGCTTAGTTTTCTCACAAATTCTAACGCAAATATGCTTTATTTAGGAAACGATGTCGCAGTTTTAAGCAAGAAACTTAAACATTGCCCTTTTATATTTTCCTGAAATATTTTTCTTACTCATTTCTTTTCACCTTTTCTGCCACTTGTATTGCATCCATTCATCCAGAAACAAGGTATAACCATACATCCAGAAACAAGGTATAACATTTGCACATACTAGCCCTTGATCTCTGAAGCAGAGGATTTAAATTGGCTTTAAAAAGAATTCCAAAGCAAAATACGTAAACTCACATACTTTCTCTCTCTTGTTTGATATTACCAATGTTGGCAAGAGCAAAAGAGCAGACTGAGTGTAGAGTGAGAGAAAGGTATGTTAGCACTGTAGGAAAGCCTGAATGTTGGGTTTGTTCAGACTAACCAGTGAGCAACCCTCTGGAGTAATGAAAGTCACCAATTTCATCTATATGTTAGAAATACACCGAATCCCAAGAACAGTGGGAAAAGCACATGATTGTATTTGGTCCTATTGTGCAAAATATTTTATACTGTGAGATCAGCCTATAGTCAGGGGACAAGAGGAACCGAAACTGGCTGAGAGGCACTGTAATGTAAATGCCAAGGGTGAGCTGGAAAATATTTATAGCTCATTATTGCCCTCTAGTGTATGCTGTACAGGCATTTGCGGTAGTTCTAAGTGATAAGGGGGAAACATTTTGAAGTACAGCTCCTTATTTTAAACGAAAAGATAACATCCCTTTCCAGAGAACTGGAATTTTGTATAATTTCAAATTAATCTTGAGAGAATCTGGAGTAGGGAGCGAGAGGAGGGGAGTTTGAAAAGGTAATGATAATATGCCATACCTTCTCTCCCCTGATTTTTGGGAGAATAGACATTTTGCTTGGAAAACATTTGCTTCACAGACCCTCTGCCTTCTAATTTAGCTGCATTGTGTGGCAACAAATACATTCTTTCCTAACTGTTATAAGGCAAGTCAAGGCAGCAGAAAGTATTAATTCTGGCATGAGAGAGAGAGTAAGGGAAGAGCTTTTATTTTAAAGAAAATTAAAAAAAAAGCTTGCCCGTGGTCATTTCTTTTATATATAGAAATGTATTTTTCCACTTAAGAATACCTAGAAGGATTTAAAGAGGGTTCTTTAGATACCAAGATATGTAAAACACTAGGATGACAAATTTGATTGAATACTTCTGAGAACAATGTTCCCAGAACACTTATAGAGGGAAGCAATACTGCTGTAAGTTAAATAAATGGAATTTTTAGCATAGAAAAACATGCCTAAAGAGGTAAGAAAATGATTTATGCAATTTCCTGTACAAAATCTTGTGATTACTACAACTTAAAATGAAAAACAGAGAGAATGGAAATAATTAGTACATTTAAGATAGGATGGAAAAACATACTCAGAAAAAAGACATTTCCCTGGCTAAGCACTTGATTGTGACCAGTCTCCGTGTGATCTTGAATATAATCTGTCATGTGGTTGTGCCAATAAAGGAAACTTCCAGATCCATCTCTATGAATTACTGCTTGTTTCACCTGCAGCAAAGATCTCTGCTTTCCCTGCCTACATTAATACTTTTCTTTCTCTGCTCACTCCCTCCTCAGTTGTCCAAAGTGGGGAGTGGGATTCAGCTGCTCATTCATAGGGATGTGCAACACAGACGTAAACATTTTTGCTTACCATCGATGGTCTGTGTGTCAGTGAACACTCATAAGTACTAGAAAGTGTGATTTACCTTGAAGTTGTTGAAGATCCACCTTGCCTTCACAGCAAAGAAATTTGGAAAATAAGCTGCTCTCCTCTTTCCCCTGCTCTCCTGCACCAGTACAAATTTCAAGCTTTCTTTTACTTCTAACTTTACTCATCCAAACTGCCTACTTCAATGCAGCTGTCCACAGCCAATTTCTGGAATCTATTTAATCAGAGTCACTTAGCCACTGCGATAATACTTAGCCTTCATTCTTTCAAGTATTCTATTGCTAGCATAAATCAAGAGGAAAAGGACATTTGAAACCCCGAGGACTGCGTATTGAATGTCAGACCTGTGTGATTTGATGAACTGGGATGAAAAAACTCCCTCAAATGCTAGAGTTTATCATGGGGCAACTGACAAACTCTTAGCTTAAGCACTGCTGGCGTGGCATTTTCATACTGACATCAATTGCCACAGCAGATAAAGTATGTGAATTTGACAGGTTCATTCTTTCAGAGAATCTGATTTGATAATAATTATTATTTTACAAGGACTAACCCGTAGATGAGATTAAAAATTAAGCAGACATGCTTTGCTCTCTCATGCTCATCAGAGAGTACCCCAACGTACATTCAAGGATCATAGTGAATAGCATATACAGACATTAATTTATTCATTACTTGAATCCAGGAAAAAGAGTTCTATTCTGGATTTTGATCTTGTTTGCCTGTCCCCCAAAAGTGTGAGGTGACTATATTTACAAAGCAGCTACATTACTCTGATTGCATACAACTGCACTTCCACTCCGCATATTTCCACTGTCTATGGAAAGATGCGTTATGCTGGTGCTTAATGAAACAAGGGAAAGTCAGACTCAGCAGCTATACAACCATGCTTAAGGTACTTTTAGATTTGAAGTAGCTTTCAGAAAAAAAAACGTTACCTGGTCTGAACTACACTGTGCAAAAAAAAAAAAAATCACAAGAAATCAAAAAATCTAAATTGGAAAGAATCTCTAAACAATAAGAACAGAACTTTACCTCTTCTAAGCAACCACATACTCTGTACCTGGATTTTAAGCCCAGTTTTCAGTGCTACCCCTTTTGTAATCCAACAGAAATACTTAAGGCCCCAGCTGACATGAGGGAATACTAAGTTGTATCCATAGAAAAACAGATCTTACCTGAAAAGATCTAATCAAACTAGAACAAAAAGAAAAAAACAGAATGTTTTTCCAAATACTCTGTCCAACAGCCTTCCTCTCGCTAGCAAGCTCTCTGCCTCCAGAAGAAGGTGTCCACATCCAAATTGTATTGCGAGAATCTCTCCTAGGTCATTCTAACTTTTGAGTCTCGCCCAGGGACTGCCTGTGAAGTGCTGGTTGGCACATGCTAAAGTCATTCCGAGGAACCCGCTAGCAGGTTACAGACATGGAGGACAGATTGTCAGCACTGAGAAATACCCTGCACACACACCTTGTGATAAAGCATTGATAGAAACTTCCCAGCAAACCCATTTTTGTCAGGTTTCCCCAGGACCGCTCCTAGGGAAATCAGGTTCCCCGTCTTTTGAGTTCAGACTCAGATTGGATAGGGAATGGTGCTGTGAAACCTGACATGAAGCAAAAAAAAAAAAAAAAAAGAAAAAAGAAAATAGTTTCATTTAGTGCTAACCTTACTACTTTCCACATAGCAAGAAAATTTGAAAACTACGCATTTTATTTGCTTTGTTAGCGGGGTGAGAGGAAGGTTTGCTCTCTGCAGGAAAACTAATTTTAGAACTTCCATATACATCACAAACCAGAAATTCTGTCTTTCAACTGACTCTACTTACAACCAAATTAAAAATGTTAAGCAGTGAAATAGTTGCAGCAGGGAACTGATTCAAAGGCAAACAAGATGCCATTATATGACCCAAGAACAGAATAGTGCTCTGATTCTTGATGAAAATAAGAAGCCTAGAGAAAGAAGGAAATTTCAAGGTGATTCAGAGTCAAACATAGTTTATATTCAATTAAATTTCAAAGCTAAAATCCCAGCCAATTTGTTTTCCATCTACTGTGTGTTTTATGCCATGGTGCCATATGCTACAGTTTGGAGTACTGTCTCCCTCAGTTGTCTTTTAATTGGCTTGACCTATGGGAAAGATGGCAGGAAACCAAGCTAATTATATCAATTCACCTCATGCTCTATAAAATCTGCTATAGAATGACACGTCAGGTGAAAAAATAAAAATGAAGCAATAGTACAAATGCAATTACAGTTTCTTAACATATTTCTACATGCAGGACCTTGCTTATTGCACTATCAGCTTACGGATTTCTAAGAATTTTATTGACAAAGTGAGCAGATTCAAATCTGAAACTACAAAGTAAAACTCTGGGGAAAAAAAAATCTCATAACATTTATTCTCCATAGAACTCTTTTTCAAACCATTAACTGTACTTTCAAAATGAGCAAACCCCAATCCAGAATAATTAGCTTATTTCCAATTAAAACCAGATTCGGTATTTTTGTATCTTCTATTCAGCATACATCAGTGCTACTCTCCAGTTATACTGCTTTAAATTGAAATACCATTTCTAAACTTCTGAGAAACTGGGAGTTGATGTCAAAAAACCTGTTAAGAGCGCTAGGTGACATGAGTTAGACAGTGAAATAGATATCAGAGCTGTAAGAAAGTCTTATTCAAAGCCACAATTGCATGTCCCATATGTCAGTAAAATAAGCATCTTATCCCAACTAACGTCATATCCACTTTACAGACTGATATTTGAAATGATGAACAATGGAAAGCTTGTGAAATGCTATCCCCAGTACACTTTATAGCTAGCTTGAAGTGCATTAGACACAAATGGGTAGTATTTTAATGATTACCTACACGGAAATGGTAAAGTCTGTCTTACCTAATTTTGGCCACCTAAAAGGTAGTGGTCTATTCTAGTTCCCTAACCTTTGTTAGACCAGTATATCTCTCTCTCTCTTCATTGACAGTGGAAGATGTCTGGATCATTAACCGTCAGTGACTTGAGTTTGGTGAAATGAGCACCACATCCTAAAGATTTAATCCTAAAGACTAAATCCTTGGAGTACATTCCTGAGAGATTTAATCAAAGTTTTTCAACAAATCGCATACACACATAGTTGCTTATTTGTCATATCCCTTCCATACATTGGTTTACATATACAAAAGTGCACCCTCACTATGCATTCAAATACATGCCTACAGTTTCCAACAGTCTTTTTGGAATACATTCCTATTTGTATCTTGGTTTTGTAGATAAGAGAATAGCCTACTAACAAACTCACTTAAATAAAATAATTCGCAGAATAACTATAGAGGCTTAATGAAACCACCAGGAAAGAATTAATTAACTGCCTCCACTAAACAGTTCGACTAAAATGCAGCACAGCGCTTGGATATCTGTTTAATTTTGACAGTAGAAATAAGCACTGATTAAATAGTCAAAGAAAAGTCAAAAGAGTCTCAGCTATGCATAGACTATGTTAATGAAAACGTTGTGCAGAAATGCTATTGCTCTCTTCTATGTAGTTTTCCTGAAGTCCTAGTCTTTTCATTTTCAGGAATACAGTACATTAGCAGGTTTCAGCACCTCACAGGATACATGTCCCAGTCTCAAACTGAGCTGATATGCCCGTTTGGCTAGCTTAGTTTTAAACTCACTGTGAAATTTCCATTCTGATACACTGCCTGCCAAAGTCAATATGTATTTTTTAGTGGTTTACAATGGCACTGTGTTAGCCCAGTCCTTATTTTATGTTATATATTCCAGGGTTTTGGCACAGATGCACTTTGATAATGGGACAGAGAGGATTCCTGCAAATTAGTTATAAAATGGCCCTGTTACTGTTACACTTTTGTAGCGGAAAGAGTTGAGCAAAAATTGCTGGTACCAATGAATCATAATAGCCTTTTTTTTTTTCCATTTAGGCAGTAGTTTACTTCAAAAGCAATTACAGGAAATGGGCCTATTTTAAGGAGGAAAAAAAAGATAAAAAAAGATTGAGTAAACAGATACATTCTGTGCAAAATATTCCTCTTGCTCCTCACTCTGTGAGAATACCTAATGGGGTGCTCTCTAGAGATAGTCTTCACTCTCTGCAGAAAATAATCTGTAAGGTGCTCACCTGAGGCATACCTCTTGTCTGAAAAAAAGGAGAGCGTTCTGCAGTGCCCTTTGAGCAGCTTGCATAACAGCATTCTTACAGATGAGCCTTCTTCGCCCCCACCCCTCCAAAAGAAGATACTGGAGCTTTATTAGACCACATAAACTATTTTTGTTTGAAAGTAACAGGACACAAGAAGCATTTTTGGAAGTTTTTAAAATCTCAGGTTCAGCTATGACTGGCTGGGGCTTAAATCAACATCTATTTGCTTTCTCACAGCTCACCTAGAGTTGTAATCATCTTACAGCAAGATCATGGCAAACTGCTGCTAAAGACCATTGTGATACCACAGATCTAACACTGGTAGAACAACAGAGAATGAACTTCTGAAGAACAAACAAGTTGTTTCCATGTAAGGACTTTCAGCAATTCAGCATGCTCTAGTAATTCAGTCACAAGCTGTTACATTATGTGCAAGAGTCCCTGGGTGAAATTGTGTAGTTTGGGTTATGCAGGAGTTCAGTCAGGATGATCATAATTGTTCCCTGCAGCCTTTAGATGTATTAAAAAAAAAAAAAAAAAAAAAAAACAAAAAAAAAAAACAAAAAAAAAAACAACACAACAACCCAAAACAAAAAAAACCCACACAAGTAATGAAACAGCTGAAACTGTCATATGTAGGGGAGGCAGAATTGTTCTTAAATCTTGGCCTTCCTTTTTTTTTTTTCCTCAAGTGGTGTTCTTGACCTGAAATTGCATCTGCTTTGACAGAGATGATACATCTGGCCAATCAAGCATAGTGTTCTTTTCCTAAAAAAAGAATCAAAAATCACAGTGATCCTATAATTTTTAAAGGTAAATTTCAGGAAAATTAAATGAAACATCAAATAGTCCAAATCTTATGTGAACTAAGAATTTTTATTTTTCTTTACATAACAAAATCTTCTGCCATTCATACATAACAGCTCTTTAAACAGTCACTAAAACTGATCATAGCGGGACTACCCATTGAAAGTTGCTGCATTGGCATGCCAAAGTTTTAAGGCATGTAAGACCACTCTACCTATGAGAAAATGGAGAGGGTTTATTTTAATATAAAAAGTGCAATTGCTCTTCTGCAATGTAAAAACCAGAAAGGAAGTGCATGATGGTTTGGGAATTGAAATCTTCAAAATAATATAGCTTGCCAAATTTTGACTTCCAATATGAAATTATTCTCTACTTTTATTTTTTAAAGTAATTCACAAGCACAAGCTTTTTCAGCTACAAGTCAATGCTGAGTGCAAAACTGAGCATTGCAATAATAAAATTAATTTAAGAAAATTCAGTAGATGGCTCAGAAAAAAATACATAAATAAACATCAAGTAAACCATTTCTGATGTTTCTAGCAATATATTACGATGTTCATTTATTTAGCTATAATTCTGAGAGAGAAAAGTGAAAAATATAGAAAATTCATCTGGAGTTGTTTCCATGTGGGAAAGACTATGTACTTGTTGAAACAAGTCAGTCGCAGAGAGGCTCTGAAACCTCCATTCTTGGAGACAAGAAAAACTCAACTGGACAAGTCTCTGGGCAACCTGTCCCAACATTGAAATTACTTCTGATATGAGTGGGGTTTGTACAAGTCCACAGATTGCTTTCAACCTAAATTATTCTACAGTTCTAAATATGCGGAAATCCCTGCTGACCAGAATCAATCTATTCATGACTTTTCCCTATATTCCATACTTTCCACTTAGGTCCTATGCAGTTCTGTGCTAGCATTGTGTGTGTGGTCCAAGTCCCTCAGCCCTGAGGCCTCTTCTTCTTCCTTGTCTTCAGACATGCACACACGCAATATCACGACTCAGAGACAGAAACGCTTGCCCATAGCTTGTTGCCTAACCCATCCGTTTAGGTGACTCCTAAAATGATCAAGTAGGGTAAAGTCTCCCAATTGAGCTTATCATAGTGGCCCAGCTTCCTCCACCATTACGCATTCCTCACCTCCCCTTGAAGATGCCACTCCCTTCTCCCAAAGTTGGAGAGATATAAAACCTTGAGATATGCAGCAATATTAGTTCTCCCACCCATGGGCAATTGGTGACACCATTGAGTAGTCATGCAAAAGGAAACAATTGCAACACTGTCTCTCCTGGGTGATGCTTTGAATATAACTGGCTGATTGTATTGTGAAGAAGTCTTTCACGTAGGTGACTTTAGGGCTTCCCTAGCCATATATCCCTGATTGGGTCTTCCAGAGAAATTAAATGGCAGAAATTTTATATGAACATTTCTGATCAGGCTATGGCATAAAAATGATGCCAGGCTACTTGGCTACTTGGCTGGACACACACAAAAGCACTTGGAGTTTTTCTTTGAAAAATTGCTAAAGCAGTGGGGACGGTTAACCTTGGCCAGCCACCAAGTGCCCACCAAGCCGTTCTATCACTCCCCCTCCTCAACAGGACAGGGTTAGAAAATATGAAGAAAAGCTTGTGGGCTGAGATAAGGACAGGGAGATCACTTGCTAATTACAATCGCAGGCAAAACAAAGTCAACTTAGGGAAAGTAATTTAATTTATTGCCAATTAGTAATGAAGTAGGATAGTGGGAAAAAAGAATAAAACTAAAACCACCCAGGCAGTGCAGGAGCAATGAGGAATAGGTGTTGCAATCAGTCCATAATGCTTTGTCCCTGCTGCTCCTTCCTCCTCATGCTCTTCCGCTGCTCCAGCATGGGATTCCACCCACAAGGGACAGTCCTTCATGAACTTCTCACACGTGCGTCCTTTCCACATGGTGCAGTCCTTCAGGAATGAACTGCTCCAGTGTGGGTCCCTCACAGGGTCTCAGGTCCTGCCAGAAAACCTGATCCTGCATGGGGTCCTCTCTACAGGCCACAGTTCGTGCCAGGAGCCTGCCCCAATATAGGCTCTCCACAGGGTCACATCTGCTTTCAGAGTACATCCACTTGCTCCGGCATGGGGTCCTCCACAGGCTGCAATGTGGATATCTGCTCCACCATGGTCCACCATGGGCTGCAGGACAACCTGCTTCACCATAGTGTTCTCCAAGGGATGCAAGGAAATCTCTTTCCTCTGCCTGGGGTGCCTGGGGCACCTCCTCCCCCTCCTTCTTTACTGACCTTGCTGTCTGCAGGGCTGTTTCTCTCACATTTTCTCACTCTTCCCTCATAGTTGCTTTGGTTTTTACCCCTTCTTAAACGTTATCACAGAGGTGCCATCAACAATGTTTATGGGTTCAGTTCTGGCCAACAGTGGGTCTGTTTTGAAGCCAGCTGGCTCTGCCTGACATGGTGTCTTCTCACAGAAACCATGCTGCAGCCCGCACCACCCTATGCCGCCACTTCCAAAACCTTGCCACATACACCCAATACAAGCAGAAACCTAAGCTAAGAAGTGGCTTACCCAAAGTCATAAATTACATCAATAGCTGAGAAAAAAAAAAAAAAAAGAATATAAATCTCCAAAATGCTACTCTACACTGCACAATCTTTTGCTAACCTGATTTTACATTGCTGCATTAAGGATAACAGAGTACAAGCATTTTCATCAGTTTTGTTCATGTCAAAGACACTTAGAGTGCAGGATAGACCCTTGCTTCCCTACTGCTAATTCTAAATGGAAAGAAAACTGTAGTCAAATAAATTCTGTGAATTTGAATTTCTCCCTAACCTCCTAGAATAATTTAAAAGACTGACTTTTTCTCTTTTTCTTACTGGAGAGGCCTCCAGCCCTGTACCTTCAAGCTGCCTTTTACAAAACAAGCCATTAATTCAAAGATGTATAGTAGTACAGATCTCTAACCCACTTGCAAAAACAGATTGAAAAACAATTTTACATCAGAGGAAAAAAGTGTTTTCCAGAGGGGGAGAAAAAAAAGTGGCAACATTTCTGTATTAATGCACATTTGCAAATGCAGACACCACACAGCTGAAATTAAAATAATGCTAGAAAGAAATATCTTATCCTAGTGGATAGTAACTGTTGTTCATAGTGAGAGGGGAAAGATAAAATATTGGATAAGTAGGGAGATAATGCTGTGCAAAAGATCCACTATATTTGTACTGAATCGTATTTTCCATTTCTGCTTTCATCCAATGGTGTGTATAATAGAAGATGGTTGCCACTGAAATTTGATGTTCCAGCGAGTATGAGCAAACATAGAATGTGATCTGGAGCATCATTTGTATTGGTGAAATTCTCAGCTAGAGTCCCACAGAACTACAAGATATTAAATAGATTTATTGCCTATCAGTTTTATACCAGAGGGAGAATATCTGCTTCTCACAGTGAAGAGATGCATTATAAAAAAAGTAACTGTGATACTAAGAAATCATCATTCAGCCAAGCTAAAATAAATGATAAATTCCCTTTGTGGCTGATTTTTATCAGGCTGCACCTGACCGCAAAAGTTTTCACAGGCAGATACCCACATATTTTAAAAGGAGAGTAACTCTAACAACAATTCCTTGTATCAGTTTAACCCTCTCCCTCCTCTTCCCCATTTTCCCAAGCTGTTCACTGGAACAGAGAAAGCCCTTTATCAACTTATCTTGAGTCTATAGGGAACTCAAAAGGTAAGTCAGGCAAAAAATAGAATATAAATTTTCATTACCATTTTACACCTTCAGCAAAGTAACGGTAGACACAGTCTCTGCTAGAATTTTCTTTCTGGAGCTTCACAGCCTCCAATAAAGTGTAAAGGACTAAAAGGATCCTGATGCCCTACAGCATGTGAAAAATAAGATTCTGCATCATACTTCTGTGAGAAACAGAAACTAGGGGAAAGACCTTTATACGCTCCGTACTAACATAAAACCCAGGCACAATAACATAGATTTCTTGATTTTACAAGTGAACTGTAAAGGACATCCTCTATTAAACAAACATTTACTGCATAGAAAAGTTATTACATTATGTCATGATAAAGGATGCAATAATTCATCCCACTTTTGTTTTGCCAGGGTCTATAAATCAGGAATTATAGGAGATGGAAGCACACCAATAAGCAGGTATAAACATAGATTAAATATGAAAGTCACAGATCAACAGTAAATCTAAAGTACTAGCCTCATCCTCTTAACATAACACTGATGTAAAAGCCTTATTCTTACTTAGAAGTTTTATACTTTTTTGTATCAGTGCAAATAACCAAAGAGCAGCAAAGTAGCAGACCTTATTTTACTATTCTGAACTCGTTGAGTATATTATTTTTTTTATTCTGTACTCTATAAGATATGGTTTGTTTTTCATGTGTGTCTCCTGGCTGCACATCTCTCTCTCTTCCTTATCTTTTCTACCTTTTTTTCTTTTTGTATATAGACATTTTCCTATTCCTAATGGATTTTTTGAGTGGGATGTGGAGTACACTTCTCAATACAAATTCATTTGCCGATATTGAAATTCACATCCTTAGCCTTTCCTGAAATGTGTTTCTTCTGAGAGCTGAAATTCATTTTTACTGTGAGCACAAGGCTGTTGTTTATAAGGGATTGTTGCCCCCCCCCCATGGGACCTATTGTCTGTGACAGTGAGCATTAGGCTTTGAGCAATTGTACTATGGGTTCCAATGAAACTGTGCTCCAACTCTTACTCCGAAGCCCTCAGGGTAGGAAAATGTAGAGGCACTTAGGTCTTGATATAACAGATAAAATATCTTGTAAATAATAAAAAGAACCTGTACCATTCTGGTAAAGGTGTGTAGCCAGAGTTCATGTCCAAATTAAAGCACAACACATTTCACATGAAGAAAAACAGGGAAAGAGCTACATTTGACATGGGGTGACTCCTTGTTAATATCTACAAGGAGTCACGCTGAAGTTGAAGGGCAAATCTAGTACTCCTTGTGCACGGGTGATATATTGAACATGAAGGGAACAGAAAGGTATCTTTGTGTAAACACTGGGTTCAACCCTTTCCTTCTTTCTCTCATGTTTTCCTTTTAAATTGAATATGTTCATTAATTTCATTTAGAATTTGATGAGTGGAAGGTTTGGTAAATAGAAACATTTACCCTGCCAGTGGAAGGTGCTCCTACATTCAGAAGTAATAAAGCTTATTGACATGATTAGACCCATTTTAATCTATGTTCTAGTTCAGTGTCCCCCCTCATTTCTCGCTTCACTAATTTTTTTCTTTGTCTTTGACCAATTCTTCTGATACATATTCAACAGCTGGATTACTCTGGAACCATGTTACAGGGTGGGGGCAGGAGGGTGCTAGGGCCTCACTCTTGCAATTCCTTCTGTGCAAATAGAAAAAAACAGATTTAGTGATTAGGACTGTCTTTTATTCATACTCAAACAAGAGGCCCACAAAGACAAGGTATGGTATTGTTTGTCCTGTATATTGAAAGAAATAGGTACCCAAGTTGACTCAATTTATCTCAGCCCAAAGAAGGAATTTCAGTTTACAAGAAAATAAAAAACTCAATTCTAGAAGAAAGACACATTATTATTTTTTTTTAAACTCATGGTTATGCTATATTTTACCTTAAATGCCTACTTCCTGCAAGAGTCTTAAAATAGACCCCGTTCTGCTATTAGACAGCTGCTCCCTCTACATAAAGTACCTACTCTACTGCTGTTGGACAAAAACCACTAACGACTGTTTGTCTGGGTTTTTTGATTGTTTTTTTGTTGTTTTTTTTCCCCAGCAGCAAATTCTTTTTGGTCTCTGCTTTTTCAAAATATCAATACCACCACTAATTTCAATACTATATGCATTAGAGGGGTTTTTTACACAGTATAGTTGATATGTTCCTATTGCATTCTTGAAAGAAAATATATCAGGAATGCAATTATCAAATAAATCTTTTAAGGTATATCTCGGTTTCTAAAAATGCAAAATGTATCAGTGCTTAGTAGTAAAGAATATGCTCTGACACATTTTCAAGTAAACACAAAATGCCAGCTCATTTGTTTGGGGGTTTTTAACCTTTTTTCTTTTATTTTGATCAAAGAGACATGCTTTCTCTATATCCAGGAAATCATGTTTCTTTTTTGGATTAATTTACTAAGAAATTAGACTGAAATCTATCACATCATAACAGTTAAATTGTATTAGTCTCCATTAAATATGGTTGATAGAACAATGCTGTGTACTAAAAGGCTCCATAGCAGGCACATAAAAAATGTGGTATTATAGAGGATTTTTTTTCAAGAATGAAGCTCCAGTTAAACCAAGATGTCAGTAGTTATGATTCAAGTCTTTGTTCGCTGTTTTTAGCATTTGTATTTATTCTTTTACACACTTATGGAAGCATAATAAATTCAGACTAGTAAGCTTTAAAAAGCTCTTACCTCTGTCTACTCAAATATGTTTTTCTTCCCAACCTATTACCCTTCACCACCACCACCAATGAGTTACCTCTGCTGTGTAACAGTAACAGATGCATTCTTCTCACTGCATTTTGTTTGCATTGTTTTCTGTCTACCTTTATGGCAACAATTTAAACAAATGTTTTTGGAACACATAGATCATTAGCCCTGACTGAATTTAACCTGTAAGAAGTTGGTAAACTCTCTGCCATGGCTTCTGAATTTACACCAGGAAGTAACACCAGGATAGTTCTGTTTTTAGCTAGCTTTAAAAATGAATTTGAAGGCATCAAAAGTAAGTTTTAAGAAGAGCAGAGGGGCTTAGAATTGGGCTCTAAAAATCCCCTATTTCTTTGTTGCTGCTTAGCTGCCGACAATACAAATGAGTAAACCAGACTTGGAAACAAAATGAGCTCAAGACCATGTTCTGGCCCTGAGGCTGGCTGTCACAGAAGAGCAGCATTCATGGTCTGAAGCCCCCTGGGCCTCCAAAGCAGGGTGGCCGCACGCAAAACACCCATGGGAATGCTCCCCAGACTGTGCTGAGGTCCCAGGCAGCACTTGGGGCTTGGTGGCATGGTGACAAATGTCCCGGGCCAGAGCTGTAGCAGGGACTCTTCTGACAGTAAGGATGAGCAAACGCCAGCCCTCTGCTCTGGCACTGCTCAGATTAGTAATATAGGCCTGGCTATAAAGTCTAAGTACTTTGGTTGCTGTTTTGTGAATGGCTGAAGCACCCACTCCTGCCAGCTGAGCTGTTTGAGGCCCACTTCACATATGAGCACGACCGAAATCTATAAACCATGACTTTGCCATCTGTATACCATTAGTTCAGTCCTGTGAGGTTTCTTAAAGCATGGCTTGGGGTGACTGTTGTTTCATTTTAAATCCTTCACCAGGCGGTCTGAGGATATAACAACGGCTTTGACAGGGAGTGTGAATGTTTGTGCGCGTAGTGGGAGAGGAAGCTAACAAACGCTCCCTTTACGTTCAGGATGGCAGCTTTCAAACACCTGTAGGAACTGCGCACCTACATTTCCAGAGGGAATTCACACATCCCTGCCAAATCATCTGCAAAGCAGAGGACGTGTAACTGCTCAGCGGAGCAGGAGAGGCATTCAATTAGGAAGGAGAGCCTAGGGTTCCCATCCCTCTGGAAATGTTTCTTTAAATATGTAAACTATCCTGGAGCAAACCTACAATAAGTGATCTCCTGAAAGTGAGCCACCACTACTTCCTTACCCTTCTCCTCTGTCACCATCTGGCCCAAAGCAACTTTAGTGCTTTTATAAAAAGGAACAAATGCAATTAAAAACATGAACCTAGAAAGGCCTTTTTGCAGTCTGGCAGTTAAGGCATTTCTCTGCAAGATGGCTGAAGTGAGGAAAAAATCACAACCGTATTGTTACAGCTGAATGACAAGGCACAGCTTCCTGGCCAGGCTCAGTAGGACACCTCCATCCTGGAGGGTGATGCACTTCAATACACATCTCTAGAAACTCACACTCAGCATGCAGGAGGACCACACAGAATCATACCGAATAGTCAGGGTTGGAAGGGATCTTTGGAGATCATCTAGTCCAACCCCCCCGCCAGAGCAGGGTCACCTACAGCAGGTTGCACAGGACGGTGTCCAGGCAGGTTTTGAATGTCTCCAGAGTGGGAGACTCCACAACCTCTCTGGGCAGCCTGTTCCAGTGTTCTGCCACCCTCAANTCCTATGTTCAAGTTTGTGCCTGTTACCTCTTGTCCTATCACCAGGCACCACTGAAAAAAGACTATTCCTATCCCCCTGGCACCATCCCTTTAAGTATTTGTAAGCGTTAATAAGATCCTCCCTCAATCTTCTTTTCTCTAGACTAAAAAGACCCAAGTCCCTCAGTCTTTCCTCATAAGAGAGACGCTCCAATCCCCTAATCATCTTTGTAGCCCTTTGCTGGACCCTCTCCAGCAGATCCCTGTCTTTCTTGAACTGGGGAGCCCAGAACTGGACACAGTGCTCCAGATGCAGCCTCACCAGGGCAGAGTAGACGGGGAGGATGCAGAGGCTTGTGCATGTGCACATCATGGTGCCATACTCTACAGTGCTCTCTTTATTCAATGCCCTGTTTAGGAGACAGTATTCAACTCTGGGATACAGAACCCATCTCTGTGAACTTCAGTTGAATGCCACACATCTGAAAGTTAATGGTACCATTTGACCCCTGCAGTAACCAAGTTCTTTTTGCAGCTCAGTCCCATTCTGACAATTTAAATTTCTGACTTCCATTAGAGAATCTCCCTGGGTACCTGGTCATAAATCCAGACGGGAATTATCTGATGGGGCAGGAAAGAGAATACATGTCCTTCAAGTTTCAGGTCAGGCGCTTGCCACTCAAATTCCAAGTATCTGGGCATGTGAAAGCTCAGAGTAATGAATTTCTCTTTCTCCTTCTTTCTGTCTATTTTTAAAGTTAAGCAAACTAGTTAAAAATGAAAGACAAAATTTTTCACAAACAGATTTTGCAAATGAGCATTCTATAGGCAAAAAAATAAAAAGCCACAGAATTTTTTTTTATGAGTGGTTCCCTGTTTAAGTAGGTTTAAACTCAAAAAAGTCAGAAATACACATCCTTTTTCTGTCTTCACTAGGAAAACAGCCATTTCAAGTACTGTGGACAGGTGAGCATTTTCACATAAACATGAGTGAAACAAAAACTCAGAAACCAAGGCCCAAACCACGACAAAAGCTCAGTGGTAAAATATTAGCATCATGCAGTGGAAAAGCTACCAAATGTTTCACACCCCCCTTTGCCTTATACCCTATTTGTGTCAGCTGAATATCAAATCTTTACATTTGGGACTGAAAGAAAGTTCTTCAGTATTATGATGACATTATAATTCTTGATTTACAGCCATGGAACTAGTTCCTGGAGCATTTTCAAACAGCAAAATGTCTCAACAGCACATATTTCCAGTCTGTTTTAACAGATTAAAAAAATAGCTCTTTACTGGATAGCGTGTGCTAGACACACCAGTCAGTGCATTCCCTGCCAAAATTCTTGATGCCATTTGAGTAGGTCCAGGGTGGAGGGAGGCCAGTGAACAGCCTGTATATAAAACAACATGCAAGATAAGAGAAAGATATAACTTTCTGCTTCCTTTCACTGGCAGTTTCAGACACTGGGTCTTTTGCACATTGACTGTAGGCTCAAATGTTGTCACTTGTGTGGCAGCTGCGATGGCCCCTGTATAAGGCAGTGACCTATGTTCTGGAGAGGCAAGTTTCTTCCAGTACCTAGAGTGCTTCTGCACATTTTTGACAATTAATTCTCTCATGCTCTTGAGCTACTGTACCTGGCATATTAGTATGCATATTATTAGTGCAGTTTCTCAAATTGTCAAAGCTTTCCTCCCTTAAGTCCATAAAACATGACTTATACAGCATACCAGTGTACTTTTCCACGCTACCAGGTGAGATTCATGTTTGCACTCCTTTTTTCCCATTTTCAAGTCACAGGTTGAGGATTCTTCACCTGTCTCAAGGGTAGGACCCTCAGCTGCGCAGACTCCCTGACTAGAGCTCCATCTGTTTTCCAGCTCTGTGGAAGACAAGACAACCAGCAGAGCCGAGACTCTCCAGGAGCAGAAGACTCTGTCTGATTAATGACTCAGAAAACAGGTTCTCCAGAAGAGAATGTTATCTCTTCACCCAGAGCATATAACACACACCACAAAGTGTCAGAACAACCAAGTGTTAAACCGTATATTTCCTTTAAGAATACAGTAACGTTTCCCTGGAATATATGTGGGTTTCTCTCATCCCAGCCAGGCTAAGAGTACCAGGTTGATCTGCTTATAGTAGTTACCCTACATCTTTGTGTAAAACAATCCATCTGGATTTCAGTCTTACCTTCTGTAATTTAGTCCTATTAATTAGTCCAGCATGCCTAATTTAATATTACCTGTAATTCTGCATATTTGACATGGAAAGACTATACATTAAAAGACCAGCTGTAGAGCTGTCAAGTAGAAAGTACTTCTATAATAGCTCCTCCACTGTTTTTCAGATATTTTCCAAGTGATTCTATCTTTAACTGCTCTTCTTTTTCCTCTTAAAATTCTTTTGATTTAACTGTATATTTTCTTATAGGTTAATATCACACAGGTAATTAGTCAGATCTATAACATTTATTAAAATATTAAAAAGAATTGCCTTATTCATCACATACAATAATTCTATTCTCATTCTCTCTATTATTATCTTAGGCTGGAGAGGGACTTTTTACAAGGGCATGTAGTGATAGGATGAGGGGGAATGGCTTCAAACTGGAAGAGGGGAGATTTAGATCAGATACTAGGAAAAAAATTTCAATGTGAGGGTGGTGAGACACTGGAACAGGTTGCCCAGAGAAGTTGTGGATATCTCATCCCCGGAAATGTTCAAGACCAGGTTGGATGGCGCTTTGAGCAACCTGGTCTAGTGGGAGGTGTCCCTGCCCACAGCAGGGGGGTTGGAACTAGATGATCTTTAAGGTCCCTTCCAACCTAAACCATTCCATGATTCTATGTGCTTATCAAATGAGTACTTGACTACTAAATATTCAGTAAATTATATTTCATTTTGTCTTATTCCAGTCCTAAGTAACAAATATTTTTTGTGATCCCTTCTCCCTCTGCCTTCCTTATTCTATTCTAATTGCCACTCCTAGAATAGACTGAAGTTTCCTTATGATGGTCACCTCCATCTTGTTATTTTGGCACATAAAATGAAAATACAGGAAAATACTGGGGTCATGTTAAGATGGTAAAATAAATCTAAATATTTGCTACCAAAGAGCTGCATTGTGTGTCAGGTTCTGGTGAAAACTTTTCCATAAACTTTCCATGGGCCTTACTAAAGTGGCTAAGAAAGGCAACAAGACAGAAAGTCACTGGGCATGGCCAGTGAATGATGGAACTAGAAAAGACAGTAGGAGGCTTTTGAAGATAAGATAGTAATTCTCCTGGGGTAAAGGAGAAGGATGTGTTTGCGCTATCTCCCACATCTTTTAGGGAAGGGTTGGCTCAAGTCCAGTATTTAAAATAAATGAGGAAATACAAAAAGTGATACTTGACCCTAAGTATTCTTTTTTTTCCCTAACCTGACAGACTGTTTGAATCCATTTGGGATTACACTAATAGTACTACTAGCATAAGGAAAGAAACCTTTACAAGGCTGTAACTGAAAAAAACAATTTCTCTGTTACCCACACCACCTGCAGCCACAGCGCGCTAGCAGACGCCAGCGAGAACAGGGGCTGCCCCACCTTCCTCGGCTGCTCTTCCCAACTCTGCCCTCCCACCCACACTGTGTTATATACACATGCACTTGTGAAGCCCCAAGGAGTACCATGCACCGTGAGAGTAATCCAAGTGAAGCTTTCTTTTCTCTTGTTCTCTCCCAGAGTTTTAGTCCCGGCATGGTTCCCTCCCGTGGCTTATTCTCTATCAGCAGCAGTGGACTGAGGACAGGTCCCTGTTGTGGCCGAGATTGCTTCTTTGGTAGAGGAATGCTGGCTTGTACCGGTTAGACATACACAATATCTTTAGTCTATGGCAAGAAAGATTACCCAGATCAGCAGTATCATAATACCTTTAGCTCGTCAAGATAACAGCACGGAACAGATAAAGAAGTGAAAAGTGAAGAGCAGGCAGTTGCTGCCCTGAATATTTATGAATAGAAATCATGACCAGAAGATTTTATTAGTTCCTGAAAGATTAGGATATTTCTTGAAATTTGCTTTTAACACTCAAATATTCTATTTCATTTGCAACATTTTTTCCCTTTCTTTCACTATTATCTGATAAATTTGGGGAAAACCCTTCAAAGAAAGAAAGGATTTTTAAAAAATCTCTTTTTTCTCATGCCAAACTGCAAAGTAAATTGATTTCACTGTGGTTGAAGATGAATACATTTAAACTTCACATTTTATACATAAGTTGACTATAAAGATTATTGTGCTTTCAGGGTCATTTGAAAACAAATGCTCATGTACGATCAAATTTATGCAGGCTTTAAGACATATAGTGTCCCATCAGCTGCACTAAATAGTCTTAATTATTAAGAGATGTCATGGTTTGGCCTCAGCCAGCATCAAAGAACCATGCAGCCGCTCACTCGACTCCCACAGATGTGGGAAAAATCGGCAGAAAAAGGCAAAACTCGTGGGGTGAAATAGTGCAATTTTAACAGAACAGCAAAAGGGAACAGGAAAGAAAAACAGTGACACCAATAAAAGGATCTACAGACGCGATTACAGTACCACCACGCACCGACCGGACCCACACCTCCTCCACAGACCCCGCGTGGCGACTGACTGCCATCTCCCCGGCTAGCGCCTTTTATAGACCGGGCATGGTCACGTGGTATGGAATACCCGCCCCCTGCCGGCTCCTTGGGGAAATTAACCCCATCCCTGCCGGAACCAGGACAAGTGACAATCTCAAACATATACCCGTAGCTAAGTAATCCCAGTGAAATGCCTAGCCAGCTGAGTTAAGGTGCAGGGATTTGGGAAACACGCTGTTTTTTTCAGGACAGAAACACAGATTTATCCTAACTGCACATATTAACATCCTCATACCATAGATTTCAAGTAGAACCGCTTCATCTGCTTTCTTTATCTACCCATTCTTTGACAAAGGGGAGTAAGGGAAGCCAATTTCATGCAAAACCCCGGCATGCAGCACTGAGGCTAAAACAGTAGTTATCCAAAATTAGTAAGAGTATCGTTAAGTTTTTTAAATGCAGAAGGAAAACTAAATTTCACACTTAGCCTATTTATAGCCATATGCAACTGGTATAGTGCTTTTACCGTGATAATTACTTCATTACAATACAGATCTGTCTGATTTATGTTAATACAGGTAGTCCCATATTGTTATCTTTCACTGTATTTCTGTGTTGTAAAGAAAACATGAAGCTTCAGTGCTTCCTACAGCACAGTTGGTGACTATCTGAAAAAGTTATAATCCCACTCGCATTCTGCTCTACAGAGCATGGTGACTATGAGATTCTGATGATGTAATAGTCATCCTGACTGCACAGTCCTAGGATTTTATGTTTCTTTCCAGGCATTTAGTTCAAATCTTCATATCTCTTCATTCTCCATGGCTTTAAAGTGTATTGACATTTACTTACATTAGTGCTTCTAAGCAAATCTATAGGAGAGAGCAGAGCGGTTCCAAGGAACTAGAAGAAAAATGGCAGATTGTGTACAGTATCTTGAGTCGGGGTTTTCACTGATGAGGTCTTCCCTGTAGCATTTTCTTCCTTCTTTCCAGTGAGAGAGAATGCTCTGGGGCTGAGGATCACCTTTGGTGGCTCTGTGCTTCAGCAGTTTGACATGGCTTAGGCAAGAATTCACAATATTCAAAATAGAATTCACAAGCAATTTTCATTGAGAAGAAAAAAAAAAACAAAACAAAACAAAAAGCAAAAAGATTGGTTTGGGTTTTTTTCCCTTCCTAGCAGTGTTTTATCTTAGGAAACTTGAGCCCATTTTTTGTTTGTTTTCTTTCCTCTTCTTTTTTAGTTTTAAGTCTCTCCAAATTTTTGTTGTTCTCATGTATTTTTTCCTAACTGCTTTCCACAATAGCAAAGTGGAGAAAGAAAACAAAACAAAACAAAAAAGAATGGGAAAGATGGAGAAAGAGAGATATGGAAACCAAATTTGTAAAAATATAATCACAAAATGGAAACATCTAACTTTTCCACGGACACATTTCAAGAATCTGAAGTTTGCTTGGTTTTCCCTTGTCCAAAAAAATAAACATGAGCTCAGTTCAACTGATTTATACTGTCCCCTTTCTGCTGTGCAGCATAGAGTTGGTCATATTTGCAGCATAGTGAGAACATATGCTTCAAGTTTCTTATCCAGGGAACCAGAGGCACATGACTTCTGAAAATCTCTTACCACCCATAAGAGTCTGAAGTTTGACTGTTCCTTGGCTACTGTAGAAAAACTTTGAAATACCTTGGACTTCTCTTTGATACAAGTCTAGTGTGTATTGCTGAAAATTAGGATCTTTAGGAGATTTTTTCTTTCATATGCATTCATAAGTTGTAACTTTATTGCCATTTTAATAAGAATGAATTAGTCTCCACAAGAAAAAAGACTGAAGGTGAAAAGTAATGTAAAATAATGTAACAAGACTGTAGATCTCTGTGTATTCAGTACAAATGGCATCCAACTATCTGTGAGCAGCTTAATAGTTTGTTGTCTGTGTACAGCAATCATTGTAAACAGATGCCTGCTTACTACATCCATGATGCCAGAATAAATCGAGTATCCAGTGGTAAATCAATGTTGGTTTTAGCATCACCATGCAGAAAGTCTTATGTGGAGTACCATAAATGGGCTACTGACCTTATACTCTATTATATCATCTTATAGTAGTTCTTTCTACATTTTTATACAATACAAAAATATAATTCTGTAATGCTTTGGCAAATTCCCACTGCACCATATTAGTTTGATATTTCAATAGTAGTTATCCTTCCCTAATATTAAGCAAAAGCCCTACTTTGTTAATATTTTTCTTCCAAAACTGTGCCTAAAGCTTTTGTCCAAGGATAGCATTACAGTTGTAAAAGACTGAATAGTTTGGAAGATTTTGAAGGTAATCTGAGGATTAAACATCTATAGAAGTAAACGTGAGAGGAAATATGTCAAACAATTCATTCTGACCATAGGTTAATTCTTTTTCTTGGCTAAAACAGCTTCTCACTCACAGAATTTTTTAAAACCTTGTATACTTTTCAATATCTACTTTTCCTCCCTCCTCCCCACCGTCTTTCTCACACAAAAAAAAGAAATTGCAGTATGTGATTTCATCCCATCACAACCCACATTCAATGGGAGCAAGATATGTTCTCCTGCTAGATAGATCCAAGTAAATCTCCCTTCTCACTGCCTGTAAACCTTTCCCTGTTATTGAAGTCACCCCCCAGAGAAGTTTTACAGGCACGGTGCAGTCTTTGCCACAGACCACGCAACTCCTGCTGTACCAAACCAGGAGGCCTCCCCAGCAACAGGCAGATTGCCTACATGGACCGATAGCTGCTCTCATGGAGATTAAAATCCCTGGTATAGTGGCACTAAATTAGCAATTTTGTGGTCTCCTACATGTGAAAAAAGGAGACAACAGGTATCCGTTCTGTCCCTTTCACCTATGGGATGTAGTGGGGTACCAGCAATTTTCTGCAGGATTTTCCTCGGGCATAGTGTTTGAGGAGTTGTCTGGTCCATCATTCCTCCTGACGGAAGCAATGGGCTGGATGGAGACATTAAATAGGCAAGGTGCAGTCCTCAGGCTGCCATTTTGAGGTTGTGAGTTAATTCTACATCATGAAGAGGTGCAGATGTGAAACAACCCTCGGATTCAGGGTCTATGATTATATTTTCTGCTTATGAAGCCTCTAAGAGCACCTTTGAGATCACAAAACTTTCCTGTCTATGATATGCTTGAGTTTTTTTAAATCTTCATAGGGAATTTATGTGTGTTAAGAAAGCATGAAATCCCCAGGGAAAAATTTTTGGACACATAACCATGAAACTCTGCTAATACAAGGCAGTGCACACAGCAAAAGCAGAGGTCTGTATGCTATGACCTTTTACAGACTTTTTTTTTTATATAGAGGAACAGGTTGTCTATCAAATTCCTTGGCCACAGAAGAGTCACACGCTAACTGGCTACAGAAGATTCTCACACCTGTTTCTTAATAGCGTCTTTGCAAACACAAGCAAAGTTCAAATTGCTTTGGCACTAGGAAAAACAAGCAGAAATGGATGGACAAGCATAGCTATGACTCATGCTACTTCACAGAATTTTCCCATCCTAGAATTGCCAGTAGATCAAAACCAGACTATCTCCTTCCTTTCCTCAGCCATTGCTACAGCCTAAATTAGCAATGCCAACATGTTGCAAGGAGGTAAGAGGGAGTAGGACCCTACTCAGAACGGATCACCTCTGCGTTGATTAAGGAACAGCGAGTTTTGGGTGTGAACATCTATCAGAAACTGTTCTGAGCTGACTGATTTTTTCTGCAGTGGAAAAAGCAACCTCAAGGCATGTCCATTTCCAGCTTTGATGGGTGGATTTCCCATATAGGTCAACGCCTTTGTCTGATATCCCCATGTATTCCACTCCGTACATACTCCACATTCAGGGATTTAAGAGAGTGGTATCTAGGGCATCTCCCATGGGTGTTGCCTAGTGGCATTGCTACTGCCTCACACTGAGACTTTGTCTGCTTGGTAACCATTGTTGTCCCAAATCTGGGTTCTTTACCCAGTGTGCAAGCTAATAACACACAGAGCAGAAGTATTTCCAAGTTTATGCCATTAAGGTGCAGAAATGGGGTGCTCGTCCCAAAATGGGAGCACCCCTTAGTCTTAAAAATCTGCATTTTATACATTGATTATTACATATTCAAACAATTAATACATATTCATTCTTATGCCTTTTAATGATTGGTCAAGATTTCTTCGCTTCCCATGTAAATTGGTGTGCAGACTCTGTCTTCTTCTTCCATTGTTCTCTTTTGAGTAGCTGGTACCATTTGGGTAGGTAGTCAATGAGTTGGTGGTCATGATCTCCCCCTGCTGGAATTACCTTTTACCTACTTCTCCTCTGATCTTGGCAGTTCCAAGTGGTTTTCTCAGTTTGCTGACCAAGCCTAACAGTTCATCACTCTCTTGACAGGAATACCCTGTTTATCAACAATGCTATGTTGTCTGCTGGTTGGTTCCTTAGTTGAATCGTATATAAATCATGTCTAGTTATTATTTGTCTATTTTAATATTAGGTAAATAATTAAATAGGGTTGGGGCAGTATAGAGGACTTGAGCAGCAGCAGGTCTCCTTGGTTGCTTCAATTACATTTTACATTTCATTTTCCTAGTTAATGTCAATTTTACTACCACATCATGACTTCATTCTTTGTAGATCTGCCAAGCCCACTGCTAACAGCGTCTGCTTGAGGTTATTCCATTCCTATATAGAAATATTTATAAGGCATTATACAGCCTCTTGCTGCACAGTAAATATGCTCAAAACATAGTCTATCAGTCAGGATTGTAAGGACATTTAGGGAAGGGATCGTTTGTTGTAAACAAAACATACAAAAAAAAAGTATCTGAAAAACAAGTAATGGACCCCACAAACATAGGGGCAATTCTGGAAAGACGCAGGAAAATAATGCCACTATATGAACTATTCCAGGAATCATGAACTTTTAGGGAAAGACCAGACACTGGGTTGTAGGTACTTAAATTATTTTTAAAGTATCTGCCTTTTTTAGGAGTTTTGATCATAGGTTTTACTAAGGAAATCTGAACAGACGGCCCAAGACCTTCTACTTTACCCTATTAAACTGGGATACTCCAGGGGCAACCAGCTTGATATTCTACCACTTTAACCTTTCAGAGAAAGACATAATGTGCAACTGTGTACTGATGAGATGAAGCCAGTGCCGCTACACCCGTGATACCAACCTCAGCCTGTGAGAGCTCCCAATGGTCTCATCTCAGTTCCCGGAGCGTACTCTCTCCAGTGTTACAGCCTAACAGTGGCATAATTTAGCCTAAGCAAAATGAAATTATCAGCTTTCTTGACTGTCACCAATAGCTTAATATAGAATTTAATTTACTGAAGTAAATGTTAGAGGGGTTTTGTTTTGGCTTTCTCCAGAGTACCATCACAGACTGGGATATCATTGATTTGCAGCTCTAGCCACAAACAGAATCTGTTAAGATCTGAGTTGCCATAATATTATTAGTTTCAGCTCTGGGAAGTTGGCATGAGATTTACTTTTCTGCAAAGGGACACTAATTATCTCTTGTTATCTAGAGTTTTAAAAGCATTTTCAAATACGATGCTAAATAATTACATATGTCAGCAGTCATACAGCAGATAACAGAAGAATTAAACATGTCTATCTACTATCAGTCCATTTTGCTCACTGCAGAAGAGCTGTGTTATACTGAGCTCATAATTCGATAATCCTGACTCAGAGGAAAGGGGGGAAACAAGAGTTTTATGTCAGCATGAGAAATATTTTTTTCTCACACATTATGTTATTAGTATAGATTCAAAGGCACAGACATGATAATTCTGGCCTGGAAAATGAAATTCTTCTCCAGGGACCCTTTTCAAACTGATTTGCTCAATCAGAGCTCTCTCCTGCTACCTGATCATGGCTTTAGAGTATCTAATCAAGAGATGATTAGAGATGATGACATTAAGGAGGTTCAGGTTTAGTGCCATCATGGTGGCCAATCAATAATGCAATTGTCCAGCCCAGTACTCAGGGGATCTGTGTATAAATCTTGTTATTTACTAACCCTTCATGTCCTGCTATGAAAACAGAACTGACGTGATCTTACAGTGTAGAAATGCTCATTCTAAGAATATTTTGTCTGGCATAAGCGCTAATGCCTCCAAGACAATTCTTTCGGTCTCGTTTTGGCTTTATTTATTGGTATATAATATCTATGTGAAAGCCAGAGAAGCATCAAAAGGTGAAACTAGAAGTGAAAGTTGAAATTTAAAACTACCAGATTTAAGATACTTCAAAGATTTGAACCTGTTATATATAGTGGTTTGCAAAAGTGCCTTTTGAAAATAGTTTTCCCTAATCATAGTGCTTTTAGGCAGTGAGTGAAATCTCTTCTATTTATTATTTTCGTGATGTTCAGACTCTTACCTGACACAGTGTGAGAGATTTGATCCTGAAAAAAAAAAATATGCAAAAGTAAATAAACTAACCTACTGTGACCAGGGGTCACAGGAGCAAGAAAGCAAGCAGTCAGTACTTAAGTTCTGGACTACAAACAGAGCACATTTAAGAACCTAAATGAAAATGCAACAGAGAGGGAGAGAAAAAAACAGTAGAGATATGATTTTGAAATAAAAAGTAAATGAAAAGTGCAGTTAAAATGAAGCACTTAAACCAAGTTAAAAATTTTAAATAAACTCCCTTAAGCATAACAAAGAAATCAGGCAACAAAAGTAGAACTTGATACTAGTAAAATTAAACTAGAAAAGAACAGAAGGAAAACGCATGAAATAAACAGTGCTTTAGAACTGGAGATACATAAGTGGAAGCAAAATAAAAGGGATAAACTGCTTGGTAAAACCAAAGATACTCAATTTGTTCTAAAATAACACTATACAGCAATAAAGCTATACAGACAACAAAAAGAACATTAAAGTTATCTGTATTTGAGACAAGGATTCAGGCCTTAGGTGTTTGCAGGAATGGCTGCAACAAGATTTTAAAGGGTTTTCAAACCACTAATAGTTTTATTTCCTTGCTTTACTTATTTTTACACAAGCAGTTGCAAAGTGATAAACTACATGATAAGCACAAAGTGATAATAGAATTTGATAAGACAGAACATGTTCAGTCCAGCACAATTCACGCCAGATGGTGAAACTAGCAGAAGTCACAAACAAATAAAAGAAATTGTTCATTCAAGTCCAAAGCTGACCTCCCAGAATTCACAGGGGGAACATCAGATAAAAGGAAGAAAACATCTTTGCCCCATAGCACAATTTGACAAGAGCTACAGTGCAAGGAATTTCATGCCTAACCAATTACCTGCCTTCTTCCACATTTATTACTTGGCCATATTTTGGCCCAACACCAAGTCTACCCCAGTTCTAGGATCTCATTTGTACTGTTGCTACATCCTCTTATTTCAAAGATGTATTTCCCCTCTCTTTGACTCCTCTTTTTCAGAGCAGGGAGGCAATCCTAGTCCAGTCTTTGTCCAAGACTTATTCCAGACCACAGCTAAGGCCTCAGGGGATGAAGAGGGGACAAACAGGAGGAACAGCAAAACCATCAGAAGCACAGAATCATTCATTCTCGCATCTCCCCAAGATTACCCAGGCCCTAGGCCTAACTTGTTAAAACACAAGGAATTCTATTGCTAAAGGGGAATTTTTACTATACAGACTCCTGCCAACAAATAAATACTTCAAGACTATTGATTTGCATCAGAGAGACCATCATCTGGTACAGTTTTGTCATTTCTAGTCCGAGCAGGCTTCAAACTAACAGCTAGAAGAAAAGAGTCTCTCTTTTTCTGTGTCAGCCACCCACTCCCCCACAGGCAGGATCAGATTTGCCAATACTTCTGTAATACATTCATGGGCATAACAAGAAAGAGTATTACTGTTAACCAGCCACAGCACTGACTTCACACTTACGAACTCCTCTGATCTCCTCTTCCTCTGTTCCTAATTAGCAGAGGATGCTTGTTTGTAGGCTTCAGGCTGGAAGCAGTCACCCTCGCACCCAGTTGGGTGCGTGGCAGTAATTGCTGCAGCTGCAAAGCCACCGTTAGAGTCAGAGGTCCCTCCAGCCCCAGAGCCCCGCTGCAGCTGTGCCTCCTCCTGCCAGCCTCGCTGCTGCAACGCAGAGTTGAAGCCCAGTTCGGGTGACTGCTCTGCTTCGACAGCTCTTTTGTAAAGAGTAAAGGGCCTGACTCCCCGTCGCCTCGGGCAGCACGCTGTCATTTACCTCTATGCAAAGGGGGCATAACATATTGTTGGAGCAGTACATTAGACAGATGAAAACTACTAAGATCAAGTTAACAACATGAGATGGTTTCCTCTCAGCAAGAGACTTCAATAAGACACTTTCAATTTAAGTGTAAAATTCTCTGCCTTTTTCTTTACTGTAGATTCAGCAGGGGCTGATTCTTTCGCAAGCAAACCTCTGAGTTGGTTTGGTTTTTTTTTTAGGCTTCTTGTTTCCCTCATAACCCAGCAAACACAATCAAGGCTGCCACTGTAAAGGCATCTTACCGGGCTTACCTGATTCACACAGCAGGCTACAATGACAACAACAAGAGATCTGATGTGAAAGCAGACTGATCCAGAGGAAAGGAATAGCAATCAAAGACAGAATTGTTAATGGAAGGGGGAAAAAAAATCTTTAAATAGCTATACAAGCAAAAAATGGTGGGGAAGAGCAATCCAATTTTTAGCTTTAATTACAGAGGAATAAGTGAAGGAAAAGAAAAAAAACACTACTGTCTCGCAAAGATTAAAGCTCCTTTTAATATTGTAAGAAAATGAGACATTAATGAAGGTGGCAGGATGAATTCAGCAAAAATGCAAGAAAAGGAAACAGGACTATCAAAGCAGTAAAAAGGACTGATGCAATGCAGTTCACATTTACGACCTGTAGCCTTTAATGGCCCAGAAGAGAGGCATACCTAATTCCTTACTTTTGGGTTTGTTTCTTTTTTTCTATGGTTGGTTGTTCTCCAGTTTGGTTTATTTCCATTCTCTGCAATTTCACACAATATGCTCTTACTACTAATTTTATAACTGAGTGTTTTGGTTGTTGTTTTTTTTTTTTTTTTTCATCAGATGTAGCATCTTGTGGAAGGAGAACTACACAGCTTGAAATAAATTGTGGCTGTACAGCATCTTCCCCTCTACCTACAGGGGTAGGGGCTGTCATAACATACTGTTTGGAAAGCCAACAGTGCCTGGGTAGTTCAAACATCAGCAATGCTATGTATCCAAGCATGTCTGAATTGCAGTCAAAGGCAAAACTATGCTAGCTAACTTTGAAATAGACAGCTTGTGTGCCAACAGCAGTGTATCTCAGCATCACCAGGGTTCTTCCTTCACTATTACAAATGAATTTCCTGATGTGATCTATATGAAGAGAATTATAGAGCTCAGCACACCTGTCACTTCAGCCTGGGCAATATTAGTAATAATAGCATCCCTTTTGTAGTAGAATTACAGTGATGTATAAGGGGAACATGCTGCATAGAACAGACTGTTTTAATTAATCCTCATGTTTTTCAGGGAAAACATCATTTTTCCTTGTCTAAGCATCCGAAAGATTGAGGACAAACCTAATCATTACATTTGATGAGTACTCTATCCATCCATGCACCTGTAGACAAGAATATCTCACAGTATGATGCATTTCCATCTCTCTCCATGGAATCCCAATATTTGCTGTTAAATAAAGCAGAGGTAGGGACCAGTCTCTGGGCAAATGGTTTGACTTAGCTACATCCGCACTACACAGCACTTAGCATTCATCTTTCCCCGGGCCTCGGTCACCTTAAGTCATGCTTATCATCTCTGTATGTTTTCTTTTCAGTTGAACGTGTCTAGGCTACTGAGAGGTCTGTGTTGCAGCCTATCTGTGTTTCACTGCCTGAAACTGGAGGTGTTTTGGAGGCTCTGGGGTGCAGTCTGAGTGTGGGCACATGGGAGTGCTTGAGGGTGCCAATCTTGCAGGGATACTGTTGGAGGACTGTATAAGGCAGAACTGTTGCACCACATAACCCTTATGAGGAGGGATATGAGGGCTCCCTGACACATGCTAATCCCCAAATTCTACCCAGACATTGTCTCAGAAAATCCTGGTGGGTGCTAAAACCATGACTGGGAGAATGATAGCAATTAAATAACATGCATGATGACAGAGCAAGTCCTTAACCCCACTCCCTGGATCTGGTTTATTCAGCGGTGTAGACGCAGCTTGTGATATGCACATTTCTGTCTAATTTTTCCACTTCTTTTGTCTTGTTCCATTATTAATTCCCCAGGTAAAAAGGATAGTACAGTACAATTGAGTCAGTGGAATCTTCTAACAGGACCTAGCAGTCAGCAAAGAAAAGAATAAAGACGGGAAGCAAGTATAAAGAAACAAAAACCTGATTACAGCAAGACTTTACAGGCAATTAATGATAATCCAAATCTGAGAAGGAAACAAAGTCTTAGCTAGCCATGGCAGCAATATTTCCATTGATGTGGTGACCTACTCAAATATGCAAACTGTTCTGTCCCCGATGTCACAGATCACTGTTATAGCAAAGCTACAAAAGATAGCTTAAGGTTTGGGGGCTTGTTTGCTTTTATTCCCCTCAAAAAAAAAGGGACAAGTTAGAAATCCAACCGCAGAAACAGACAATAACAGCTGCCTTTTACTGACAAACTGCTCTAGCCGTTCAGATGGGTTCCTTGCTGCTTTGCAATTAGTTACGAATTTTTGAAGCCCTTCTCTCCTTGCAGAGAAGACACAATGGAGATGATGAGGGCTAATCGCGGTGTGTGAGCCAACATTCCCATTAGTGGGCTCTGATGCAGTCGCAACTCTGCTAACTACATCTGAGCACTGATCAGTCTCTGGCACAGAAAACCTGAAGTACGAATAAATGTAGACTGTGACGACATTTATAAAAATACCTACGAAGAAACTGAAAGCTAATGTATCTGTGCAAAAAGGATGTGCCCTGTTTTTCTAGGGACATTCACATTACGACTTATTTTGCCGCAGTTAGTCTTCAAGTAAATGAAAGCAAAGTCATTATCTGCTGACCAGTATAATTAAAGAAGTGATTACTTTAACAAGTAATTGGTAACAAAATGCCTAACCAGTAATCAGAAGCACAGGCCATATGTTTTTAAATATGACCAAATCATTTGCATAGTGTTTATGTGCAATAAATTAAAGCCAAATGAAAAATCTGCTGACAGGAAATAAGTAGCAATAAGGGTAGAGCGATATGTTAAATCCTTCATTCTGGATCATTTAGGTAATGTTCCATTCATTTTAGATTCACGAGTAGGAGCTTTTACAGATTGGGCATGCACACCATAAATCTCAGGTTATCCATTATTAGGTGGCATTCTGCTGTTTGCAATTGTACATGTTTACTTTGTGCATAATTAACTGCATAATAGCTGTCTGTGTTCTGCACAGAATTTACACTCAGGCTCTCATCAAAACAAATGACTCTAGAAAGTAGGGCAGTTCCATTAAGCTCTCAGCAATCTGCATTTTCTAATACTGGTTCTCAGAAAATGGAGCTGGAGCTTTGATTTTCCAACTGCAATCAGAACAAAATCCAGTCTTTCAAAAGTCCCCGTGTTTGTTTTTCAGGGTGTTTTATTAAATCTCACAGAAGTAGTTGGAACACCGAGGGGTGGAGACAGAGCGAAACTAGAATACCTAACAGAAGCTGGGATGATACATTTCCATAAAAATAATAAGTACGGAGCAGATTTGGACAGGCAATTGATCATTGCACAGCTCCATGCTATGGATCAAAAACTTCACCCTGCAGTTCTTCTATTTCTGTGCACGATTACCACTACTAGGTCAACGACTTCTGCCATACAGTTTCTTTATACGCTGTATGTCAGCAAAAGCCCCCAGATTTCTTTTTCCATAATGCAAAATTGGATGGAGAAGAGAAAAAATAAAATAAAACAAGGTTGAAAGAAAGGGGGGAAAGCTGCTAATAAAATAAAGTCAGGCTCAAAGAAAGAGGGAAAGGCTGCTAATGTGGAGGCCTGCAGCCACAGAATAAAATGAGACAAAATATAGAGAATTGGTGAATTTGACTGCTTCATGGAACTGCAAGCTGATGTCTCTATATTTTTAAATGATCTAGATGCTACATAAAGAATATTTAGTACAAATGCAGGTATGCAGTGAATATTATTTTACAGCTGATCTGCTGCATAAAGAAAGTGTTTTATAACAGGAGTTGTTTGAAAAGTGATTACTAAAAATGTGTGGGAAGAAATCTTATAACCTAGCCTTATGTTTGAAGGAAGTATTGTGATAAAATGTGACTATCATGGTGCAGAATAATATAAATATTCATAACAAATAAAATCTCTCAGATTGGGCAGCTCTAAGCTAAAACCCATGAAGAATATAAATGGCCCACTAATGCTAATGAGCTTCCATTTTTCCCCCATGAAGTGATATAGGGCTACACTTCAGGGAAACAAATTAAATGTGAAATTAATTGCAAATATAATAACATGTGTTTTATACAAATTCCTTTGTTTCTCTTGTTTTACAGGTTACCATAATATAAATTTACATTTTTTTCTTACAAACAACTATACACTACTTTCACTTGGCAGGGCTGGGGCGGGGGGGGGGGGAATCTTTTTTTTCCCCATTTTCCTTTTTGCTTTTAAAAGAAGCTGTGGTTTCTTTCAGGACAGCAGTGGGAGGGGCTCTTTTTGATTATTTTTCTAATTGCTTTTCTTGGAAGGGATCTCACTCAGTCCACACCATACATCCTCCAGAAAAGTTTGGTATATCTGATTCGTGCAATGTCAGAATGTAGGATTTTTCATTAGGGGAAATTCAGAGATCTTGTGAAGCAAATGGCAGTGCCTCTCCCAAAGTCATGCAAAACAGACATATATTTCTACAGACGGGCATGATTTCCTTTTTTTTTCAAACCCTTCACTATTGAAAAGTACGTATCAAAACATATCAAAATCAAAACCGAAACATGCCACATTCTGCAAGCTGCTGTCTATATATTTTTAAATTATCAAGATGTTATGTAAACAGTAATTAGTACCAATGCAGGTATATAGTGAATATTACTTTACACTGATCTGCTGCATAAATAAAGTGCTTTATAACAGGAGTTGCACTCAGTCCTTGTACTGATTAGTCTCAATGCATTTTTCTGCTCCCTTTTGTTTTTGAAATACAAGGGATGAGCAGGTAGCAAACAAGTTTCTACTGCAGGATTTTCCAGGCTGAGATTTACATATTTCTTCTCAAGCTAGATGTTACAACACTGCTGCTTTATACCCTACCTTTCAGCAAAACACCTCATTATTAAAAATTCTTTCTGTAGACTGTTGCTTTGTATTCTTTTTATAGATGACTTATTAACGTATACAGATACCTAAATTTAATAAAAAGGTTCATCAAAGGCTGTTAAGCACCCAGTGGAAATTGATAGCAGTTTCTGCTTATTTTTCGTTTATGCTTTTGAGAATCCCTACTCTCACCCCTGCAAGCACCATTGTACAAGTTGAAATAGAAGTCTACATTCATCAAACAGCTACTCCGATAGAGTTATCCTTTTCATTCACAAGCCCCNAAAAAAAAGGAACAAGAAAAGAGATGGAACTCTTCAAAGAGAAGTAAAATAAAACTTTAGATATTAAATGCCACCGAGACCCATGCACGTCCAACGGGTACCTGTATAAAACCACGTACAGCTCACAGTCTTAAGCAAACTGCCCATCTCAGCTATGATCAAACCCAATGCTTCACTTTGAACATCTCCTGCTGTAAAGCAACACATCCTCCTGGCTTTCAGGAGTCTTGTTCATTTTCATTAATTGAGCACTTGGTTCCGTTCAACTTGTGTTTGCTCTTGTTGTGATTAGATCATATATACATATTACATATGTACAAATGCATATATATGTATATCTTCGCTATGCAATTTGTAAACACAAATATGCATACACATGCAGGGCTGTGAAAGATTATTTCCAATATATTTTATAACAAGAAATATACATAAAAGCGGGTTTGTTTCAATAAAACTGGTCTATTTGTGATTTTAACATCCTCACAAGAATATTTTGTGCCATGAGAAAGGTAAAGGATTAAAAGGATGAAAAAGAGATACTTCAGGACTTGCATTAGCTTTATGATGCTGGTGTTCTATAGTACAGTATTGAAAAGCATGCTTGGATGAGATGATAACATTTGCTAATGAGCTTTTCAATATGCATAGTAGGAACCAAGAAAATAGCATTCTCTGTATTGTACGCTTCTTTTTAAATAACAGCTGACAATTTCAGGGTCAAAAACCCTTTCTTTATAATACTCAATGGTGCCTATGTTGCTCTAGAAATCCAGAGAGGATTCTCCTGCAGGAACAAAATTGTCCAGTCTGGAACTTTCTTCTACCTGGAAGTAAGCAGTGAATCAGGGAGTGTGCAGATGTATGTCTACAGCTTATAGTGAGTCAAAATGTACACAGATGAATTCCTAGGAATGGCCAGGCGGGTGAAGGATAAGTCTGAACAGCTTCAAAGAGCTACCTCACACTTTGACTATGGTTTGTTTTGTCTGCAGCAGCCCAGGACAAAGAGGGACTGAGGGCTTCTCAGCTCCTTCTTGACTACCTGGGTTAGATTCCTCTCACCTAACTGACTATAGTCATTGACAATGCAGGCTTCTACGTATGAACTGGTAATGCCTGGTTCCCCTCCTGGGCAATGGAGAGAAAGAGGTGCTTCTGAGGTTCAGCAGCCTATTTTAGATAGTTCCTGCGAGATGAGAAATTTTGTACCCTAGGAAACCTCTCTCTCTGACGAGGAAGAGAACCTAGACACGTACCTTCATAATAAGCACCCACAATGCAGATGTCTATAATTTGGTCAGACGAATATAATCTTTTTGTCTCTCAGGATCCATATTAGTGCTGTTCAAGGCCTTGACTCTAAGTAATTGTTTTTCAGCTGTTGTAGCTCCCTGTCACAAAGAGTAACAAAGTTTTTACGTGTAAACCTGTGGAGACAGAAATCCAGCGGCAGCAGCAGTATTTTATCTGGTCTGGCCAGGTGACTCATTCTAGAAAAAAAGTCTGGATCAAAGCTCCTAGTTTGAGTAATTAAGCAGGTAATATCTGACTCCTGGCTCCATTTTTTTGAGCCTCTTCTGCCTAGGTAATGTCTACTAAATTTTAGTCCTGTTATGAACTGATCCTGACAACTACATTCACTTTCAGGCTGGTCTTAAAATCAGTAAAAGAAATTCTACATGAAATTCTGGATTCCCAAAAATCAGAATGTCTTGGTTTATTGTTTCAGTCACTTTTGTCCATGCAAATGTACGTTTTGTAGACAATAATAATAATGAGTGCATCTCTATTCACTAGGTAAAAAGTCCTATTCCCCTGTGAGCGAGCACATTTTTCAAGAACAAACAGAATCATGAATGTTTAACATATAAAAGCAGGAACACACAGGAAATAATTGGATGTAAATTTATTTCATCCAAAACATCCGTTATAACAGCAGACACTTTTTAAATGAACTGCTTTTACATCCTGCATGTCTAAGCCATAGAGGTTCCTATTTCTCTCCACTTCCTACAAAGGAAGACCCCAGTGAGAAAATCAGGTGAAGATACCTAATCAAAAGCTAGGCAACATGAATGCCACCATTCCTGTTTTCCGACTGAGTTTTCATTCTTGCAAATTGTATATTTAAATTTAGAGCTCAAAGCCAACTTCTCTGGTGAGTTGTAAATATTTACAGTTATTATCTTGGATATCATCCTGGGTCACTGCTACATTTACCCCGCTGATTTTTCTTATTCTAGGATTTTGATCAAAGATTCTGTTGGGAAAAGTCATCTTACTCCCTGCTAGTTTTGCTTATTCAAGGTAGCAGGAGTTTTTCTTATGGTAAAATATGTTCTCGTCTCTAAACTGTGCTATGATCAGAGTAAAATCCTGAGGCTGGTTTTCTCAACAAGAACGCTAAACTGATACTCGTGAAAATGATGACTTCTTAGACCTGTATTTCAGAATGTGTATATAAGTGCAAATAAAAAAGTTATATTTAAACTTCATGTCACTGATTTCTCCTTTAGTAGGAAGAGGAATCATAATGCCCTGGGCATTTATAAGTACTCTGCAAAGGATTAGGTTATGAAAAAAGCTACTAGCATTGACATTTGTAAGAACCATTTCACAATGTGCCTTCCACAGTATTATGCAGAATTTACTTAACGTTTGATGCTTTTATGTGATTCCTCCACACTTTGTAAGTTAATTTCGTCACACAGTCATAGAAAATAAGCACTCTGCAAGTTATCTGATATAAAGAACCTATGAAATTTGTATAAGTATTGACAGGGGTCATCCATGTTTGGTTTTCACAGAGGCATGCTTGAATCCCTACTTAGAGCTCAGTTTAAGTTGCTTTCAGAACGTGGTAGCAGTTAATACCAGAGGAAGATACATATTTGCAGCAGCAGGAACTGTTACAAAGCTCACTTGAGCCCCTTCTTCAACTGCTGTTTATAGACATCAAATCAGGAAAATAAAAGAGCATACTCAGTTCCACAGTAAACACAAACGCTTCTCAAAGATGCTGCCTCACAGTCAGGTTCACCGAGGTTGAAGGTGCTTTTCATAGCCATAATCCCCCAACTGTTGCACGGTGAAAATACTTTGATGTCCAACAAGCAATTTCTTGCACACTTGTAAAGTCAGCCCAAAACCAGACCCTATATTAATCACACCACTAGTATTGATGGTTTCATTTATTTTCCAATCTAAGTGTCTCAGACATACTTGAATGAAATGCATGTCAGCTCATAATGCCTGGTTTCTATTCAGTAATAAGAACGACAAATGTATAGTCTGCAGCAATTTATGTCAAACCAGTGTCATGTTATTTTTAAACTGTATTTGGTAGGGAGATTGAAGTGTTGTGAATAGGGCTATCAGTCTCCCTACCACCTACAACATCTTTGGAGACAATTTTCATCACATTTGAATAATGTTTTGGTACAGGAGCACTTTATCTGCAAGAACTGGAAGCAGCCCTTATACACAGTTTTCTTACATTTATCATGTCCTATATATTCTGAAGGAGTTAGAAAGAAACATGTCATTTTCTTTTCTGTCTGGTTGGAAGTTTTGTCAGTGCTTCTCGTCAGTACAGCAGAAAGACCACCACAAACCAGACTGGGCATTCTGCAAAGACTTATCCAAACACGCAGTCAGAAATAACACTATCTCTTCCCCAAGAAAGAGATTATCATGTTCTAATATTGGTGTTAGCTATCTGTGTAAGAGTCATAAAAGGAAAATAACCTCACTGTCCCACAGCCTACTAACACGTGATGAAAGAGCCACGTATCCTATAGACGGGAAGATGAAATGCTTCCTAAAGAGGAGATTTCATTGATGAAGGAGGAAAAACTTCTATCAAAACCTAGTGAAGACATCTCCCTAAGGTTTGGCGAGACCCTTTTATACACAACAATGTGAATTACTACTGCCTGTATTCTGGTCTGCGCAGCTTAGCTGCAAATAGTGGCAGATCACCATGACAACTTACATGAGCCTGGATGTTTATGGGGTTTTGTTTCTGTTCCTTCCTCAGTAATCATAACACGTGAAGACTGAGCTGAGAGCCTATGTATTTATCTTTACTTTCTGTCTACTATTATATGCCTTTTCTGATCGCTGTCATTTCAGCTTGCCTGTCTCTGTCATATTCTTAACTTGTATTAAATTTCCACTGACAGTAATGTGAGTTCGGCATTGCAAAAGGAACCATGAAAATGAGAATAAAGAAGCTGCCTTTAACCCAGAAACTTTTATAAGTGGTAATACTTTAATGAGACATCACTTATATAAAAATGAGAAAAAGAGAAAATATAGTAAGAATACAGCTAACATAAATTGGTTGTATAGTAATCAGAATTCATGTACTGGTTCATTTCTAATGAAACATTAAATGACCCATCAGTTGCACAAGCCAAACAAGAAAAACTACAAAGATACTTGAAAAAAAAAAAAAAAAACACAAATTGCATACTTTGATTTAATTGTTGATCAATTTCAATTTCTCCTACCGTTGATAAATTGCTGTTATAAACAGACTATGTTTGTTTCAGTTTATGGGGGTATTTTTCCTAATTCAGCAAAAGGCCTTTTCTATTTTATTCTGTAATATAGAACTCCATCTCTCAGAATTAGTGGGAAGTGCTTGGATCAAGGGAAATCAGTCTGCTAATCCCAAGGATCCTACTGTGCATGCCATTCTCATCTCCTTACCAGAAATGGAATTACTGCTATTTTGAATGAGGAGGGCAACGCTTCTCCACATTAATCACCATTAATCACCATTATTTAACAGTCAGAAGAATCAGATCCCATCCTTCACTTCTCTTTTGACACATCCCTGAAATCAACAGCTTTGAACTTTCAGTGTTCAAAATGGAAATTTAGAAGGGATAATATGAAAATTTTAAAGTAACACTTACCTGTTCAAACATGTTTGTTTCAACTGAAAACAGAATGGAAACAGGAAATATTTAAAGTCACAGTGCCACAATGATGTGCCACCATACACAGGCTCATTTTGAACAGTTAGTATTTATATAAAAGCAAACTGTGAAAGGGAATGAGAGAGCCAAAGGTCCATCTAGATCAGTGTACTGCCTCTGACTGTAATCATAATGTTATCCCTTGTAAGAGTGAAAATGAGGCAGGCACGTCTAATGCTTTCTCCTATCTTCAGCTATTTTCACTTCAGTTCAGTTCCTTATTTAAAGAGGAGATGCTTTCCTGTGATAAATACAGCTAAGTTATGACTATACAGAAGGCTACTGTATTCTCCAGAGATGAAAAAATGACCTATCAATAAGCCAATTCAACTATCAAAGGTAATTTAGCCTATGCAGGAAGCTTTGCATAGGCTATTTATCTTGATTATCACTGAATTACGTCATATGTAGTTGGGCCAGATTACTTCTGCTCTTGAAGCTGGCTAATTTAAACCGAACTTTAGATTAACATGATGTCATTACACGAGCTGCAGCATAAAGCAATGTGGCTTTTTGTAGAAATGCTGCAGTGTGAGGTTGGTGCTCCACAGGTAGATTCACCAATGCTCAAACCTATGCCTAAAAAAGACAAGAGTTTCTTGACTTTGTTGACTCGGGAGGAACCCAAGCCATACCTCTTGGACTTCTAACGAGCAAAGGTTGAAGTGAAGTGGCACATATCCCACCCTTGTCACCTCAACATATAACACTGTTTTCCAGTATTGTTTTCTAGTCTAGTTTTCTAGTATGTCTAGTCTTCTCTATAGCCTTTGCTATTTGGCGGGAGGCAGAATATGCTGCAGATCTAAATGTGGAAACTTTTGGAGCAGGGAGATCAAACTGTATTCCTAGGGATCACAATGTTTAATGCAAAGGCAAGCCTGACAGTTTATCATAAACTCAAAGATATTTAGTAATGAAACACACTATTGCTAGCACATACTCTCTGTACTTTCACCTCAGATTTTGACATATCAAAAATCTAGGAAAAATGTTGTAGTGTTGTTATCACATATATTTACTGCCCCATTACTGCAGCTGTACTAGAGATATAGACACAGGTCATGTCTTTGATGGATTGAGACATTGGCATTGCTAGTATTTTGCCTTTTCAAATCCATTTAAAAGAGAAATAATTAGAAATCATTGCAGCAACCTTTTCTGGTTCATAGCCTGGACGTGGGGCAAGTAATGACTGACTTAATTTTACTGTGTTTTCTGAAACCACTTATTTAAATGAACATAAAGAATCTCTTCTCTAAGGACACTAATTTTGTAGATATTATATGGCTGATCAAGTTCCCTAACTTGTTGCTGAAGGTACAAAATGATTTCTGTGAAACCAAATAGGCAATTCACTAAGCATGGTCTTTGGCAAGGTACTGCGCTGTTAGGGTTGTTATCCTTTCAATGAGGTGTTACAGGGAAGCCACATCTGCTTGCCTCTCTTGACAGATGGAAGTTAAAAGACCCCCAGCAGTACCACAGTCATGCTAATCCCGGTGTCCTTGCCAGTATTCTTTTATCTACCAGTCAAAAAAATCATGATCCTGGGTCCTGTAAGCTTGAGTCATTGTGAAATGTAATGCACATTGCAGTACACCACATTCTCGTTGCACAACCATTTTCTAACTTTTGTTGAAATATTGTCAGTACTTTGCATATGAAATTGACTTTGCAGAGACAAACCTTTGCCAAAACCACATATCTGATCTTTTTGAATCTGGAGAAACTTTTGTTTCGTAGTCCAGTCTTTAGAAACAACTTTCACATAAGTAATTTGAGGAAAATAATCATTTACTTCCTGCTTTGTGAAAGGGATGTGAAATCACAGGCAGACCTCCTGAACCTGTCTTTGAATTGCTTGGATGACCCAGGATCCAGTCTCCAGAGAGCTGCATCATGATCTGAATTCTATGTCTCAAGGCTGATTTCTAATGTAAGTCAGAGTGTGCTGTACCCCAGCATGCATAAAATGAGTAAAGGACTTTATTTACTCTTATCTCTAAGTAAAGCTTCAGCTCTTCACTCTTTTCTAATATACATTTAAATGACTTTAAGTCCTCTTTAAGTTCCAGTCTTAAACCGATACTTGATTTATTTCTGCTCTGTGTGGTTTGTGCTCAAGAAAAAAAAAAAAGAAATAAAATGGAAAAAAGAAATAGAAACTTCATTAGATATTCACTTTGACATTCTGGCCCCAAAAGAAATAACATTAGTTTCATACTTATCCATCTGTTTTTCTGTTTTAGCTGGAGAATCTCTGCTTATAATTTTCTAGGGACATGTGGGCGACCTTCCAGTTGTGCCATTAAAATCCGTTACATCCTAACAACATGCTAATTAATGTTCTCTGATGGTTCTGCATGCAAAACTGCAGTGGAAAATGTGTCCCAGAATGAAAAAGTTTGGAATTCAAAAGTGAAGGTCAAGTGACGAGTGTTACTTTGTTCAGTTGATATGAAACCTTAGTTTAACACATCTGCAATCATATTTAAATAATAATAGTTTGAATTTCAGAAAAGAATGCATAAAGTGTTTATTAAAGTCAGCTCTCACAAGAAAAAGGCTGACCACTCATGTTGCCTAGCAACTCCATTTTGCTACAGGGAATCCAATATTGGATTGTAATGATTTGGGGAGCACTAGTTAGAAGTAATAATTTGCATGAGAAAGATATTAATGCCCGTTCTCTACACCCCGTTGCTAAAACTGGTCAGCAGTAGTCCGGAGTCAGCCATCTGTCTGGGTATGCTTTTGTTTGTATGAAATGGCAGGTGAATATCGTATTTTCAGCAGCGTATGGATGGAACAACAAAGTGGTTCAGAAATTAACAGGGGAAAAAAACAGAATCTTGCCTGGGCTTTCCCACTTCTAAGTTAATAACATATTGCTCATTTAATAATACGTCCCACCCGAGGATTGCAAAGACCTTTACAACCATTTACGTTAGAAAAGGTAACTTACCATATCAGTCCTCACAAGCAGGGCTTCCACTGATTGCTTCGAGCATTCCTTTTACATTTTTCCTTTTACACAATTGTTTTATACTGACATTTTTCCTTTTATACAATTGTTTTATACTGGTTTAATTTTCCCCTACCCCCCTTCCTTTTTTTTTTTTTCAGTCCTCCCTTTCTGTAAAGCACTGATAATTAGCACTTGGGATACAATTTGGGCATTAAATTAGCATTAAAATTTTAAAGTTGTATCTGCTCCAACTCTGTCTTCCTATGTAACATTTCTGTGGGCAGAGCCATTTCAGGCAGGCTGACTCAGAAACAAACTTAGTGGCAGGAAACATGCCCTAGTGGGTCATTGCGGATTTTGGTTGTTTCTTGGATACTAAACTTGTGTTCGAACAGAGGCCTTTAAGAAGCTCACAAAGACAAAATCATAACAGGCGCTGCATCAACACATCCAAATTAATTGATTATGTCCACTTGCTGAATTCTGACATTTGTGTCCAAAACGTTAGGGTGAGTTCTGTTCACGAAGCTTTGTGTTTCCATCTGTCTTTTTCCTCTTGAGGAACTGTATTTATGGGTCTTTTAAACTTCTCCCAGAGGAATTATTACCCTCTGATATATTGTAAACAAATACCATCATATAAACCTACAGTTCATGTTTATGACAAATACAAGCACAGCAGAAATCAATTCCATCCCGACTGCAAAAAGACAGTTTGGCTTCTTGAATCAGTGTTTTTTGAATCATGAAGCACCAATTAATTTGGTTCATTTTAAGCTTGCAGGTAGCCCCACTGAAATATAACTTCCCTTGAGCTCTACAGAACTAATCTCTGACAGGTTACAGACAGACTAAAAAATGAATACGCCATTGTACCCCCCGTGGTGTTTCCTCCCAGCTAATATCTGTCTATGGCTGAAGAACATTCTGAGTGAAAGAATATATCTATACATCCATATTAAATAATCCCTTTTAAGCTTCTTTAACATCAATTCATCTTCATGCTTTCCACTTTCTCACTTATATTTGTAGCTTCTGTGGCCACAACAGATTCCCAGGCTTAAGTCTTTGTTCTGTAAGGAAGGAATTCCTTTTGTCTAAGTCTGCTGCCTGTTAATTTCCTCTTTTAAGTTCCTCTGATATTTTCTGAGGTAAGAAATTGTTACCATTTCTTCCCTGCATATCTTTGCCTGTCACTTTGCTAACTTAGGAAGAAGTAATCCGTCACTAACAAACTAAGCAGAATAATTACATCTGCTAGATGCATGGTTTTATAGGATCTACCATAAGATCACTCATTTCTTTTCCATGTTAAAGTATCCTCTGTTTAATGTTTGTACAGAAATAATTCCATACTTTCGATTGCATCTGCCACCATTATCTTTACCTCTTTTTGTTCTACCGCCTCCTTCTNGGAACGAAAATCACATGAAACATTCAATATTTAGCTCACCATTAATTTTTTTTTTATGATATAACTCTTCTGCTCGTCACATCGCCCTGCCAGCGAGCAGGCTGGGAAGGCATAAGAAGTTGGGAGGGGACATAGCTGGGACAGCTGACCCCAGCTGACCAAAGGGCTGCTCCCTACCATGTGACGTCATGCTCAGTATATAAAGCTGGGGAAGAAGTAGGAAGGGAGTGATGGCGTTTGTCTTCCCAAGTAACTGTTACGTGTGATGGAGCCCTGCTTTCCTGGAGATGGCTGAACACTTGCCTGCCAACGGGAAGCAGTGAATGAATTCCTTGTTTTGCTTTGCTTGTGTGCGCAGCTTTTTCTCTACTTATTAAACTGCCTTTACCTCAACCCACAAGTTTTTTTTTCACTTTCATTCTTCCAATTCTCTCCCCCATCCAAGCTGGGGGGGATAAGTGAGCAGCTGCATGGTTCTAGCTGCTGGCTGGGGTTAAACCATGACAACATCCTTAAGCTCTAGACAACCAAAACGCTTCCAAACATACAGGGCTACTCCACTCCCTCTCCTTCCTTGCCTATGCCTTCTGAAGAGTTTACAGCCATCCACTGCAGCACTCCAATTGTGCGAGTCATCCCACCATGTTTCCGAGATGGCAACTACATCCTAGTTTTCCTGCTGCACAATGGCTTCCAGTTCCTCCTGTTTGTTGCCCATGTTGAGTGCATTGGTGTAGAGGCACTTCAGTTGGGCTATTGATCCTGCTACCTTTTTGCAGGGAGAAGCCCTAATTCCTACATGACCATTTACAGGCATTTCTATGGTTTCTAACACACCGATAACCCTTGCGTCTTTGCTGCCATATGGACCTCCATTCCCCACCTCCACTGGGACAGCAGACCAAAGGACCTCATCAGCATACTGTGCCTCAAACATTGGCATGCTGCCCCCAGGCTTATCTCTAGTAAGCCTGGTTTTATCCCTTTCCCCCTTCAAATCTAGTTTAAATCTCTTTCAATGAGCCCTGCTAACTCCTGTGCAAAGATCCTTTTCCCCCTTTGAGACAGGTGTACCCCATCTGTTGCCAGGAGATCTGGTGTCTTGTAAACAGACCCATGACAAAAAAAGAAAAAAAATTCTGCCAGTGACACAAGGCTCAGAGCCAAGTATTGATCTGCTGGCTCTTCCTAAAGAGTTTAAAGGCTCTGGCTAATTCTGCTCAAGTGCCAAGTTATAAAGATAACATACTTTAATATTTTGGTATCGTTATATTCTACTTGATATGTTTAAAATCTAAGCCTGCAATACTCAGAACCACTGATCATCCCAGGACATTGTTTAAACTCAAGACCAGCAAATATGGAGCAGCCTGGTCCAGTGGAAGGTGTCCCTGCCCATGTCAGGGGGGTTGCAACTAGATGATCTTTAACGTCTGTCCTGGTTTGAGGTAAAACAGGAACAATTTTATTCAGTAACTACTTTTTAGCTAGGTCTCTTCTAACTACTGAAATTAACAGCATATTGTGCAGAAACTGTTCTCTCTCAGAGAGGCAAGACCTTTGTTTATAGTTGATGGCAAGACATGGTGTGCAGAGAGGCTCTTGTTTATACTTATTGCTATAACAGCCGAGGTCAGCTCACTTGGTTATTTGCCCCGTTGGAGGGTCAGAGGCAGAAAAGCGCAGAGGGGTTGCACCTGCAGGGAGGAGCAGACAGGACAGGTGACCCACAACCGACCAACAGGGTATTCCATCCCATCTGCCTCATGCTCAGTATAAAAGCTGAGGGATCAAAGGATCAGCGCTCTTTCTTCAGTGGCTGATGTCTGAGGAGGACTCTGTCTGTTTGTCTGCCTTTGATCCTGATCCTGATCCTGATCCTGATCCTGATCCTGATACTGATCCTGAATCACTGAGTCTGGGAGTGAATCTGGGACTTCCCCAGTGCCAGCCGGTGATGTGATTGTCATCCTGGGAGCTTGATATGGTTTTATATATATTTCATTATTTTCTTTTTATTATGATTAATATTTCATTAGCTGTTTGGTTCCTTCTAAACTCATACGTCTCTTTTTCCCTCCTCTGTCTCTCTCTTTGAGGACGGGTAGGGGGCAATCTGTCGCTTGCCCGATAGCCGGTTGAGCCTAAACCAAGCAAGGTCCCTTCCAACTTAAACCATTGTATGATTCTATGACACTATTAAATATCACAGAGTATCTAAAATGCTAAGCAAAAAATGTTGACATGGTGGCAACTGAAGACACAATCCCGTGCAGCTGAAACATGTTCAGGGATAGATATTTTAGGGGGTAGATTGAAATTCATCTGTGAATACCTCAGAAGCACAACTAAGGCATTCATTATTTTGGCTGAAAGGCCTATTGTTGCTGAATGGTGTAGTCCAAATATCCTATCGCTGGACAGATGGGTCATTAAGGAAAAGGATGTGCTGATGATGGAAGAGATGACTAATCTCAGAAGAGATCATAATAAGTACTGTAATACATGGCTTCCATTCATCATACTGATTGAAAAGATCAATGTTATAGGCAAAGAAACACCATCTCTGTTTTCACTGTATCAGGCTAAGCCAGCTGTTAAAATACCGGGTCATTTTTGTTTGTATCTTAATCTGCATGCTTTTTCCAGTGACAAGAACAGCCATAGCTACATCATATTTCTTATTAGGAGTTCATCTTCTCACCATAGCTCTCATCATAACTCTGTGGTGCGTTACTCTTTTTGATCTGAAACTTTTTTTTGTGGGAACTGTTGGTAGCAACAAGGATGAAGTTCAAATACCTATCAAAATACCTTTCAAAATTAACAAATGAAATCAGTGCCCTGATTTCAGCTTCTTTTGCCTTCTCAGCACCAGCATTTTGGTTCCCTGGGCTCAGGGACAGGTTTTGGTGTCACTGAGAGGTGCTAAATCAGAGAGCTGTGTGGAAAGAGCAGTGTAAGATAAAGCAGCAAGAAGAGGAGTCATCACCCTCTTCGTTCAGAAGCTGCATTTAATCCTTGGCATTTGCTCTTGGATCTTTCTTGCACTAGAGTGTGGCTACACCCTGTCCTGTCCACATACCTTGCTGATCCAGACCTAGATCCTGACCTGCAGATTTGACTTGCTGTCTTGACCTCACTCAGACCTACCTTGTCACTACAGGCTTGTCCACCATCCACCATACTTTTGACTGTCCCTTGTTACCATCGCTGGCCCTGCTCTGCTCACCTTGTTCCAGCACAGTGGGACTGCGCCCTTGTCAGTGAGACCCCTGCCATCACTCTTGCCCCCCAGCTCCCCTTCCCCTGCAGAGCAGCTGCCCTCACAGCTCCCTGACCATCACCTAGAAACCTGGGTGAGCTAACTACTTCATCAAGCAACTTCTTAGTTAAGCAATTTTTTGTTTAAAATGAAAGAAAACCAAAACAACTATCCAGAAAAGAGACACGATTAAATGTGGTAGCAATCAGTACATCCATGTTTATATAAATAGAGGCAAAACAGTTAGCACATTGATATTCTAGACATAAATACTCTGCCACTATTCCCACACCTGAGAATATGTATATCTGCTAGATACACGTCTCCTGGAGACAGCATTATTATCTTTTGCCGCAACTCTGTCATGACTTGCTGTCACTGGTTAGCAGTGCCCCAAAGCCCATGACTGTAAGGAACGTCTGTCTCCCAGCGTTAGGTGAAAGCACAGCCAGCGTGTTTGTGCTGATATACTTCTTGTCACAGCTGGCGATGAAGCTGGACTCATCAGTAGGTGCTGGCAGAGAACTTTCATCTAACATAATATACCACATGTCTTCCAAATGAATACATAATGAATTTTGATGTAAGTACACCAAGTGTATGTGATTATATTTAAAATGTGTAGAAATACATATATATGTGTGTGTGTATATTATATGTATATACATGCATATGCAGAAAAAAATAAGATTTAAATTTTAATATTTTGTCTTTTTGAGTACTTTCAATGTTTACTTCTTAAAGTAAAAAAGTACTCCAAGTTTTTGAGTACTTTGAATGTTTACTTCTTACCTCTTAGGTTTTCTTTGTGTTACAAAGTAATCGTTTTCTTTGATCTGGCAAAAAAAAAATCCACGACAAAGATATATGTAAACATGTTTCAGTCTCTACATATATCATCACTTGGGTGGATCTACTTAAAGTAAGCAAGGACAGAGTACTGCTTCATCTGGGCTGATCTACAAAGAGGTTTCATCATGCTCTCTAAAAAAACTCAACATTTTATTGTAGCTTATTTTTATTTCACAATATTAGATTTTCTGAAAGTTCATGTCCCGCCATACTGTCTACATACGCCTTTCCCTTCAGAATTAGCAGCAAGTTCAGGTCACAGTGCAGTTCAATATAAGTATCCACTATGGCTGAGTTTGCCTAGACATTTTATCTTCTGATGTCCCAGCTTATGATACAAATTTAGTTATTCTATGATCTTTAAAGTACCTGAAGATTCATTGTGGCTGAATTTGACATTTAGAAAACAGTATCAGCATGGCTCACACGAAGACATTTATGGCTACTTCACCTGATTATTAAAGCAGTCCATTGCAATAGACTGCACAGTGCCTGTATTCAGAGTTTTCTTACATGTGTGGATTATAAAAAGCAGACTATACACCTAGCAGCAAAGCTTATGTACAAAAGTGCTAGACATTTGCTAAATTTAAAATGCTGATGAATAAAAGCACATTTAGCTTCACAGAAACTTCTTTTTACATGCCAAAAAATTTAAATGCATTACTGGTGTGTCTTTCCAAACAGCTGTGGCATTAGATGTCAAGAACATTAAATTACACAGATGAATGCACATTATAAGATTCGTAATGATATTATGGATGGTTCCAAACTATGCAGGTATACATTATTACTTAGACATCAGTTTCCTCAAAGTGGAAGAGCACCAGAATCCATTTTCTGAGGACAAGAAAACACTTTAATACTATCAACCGCTATTTACATATTGCCACCTGAATTATATGAAAACATTTGCATATGTTGTGTCCTTTAGATACTGTTTTCACACTAAAGTGTCAAACACCAGCTTTTTTTAGGTATCTCACCAAAATCTTCAGTTTTGGCTTTGGTATTTCACATAGTTAATGTTAACACTTTTACAGTGGAATATCTCTAGAAAAAGTTTAGAGGGCTGGGACAAGGAGAAGAGACGCAACTAAGACAGATGGTAAACCTGTCATTCTGGAATGTCATCAAGTGAGCATATTTCCTTAAGCATAAGATTTTGTTAGGATTTTGCTAGAGTTGGAGAGTTCAGAAACATTGGGCAATTCAAATAGAGGAGGAAGATTCTCATTTATTTCAAAGGAGGGTCCAAGCAGTGACACTGACATCACCTATCCCCATCTCCCACCCAGGTGAAGCGAGAAACCAAAAAGCTCCCTCCTTTGCAATCAACAACAGCTCTTGCACCCTTTTCTGTTCTGATGCCTCACCTTCGGTTGCTGCTTCATTCTACTTTGAAACCATATTTCTATGTTTGTGACAGAATGGGTGGTCTTGAAAACACTGAAGTTCAACATTCATTTTTACAAACTTCCTGCAAACATGAGATGAGGAAACCCTCATATAGCATGCAAACATAGTTGATATGGGATAACATGGCAGGGGGGGAAATGAAGGAAGTTACCTCCATTGTCACCTCTTATCACAGCAATAGATGGATAGTGTGACTGGCAGATAACCTGTTGAAGGAATAAAGACATCCTGGACAGTAATTTACCACTGCTCAATTCACCAACTGTGTAAACTATTGCATGGATCTCCAAACAGATACACTAAGCAGATGCTTAGCAGGGAAACCACAGAAGTAACGATGCAGTCTCTCTGCCAGTCTAGAGCCTGCCTGCAGCCCCGGAGTCATGCACTACAATGGAAAGCTCCAATATTCCCAAACATGGCTCTGGAGAAAGTCTGTCCACTACAGCTGGGCAACGCAATGATTTATCTTCCAAAGCAGGCTCCCATTCCTGTCATCAAACTGATGTTCTGCTTCACAATTCCTGCGCCAAGGGAAGCCATTGCTTTTCTCTGGAAAACTCCTCTAGACCTCCGTTGTCCCTGCTTGTAACTGTCTCTCCATTGGACTGTAACATTAATTAAACATTACCTATGTCTGTATGCTTTAGTTTGACAGAGTTAATTTTTTTCCAGGGGACATAACTTCCTTCAGGATTAGATGAACTGAACAAAAGCTGAGCCAGTGTCTCTGGGAAGCAGAAAAAAAGCTTTTATGAGAGACCACTTGTGTTGTAGTCTTTCTCTGGGTAAGTGTTTTTTTCTGGTACATTTTCCACTTGCTGAGAAAACTATATCTTTGCTTCAAAGATATGGCAAAAAGTTTCTCAGTGAGGCATCATTCTGGGTCACTGACAAATATATTCCCAAACATTACAGGGTCAGAGTGAGCTCCACACTACTGTTGCCAGCAGATATTTGCTACTTTCTAATATGAACTCTGGAAAAAATGCCTTGCTGACTGTCCTCTAACACCTCTGCTCAACAGCAGGTATTGCTTATGCTTTTTATGGTTATGGTTTCAGCTTGTGAAAGATTTGCTTTTATTTTAGCCTTTCAATTTTCTGACTTCTATGTGCAATTCTCTGTCTTGTGTTCTGCCTTTTATTTCTCTCAATTAGTAATTATGCTTGGAATTTTCAGTCACATGGGAACTAGATACTCAAATCCCATTAATGTTCAATTAGATGGACACTTCTAATGGGCATTCAGTTCTGATGGAGACCCAGTGAAAACCTCAGTCATTTTTTTTGACCTAAGCTGACACACTATGGCTCATTCTTCCACCCTAAATTAATATTTTTTCTCTTTTTCTTCCTTTAATAAATACTGACAGGACCAACCATTTAAATTTTAACTAGGCACATATTTATGCCATGATTTCAGTAATACTGCTGTGGTTTTTAAGTATTTTGTCCTCTCTTTACAGACAACAGTTGGCTGACATACTGGCACTATATAGGCCTAAGTAATCCATATAACTTTTTCCAAGCTTATTTCTTTCCAATCACACTAAAATTACTACAAGAAATCCAAAATTATCTTCAGTGGAAATTACATGGCAGGGTTAATGTTTCCTCATTTCTTAAGGTAAAGAAGTCTTCAATCTAGACTGATGTTTTTGTGTTGTTTGCCTTGAAGAACACAGAACAGGGAAGAGATGTACGAGGAAATTTGTCAACCTGTCAAAGAAATGCGTCAAAGAAGCACTCTTTCAGAACAATTTTTCACATGTATTTTACTTAGTTTACCTATTTACTCCCTAAATATTTATTTATCTTACCGGCCAAAACACTGAAGTATCAAACTCCTGGTGGCTATATCAGTCACTTGTTAAATTTGACTTTTTTCAAAGTTATGTCAGCAGTTATTATTGTACTGCCAGTCTGAAATTACATTAAGATAGTAATAGCTAACTAAAATTTAGCCTAGCATTTCTTTAGCTAAACAGGCCTCTCATTTCTTCATTTTTCCTTCCAAAGGGGTTTTCAAGATAACAGAATCATCAGCATTTCCTCAATTCACTTCATTTTAATTAAGAACTCATTCAGCCCTATCTTTCCCACCTTGACAGAAAAAAAAAAAAAAAGGAAAAAAAGGAGAAAGTCATTAAGGTCATAAAAGAAAAGTTACATATTGCCCTCATACATGACATAGAATATTCTCTTTACCTCACTGTCTCTTTAGGAGCAATTATTTTCTTTCACAATTACTTTTGTGCCTTTTCTAAGCTACAGCCTAAACCTGAACCTATTCTCTAATCAGCATAACCATGAGTCCAGCTCCCATCACTGTTGTTCTTCGTTGCAACTCCCCTTTCCTTTTGATGGTTTTTTTTTTTTTTTTACTCCTTCTGAAAAACACTAATTGCATTTCATTGCTGAAAACTTAAAATGTAATAAAAATACTAATTTATTTAGATTGTTCTTTTCATGTGGAAAACCACTTAGTTGAATTTGCATCAATATTCTAGTACAATTGTACCTGGAAAACCTCCCACTGAAAGCGGTATGTATGAGGAAAAATATTATTTTGTCGGTACCGCTGATTTCCAAAATACAGTCTTTGTAACATTTTTATTTAATACAACTATTTACCACACAGATATTGTTGGTCACGTGTATGATTTTTCTTTCTGTCTTTCTTGCTGACAAACAGATTTTTTAATCATAAGCCACCAAACCCTCTCTCTCTAACTCAAGCACAGTTGTCCCTGTTCTGTGTTGACACAGGTGGCCATTTTCCATCATACATAAATTTAACACAGCATTTCTCATTTCCTTTCCTATTCAGCGGGCCACACACAAAGTCTTAGACAATGTGACATACAATTAACATATTCCTTGGGAGAAGGGACAAATAGTAAGAACGTATTTTACCTACTTACTTCCTCATTCAGAATTTTCAACAGCAGACTAATCAGGAGGTCTCTTTTAGTCAGAGAAAGAGGTTTGTTTTGGGTGTTGGTGTCCAGGCACTGGCAGCGGGTGGGCTGCAGGGGTGGCTTCTGTGAGGAGAGGCCAGGGGCTGCCCCATGCCAGACACAGCCAGCTCCACAGACCCACCACAGGACACAGCTGAGCCCTTCAGCCAGGTGATGCCTTGGGGAAAATATATTTAAGAAAGGGAAAAATGCCTTGCAGGAGTAAGGAAAAAAACAACAATACAGTGAACACCAAGGTCAGAGAAGATGGAGGGGAGGAGGTGCTGCAGGACCCGGAGCAGATATTTCCCTGTAGTCAATGGAAGCTTTGGAAGTGACCATGGTGAAGCAGGTATTCCCTGCAGTCCATGGAGAGGACCACACCAGAGCAGGTGGACATTTCCTGAAGGAACTGCAGCCTGCAGAGATGAGTATGTTTATCCTGAAGGACTGCAGGCCATGGAGAGGACCCGCACTGGAGCAGAGGAAAAGTGTGAAGAGGGAGTGGCAGACAGGAGCTCAACTTCTCATTCCCCCATACCCCTGTGCTGCTCGGTGGGGGTGGAGGAGATAGAGGAGTCAGGAATGAAGGAGACAAGTTGAGCCTGGGAAAAAGAGGGGTTGTAAGGAAGGCATTGTTATAATTTGTCTTTGTTTCTCACTATCCAAACCTATTTTAATTGACAATAAATTAAATTAATTTTCCTCAAGTCAACCAAAGCCCAAAGTTGCTTTGCGTTTCTTAACAAGTTGGAAAGTTGGTTTTGGTTCATTTAAGTAAGGCTATTTTGAACTATATGATGTTCCTTTATTGCTGAGTAGCGCTATGTAAGTACATAGCAAATATGACGCATTGTACAACAGTGATTAAGTAAGCATAGTGTGTTACAGTAAACAGGTTCATTCTATTAGCAAAGGGTAATTTTGCACATGCTGATGTATCACCAATCTGCAGGATTTTGTGTGTCAAGAAATAAGATAGTTATGAGCCTCTCATTTTTACCACTTTATCAAAGTGCATCCACTGGAACTGTGCATACAAGTGGAAACCACTTCTACTGGAATGTGGCAGTATGAAATATTATTCACTAACCATTCCCATTACTCATGTTAGATAGAAGCAGGATGGCATCAAAGGAACCTAACTGCAGAGACTCGAGTGGTGAATAAAACTAATTAGAGTCACATTTAATATCTTTATGTGGTTTATGTCAAACTAACAGTATGTCTGTACTTCCCATGGCAAGTAATAGGTCTCTTAATTTTTCCACAATAAATCACTATAGTTCTCCATCTCGGATAATACTTGAATAATGTGAAATTACAAGAATTTTGTTAGAGAACTATTTTAATCTTCTGTCTACCTTGCCAGAAGGAATGTTAATGTATAAAACCAGTTTTATGGTTAATGTTTCAGTCTGAGGTGTGAGATAATAATAACTTCTATTTTCAGCACCAATACAGACTACGTATGTTACTAAAAGAACCATGTTACTTATTATTAATAGACTAGTTTAAAAAGAACCCTCACTGATAATAAGAGAGAGGGCTTTCTTCCATTTTCTCTTGTATAGGACTTATCCTATGGAAATAGAAAAATAATTCAACAGAATCAATGAAGTCACTCTGGGTTTAGACCATTATAAGTCAGAGCAAAACTCAGATCATTGAGTATAAATACCAGGAAATAAACCCCAGTATTTTTCCTCATGCCAGTTCAGGTGATCAGAATTACTGAATTTTAGATAAGGATAATTTTGCTATGCTTAAACACCTAGAAAAACAAAATCATAAGGGAGCAAATATGCCACGCAGTTCCTCTCTGTAAAAATACGTGATATATGAGATATATGTGAAAGGTGATCCCAATTTACCTTTCAAAAGGCAGACCTGTTAAATATTATGAAGGGACTTTATCTACCTCAGATTAGGCACATTAATGTTAATCATTCATATGAGAGATAGGTACATCAAATTCACTTTAAAGATGATGGAGAGAAATAGGCATATTATACCTATCCTAAAATAGGATAGAATAGGTGAAATGAAAAGCCATGTTGTTATTTTCCCCTTCCTGATTTAAACAAAAGACTAAGAAGGCCGATTTACAGTTAGGTGAGACCAGTTAAATCAGATTAGATCAGTTCTGTCGTATGTTTTTAAAAGACACTTATATGCAGATATATGGCAACCAGGGCTGTTATAGATCTTTGTTTAATAGTATTTCTAATTAATATTCCTATTTAGCACTAGTTAGCATTAATTAGTATTAATATTTAGTACTAGGAAATATTAAATGTCTGCAAAATAATCAACGGAATAAAACCAACTTTCTCAAAATTCTCACAAAATCAAAAAACAATCAATGTTTATATCTGAGCAAAGTTTGTTCCAGTTGTAATTACACTGATTAATGTTGTAGATCAAATCTTCCTCATTTAGAGACGCATTGTCATTGTTGGGAGGGAATTGTCTTCTGTCTCCTTGTGTTCACCTACACACATGCAATTGAGCTTTTAAAGTGTTTATTCCTTATAAAATACTGCAATTGTGCATTTCATGAAACATACAAGCAAGGATCTAACACAGTCACTGGCTATGTATACCTGAAAGAACTGTCACATTATTTTTAGCATCTTTCAACAAGCTCCTGTACAATAATTTGCATGTCAAAATGCCTTATTTCAAAATTGTTAACTTCTTAGAGCCATTTATGTTCCCTAATGAAAGGTACTACTCGTGTTTTCCCAATATACAGAATTTTAAAAATTATAATCTTCAAAACGTCAGTTTAGTTTTGCAAGACAACTATATATAGGGCGTATGGGATTGACATTTTAAAATAATCATGAAAATTAATTACAAGTAGCTGCTTAAATATAGCTTTAGTACATAACTAGCACTTATTAATGTCCAATCAGAGGTTTCTGTACAGTCAATCACTTTCTAGCAATTAGTTAACATCTTATTCTGTTTTATTGTTTACAGGTTACTTCTTTTCATTTTAAATGCATGAGGCCAGCTTTAGGAAGTTCTGCATTTAAGACAGACACAGATATTTCTATCAGCAATGCTGGAGTTGAAAAAGGTCATTTTGTAAAATCAAGAATTTGTATTTGTCAGTAATGAAATTGCTATGATGCTTTCTTGTTGGAAGGCAGTGAACAGCAAGGTAATTTAATCTTCTGCCATTATAGGTGAGACACATACAGGTCTTTGAAAATATGTTTGCTACACAAAATGAATTTTTCTGGAAAAAAACTAAGGGATGCAGTAATAATTCATAATGAGAAAAACTCTTGTATCCTTAAGAATTAATCTTATTTCGTCTAATTTTATTAGCAGAACAAGCTTGTTTGCAGACATACATAAGTGCATTACTTTTGGATGCATACAAGTGGCAGGCATTTGAAAACATATTCTTACTCAAACATTCAACAGCTAGGCATGAAATCTTGAGAAGACAAACTCAGACTCAAAAGTGTACTTACTGTCAAAAAAAGCCCATAAGACCATTATGGGAAGATACCCTTTTAAAAAGTCCTTAAGTATTTCTTTTTAAACGTCCTTAAGTATTTAAAGCAACAATATCATGTTTGTTAACCACCACCTGGAAACTAGCTAGTTTTCTGTTTCCTTGTTTGTTTCAATATTCACACTATTGAAGCTGCTTCAGAACCTCACTGTGCTCTGGAACAATGCAAGCATCCATTGTTCTGTCTTTTTAATGATGCCTCTCACTTAAAAACTGAAATACGTGTTGGTCTGATTTCTGTTCTAGCCAGAGATGTCTTCAAGCAAGTTGGCACACACCAATCATTTTCAAAAACTAGGTGCCACATCATAAAGCCTACAGAAAGGCTTTTGAAGTCTTCAAAGGAAGTAGCTCTAGTTTCATTCCACTGTCCGTAAGACTCAAGGCATAAAATAGCCAAGTGAAGATCCCTGATATTTATCTTTGCTGATGGGTACTGCTCTATGCAAGCTTCTCCTAAGACATTGCTCCATAAAAGGACCAGCTTTTTGGAAGTAAAAACCCAGCCTCCCACAAAACCCATAGGAATTCCCACGTGGGCCCCATTTTGTTTGGGTTTAATGAAATTATCAGATTTGACTTTTTATTTCAGATTCATTGTTGTGCTAAAAATATCAAACTGGGACTGCAAGTCTAGATGATATTCTCACAGCTGGGCAAACTGTAGGTAGGAAGACAGCTGAAGACCTTAGAGAATTAATGGAGAAAAAGACCAAGAACTGTAAAAGTTGGCCATGTCCTTTAAGCATTGTATTTTGATTAATTCTTATCACAACATTTTTTTTTTCTCCAGTACCAGGAATATGTGATTTATAACTGGGAGAAGAGAAGGAGCAAAAGAAAAGAATAGGTAGTAAATAAGTTTTGTCCCTTGAAGATGAAGTGCATCATATCAATGCAAAGGTTAACAAACCTTAACAGTTTGTCTACCAGAGTGTGTTTTTAAAATATTAGGTGCTTAATGGTGTCCCTGAGAGTAGATTGCAAAATTGCATTCTGTTATAGAAAAAATGTTTTGCTGGCATCTGTAATAAGCTACCACCTGTAGATGATTCACAATATGATTCAACACCGCTTGTGCAAGGTGAACAGCACATCAGAATTACTCTGTAATCAGTTAATTGAATCCTTATTAAGCAATATATTGACTTTGTGTTGCTCTTTTGACCTATAAATCATTATTACGTAGTAATGATCCTTCTTTTCATACTTAATTGGTCTGCTCTATGTCTGCAGTTCTTAACTATTAGAGATCACTTAGGTATCCATTTTCTTGCTATTTATATCATCATTAAATATGATTGATACATAGCAGGTACCCAATTTAAACTGGGATTAAAAGTTTTCTCATTTTTTTGTCATTTTGTCTTCAGTTGGGTGTTACACATACACATTGCCTTAAAGAGGCACCACTTGAAATGTCTGGATTTGATCTAGGCAAGACAGCGGAAAGGCAAGTAGAAGTATTACTACCTCATTTTGCAAATAGGGAACCCCAAAAGATTAACTACTTTGCACTGGGTCTCAAACCTCAGACTTGTGAGATTCAGTTCCTTCATCATAAGACAAAGCCCCTTTGAAATTCTGAGTTTTCTGGCATTTGCTTCTTCACAATGTCAACTCCCATAAACCAGGAAGTTCAGGAAAGTTTAGTGGATTTTTTATTCCTTTTGATGGGGAAGGTGTTTGGGGGTTTGGTGTTTTTTTACTGTTGTGTGCAGTGAGTCATAACGCCCTGAACACGCTCTGGAGTAATATGAAACAAATGTTAAAGTCAGTGTCATAAGCATCATCCTCATCATCTAACATATTAATTATGTTTTAGGGTAGTGTTAGAGAGTAAGACAGAACTGCTGGAGTCCAGCCCTGATCCCACAGAATTTTTTTGCAGGATCAGACTCAAGCTGTGGAAAGTCAATTCATTTTCCTTTTCTCAACTTGGCAATATTGACATAAACCTTTTTCATAAGGACTAAGAGACAGACAAGACCTACTAATTGGGAGGGGGGGAAAGAGGAGGTCTTTCATTATCAGCACAAGCTGTGCTGCCTCATAAACAGTGAGTAATCAAATCTAATAAAGATAAACCCTTGAATTCCTGCTGCTCTACTGCAGCAACACACTGTGAAGGCTTCAGGCACTGATTTGGGGGAGACTGAATCCAAACATATGGAGGGATTGCCAACAGACATACAGGAGAAAAACAAAGCTGAACTCCTGCATCTCTATTTCCTGCTGCCTCTCTGCCGCCTTAGGCTGCAAAGCCATTTCAGATGCTGATTTTTAACACAGAAACAATGAAAAAACAGCCTTAAAAATGAGTCTTAGCATACAAAGAGATTCTCTTTAAAGAAGCCAGAGAATTTGGTATGGGGCAAAATGGGACCAGCAACTTAAGGCAGAGGCAAGTGTAAAGTGAGGATGATTAACTGCCTTTCCTCTACAGAAATTTTGAGATTTAGGGTTCAACTGCCAGAATTCCTGTATATATGCAAAAAATCGTATTTCTTGTGCTGAAACAACTTTTCCCTGAGAAACAGGGTATTTTTATACCATTTCTGTAAGACATAGACTGCATGATATGCTCCTAGATATGACTGGGGGCGACCTGATAACAAGTATTTTGAGAGCTGATATAGTTTCAAAATTTAATTTAACCATTTCTAAGTCCCTAACCATGACTGATGGAAGGAAGAAAAAAAGGAAGGAATTTCAAAAAGATGCAAGGAGGAGATAAATCAGGATAACTGTATGGGCCCTGCAATTCCATCTGTATTTTGATGGGAGTTGTAAAACCGGAAGTTGAATTATCAAAAAATTTGAAGAAAAGACAGAAACAGAACTAAAATGTTTGGGCATGGTCATGTATCTAATTGCACCAAAATATTGGAAAAAGTTTAGAATGACAAAAGTATGATTCAAGATGGATTACCCTATTCACAACGAAGCACTGAAGTAGATAATTTAGTAGATTGGGGGAGGCCTCCATCATTTGAGGTCTTCAGGATACACAGAACAAACATCTGACTGTAATGATACAAGGACAGTTAATCCTGCCTTCAGAAAGATGATCTGTTTCAAGGTTCCCTTGTCTCCGATTCACTAAGACACATTGTTTATTAAATGCACTCTTTTCAGAAAGGCGTGAACATATTTAGTGTTGTGCCATGACAAGGAGTCTAGCTACATGATGTGTTTAAGTGGGAACAGTTGTCTTCTCATTAAACTCAGCAGAGAAAGGAACTGCAAAATGGAGTTCTATTTCTGTTACCTATCCTTGTCTTCAGTTTTTCATGATCCATCAGCCTGTTCATGATGTTATATGAGCAGCAGCAACACAGGTCAAGTGCTTACAGTTCAACTTTGTAAACCTAATAACTAAATACCTGAGTATGAAGAGATATGCTTTTGTATAATACAAGGAGGGCTTCTCCACATGAAGAATTTCATGAGAGAAGTTAAAAATGGTGAAATACCACTACTTCAAATATTGTAAAGGACTTACAAGTGCCTTTTAAAATATCTTCAGAAATAGTCACTCACTGTTCTGTGATACTGAATAAGAGTCTCACAGTTGGCCAAAACAAATTTTAAGTGCAAAACCTGTTTTTTTCCATTACTGTAAGAAAAAAGTAAAAAGCCTTGGTGTTTGGGGTGTGGGGTTTTTGGTGTTTTTTTTTTTTGGGGGGGGGGGGGGGGTTTTTTTTTTTTTTTTCCCCACGAAAAAGCAAAGTATTGCCATGTTCTCTTTTTAAGTTAGATATGAAGATTTTATTTCCAAGCCTAATAAACCTCAACCTAATTAAATATAAGGGTAAGCAAATGAAGGAAGCAATGTTAGAAAAAAACCAAACTCTTGAATCTCAAACAAATTAAAATATCTATATTAAACTGGTTTCACTCATCCCTAAACACTGGTACCTACTTATCAAGTCTCTTTCTACTAAATACATCAAAGAAACTGGAGAACTGCCAAACCTAGATACACTAAAGCAGATATGCTTGACTATACTGAGACAAGAGACAGAGGATTTTGTGGGATTTTTGAAAGAGATTACATCCACTAATGCCACAGAAGAACATCATGATTTACATTATTACAGAGGAGTGCCAAATGAATTAGTAATCATCGAACATTTATTCTAAAGTGTCACAAGAAACTCTTTAGCAATCACCTACCAGAAAAGCACAAGTTCAAAAATTTGTCACATACAGAAAATGTCATAGTACGCAATGAAAAACTTTAAGTTATCTGCAGTGCAGTTAACCCTCTGCCAACCCACCACATTACAAACTTGAGCTCCATTCTACTTGCTACCCGTGATGTCCTGGAGACCAAAGCATACAACTGATGCAGCAGCTTGTATGATGTTGTTTGTTTAGCGGAGACAAGAAAGGGTGTGAATTATAGCTGAGTAGAAATGCCATCACCTTAGCAAATAAAAATAGATTCTCACCTGGCAGAAGTCTTGTTACCTGTCCTGGGATTTGACGTCTCTTTTTACTATAGGCTGTTATGAGTTTTGGATTGGATCACTCCTCATCTTTCATGTTGCCACAGGACGGCAAGGAAGGAAAGATTAATTAAGAGAGCTGAAAGAATGAGAGCAAAGGGAACATAAGGTAGCTCAGAAGCAAGTGCTTTGCTAGGAAAGAAGCTGCCAAGGCCCTGGGGGCATCAGTAGGCTTTGCTGTCCCTGCCCAACCCCTCCATGGCTCCCCCAACCCTGCCCATGACCCAGGACCCCATTTCAGCCTCCTGGGGCATGAGCCCCTGCCCCAGTGATGTTGCAGCAGGGCTGGTCTCCCGCTTCCCACAGCTCTGCCCATCCCCAGGGATGTACACGATGCCTGGGGCTGGGGCTGTCCACAGTGCCCCCCAGATGCACTGCTCCTGGCTGGAATGGTGGGACAGGTCCTGGCTACCAGGTCCTGCCCTGACAAACCCCATGGGAGGCCCTCACCACTTCAGGTTCTCAAGGAGTGCCTGTCCCCTGCAGTGCCCTGACAGAGATGAGAAAGGTGAGGGTTCAGGTTCTGTCTTGAAACCAGATTGAGATATTTTGTCCAGTTACTGTTCACATGATTAGTAAAAAGGAACAGAGACAAAGATTTGCACACTTGACTGTGAGCCCCAACATCTACTTCACACAATTGCACCGCCTTTTTCTCCTTTCTCTGTCCTCTTACCTTCAGTTCTCTGTTGCACTGTGGTTCAGCAACAGTATGTAAGAATTAAAGATGACCCTTTTCCCAAAGTCTACTGCACAATCTGCTGTATTTCCTTGTTTTCACAATTTCTTGCAGACAGTGTTAAGAGGGATGCTCACTGTTCTGGACCCTCACTTTACTCAGGCACTGCACAGTGCACAGAGAGCAGGGTGCCATGTGCTGAGACAGCTTGCTCTTTACTCTAAAAACATGTTTTCTAACATGACAGTAATATGTCAGTCAACGCTTTGGTCAAAACATGACCCAGTATTCAACATATCCTTTATCAGGTCTAGCCCAAAAAGTGTTGTTTCCCAGTAGAAGAACAAAGCACTGGGACGCAGATGTGCAGTTGGCATCAGTTGTTTTAGATCTGTTAAGGATAATGCTATAATGATCAAAGCAGGATATAACATTTGCCACCCCTCTCTGCTTGTTTTAGCTGTTCTGTCTTCAGTGGCCTCATTTTAAAAAGTCATTTCAGCATCTAGAGGAACTATGGATTCTAACTGTATTCCCAATTTTAGGTAAAGAAAGATCTGAAAAGAGCAATAGAAAGTTATAATCTGCATAATTCTTAAACTTGCATTTACATATGAAGGAATATATAGAGTATAGGGTCGTTGAATCAGTTTGGGGATAAATGTCTGGGCCTACATAAGTTCCTTTTCTGAACAAAATATTTGTATCTAAAATGTTTTAACACTGCATTTATTATTAGTGTAAAGCCTTGAACCTAAATACCACTGTTACTTGAATGCACAAATTCAAAAATACACAATCTGACTTACACGTTAGATATTTCAACTCAATCTTAAATTTTGATTCAACTCTTTCATGGTTAAAAATAATGGATTGCAAATAGACCTTTAAAATAATTCGATATGATATTATTAAACTTGTATCAAGTGGAAAATAAGAAAGTTAATCGAAGACATATGTATAAAGTACTTCACTCCTACATCATTATGGTCAAAGTCTTTTTAAGATGGGCCCCATTTCAGTCTGTAACTCTGTTTTCAACATAGTAATGAAAATAAGCTTCCGAGGAACAGCTATTCACTGGATGTATTGCCTATTTTAGAAACATTTGTCTGAAAGCCCTCACTGAATCCTGTACACCACCCTCAGACTGTAGCACAGTGCTGTGAGTTTTACAGTTCCAAAACAGAATTTGATGTGGCTGTTCCCACTAACTCAGACAGAAGCATCAGGGAAAAAAAATACCCAAGCACTAAGGTTAAGATTTAAGGAAAAACAATTTATTTTCAGATCAGATACCTGCTGCTTCCAATTTAGATATTGGATAAACTATCTGAAATGAAAGCAGCTGACTGAAATTGAGTGTTTTTCTAACTTCCTCTAATTAGAATCAGCTTGTTCAGTGCATCTCTAACCAGAATCACCTCTTCTTCTTTGCCCGAGCAGGGTGACTTGCCAAACGGGAAGTGTGAATATTGTCAAGCAACATCACAGCCTCCAGATAAGGAATGAAGGCTTTGAGAAGCTGTGAACACCCTCTGGGGAAGAAATTAGACTTGTGAACTTAGAGGGGTAAAAAAGGCGTACAAACGGTTTAAACAAGAACTGAAGACAGAGGTCAACAGGGATGTTTCCAACTGGAAATCACCTGCTGGGGAAAAAATTAGTTTTGAACACCCAACACAAATCAATGGAGTAGATGGGAAATGTTTTAAATTATTCATCTTTGTCAGGAAATCCTGGTTTCTATCTTTTGTGGGTCCTCAACTCAAAGTTTGTTACTGTGAAAGTATAAACTGAGATGAACTGTAGTCTAATAATACAACAAAAACATAATAACAGAAAAGAAAACATAATGCTTTTGAGCACCCATGTAGCCTGTATCCCATTTATGAAAGGGGCCTGTACTAAATGTGTGGTGAGAAAGCTTAAGAATAGCAAAAGCATAGATTGCTACTGTCTCTCACCACTTTTCTAGTTTCCAGCAGTCTGACATATAGAGCCGTTTTTTTATTTAAAAGCTGCATCTGCATTCTGTTTGATAGCCCTTGATTGATTCTTCTTCCATGAATTTGTCTAAGAGTTTTTCAAACCCATTTATACAGAGAGCCTCCACAGGAGCCTCTGGTGATGAGTTCCAGACTTTTCCTGCATGCTGTGTGAAAGAGCACTTCCTTTTCTTTGATTTATACCTGCAGCCTGACCATTTCATCTGATGCTCCACTAGACTGTTGTTGTAAGAAAAGGTGGATAATTGTTCCCTGTTACATTTCTCTATTCTACTCCACCATATCCCCCCTCAGCTGTTTTCCAAACTGAAGAGTCCTCATCTCTTGCAACTCTTTTCATACTGGACTATGTCTTGCTGAGATAGAGTTAACATTCTTCATAGCAGCGATACGGTGCTGTGTTTCAGATCTGTGACCAAAACAATGTTGATACACAATGATGTTTCAGCCGCTGCTGAACATTGTTTGCACAGTGCCAAGGCTTTCTCTGTTTCTCACTGTGCCCCCACAACGAGTAGACTGGGGATAGGCAAGAGGTTGGGAGCAGATACAGGCAAGACGGCTGAACCAAACTGGTCAGGGAGATATACCACACCATATTACGTCATGCTCAGCAATAAAATTGGGGGACAATTTTTCCTAAGACATAGGTCTTATGAGTCTGAGAGTGAACAGTGTCTGCACAATATGGTGTTAATTTCAGCAGTTAGAAGAGGACTAGCTAAGAAGCAAAGTTACTGAACAAAATTGGTCCTGTTTTACCTCAACCAGGACAGTAGCCATTGCTCAGAAACTGACTGAGCATTGGTTGGCTGGTGGCAAGTGATCACGTTTGCACCACTTGGTTTTTTTCCTTTTTTTTCCCTCCCTCCTTCACTTATTAAACTGTCTTTAACTCAACCCATGAGTTTTCTTGCTTTTGCCCTTCTGATTGTCTCCCCCATCCCACTGGGGTAGAGTAAGCAAGAGACTGGTTGGGGGCTTACCTTGCCAGTGAGGTCAACTTACTACACATATGCAAAGTGATCCATGTTTTTATCCATGGGTGCTCCATGTATTTTCTCATTTGCTGTATTCCATTTCATTATGTTGAGGATGATTTAAGTAAATAGAATGTTTTATATTGCAGAAAACCATTTAATCAAAGCAGTGGATTTTCTAAGACCAGGAACATCACCGAACGGTTTAAGTCTACACAACATAGGAGAATGGCAAAAGGTAACTCATTCCCCAGTTGAGCTATTGCCACATACCCTCCATAATTTTCTACCTACTAACTCCAGAGACAGGATTATACAAATAAGTAGCCCATTCTACACAGTGCAGTTGAATTTAAATACAGACAGGGATTTTCTTTCTCCATCCCAAGTTCCCTTTTTGTCATAGAATGGTTTCGATTCAAAAGGACCTTTAAAGACCACCTAGTTCCAGCCCCCTTGCCATGGGCAGGGACATCTTTCACTAGATCAAATTGCTCAAAGCCCCATCCAACCTGACCTTGAACACTTCCAGGGATGGGGCATCCACAGCTTCCCCGTCCAACTTGTTCCAGTGTCACCACCCTCATGGTAAAGAATTTTTCCTTCTATCTAATATAAATCTGCCCTCTTTTAGTTTAAAAAACTTACCGCTTTCCCTATCACTACATAATGGGAACAACACTAGATTAAAAACAAAATAACAGTCAGTGAGGAGGATTATGCCATGCAGAGAACAGCATTTACAGCATTTACACTAATGTGCACTATCTAGGATACAAATCATATTCAAAAGTAATATTTAATGCAAATCATGAGTAATATTTAGTGGAAATCAGCTAAACTTTCCCCTAGGATAAAAGCTTATGTGCTAAACAAAATTGCAATGACCTTTGTGATCTAGTTATTGCCAGGCTGGAATTCGGGCAAGCAAAAGCTAACATTTCAAGAAAAATCTGGTTTCAGAAAAGCTGTTAAATTTTGCACTTTAGAAAGGTGGGGAAGGGCAGTTAAAAAGACGTATCAAATCTGTAGTTTATACTTGATTTCCATCAACTTCTTCAGCATATATTATATTCTAAAACTATCATACGTAATATATGTGCATACATTCTTCGAGTTAACTATTAACTTTATATCATTGCACCTTTGCAAACATTTTACTTTAGTTCTTGGGTGCTCTTTTGAAGGACATTTCCCCATGCCTCCCATTCACGGAGCTTCAGTTCATCACAGGGTGGAGTGAAAAGGTCTTACAGTGTCTGGATTCCTTGCAGGTGACCTAAACAAAATTATATATATTTCTGGAGATTTTCTGTTCTCCGGTTGCTATTGGGCATTCAGTCCACAGGACCAGATTAGAGCTAATGAGAAGCAACTTCCATAGCACCTAAACACACATAGTGGGTGCACCACATCCTAGTCTCTCCCTAGATTCACTCCTACTACACTTGTTAATGTAGATATAGCCTACAAAGAAAGCTAAATGTAGAAACTCATATTGTGGAGAACATCTGTCGCTCATTTTAGTAGCCAGCCCAGCCAAACCATGACAGATATGTTGGTGAGATTCCCTTTCTGATGAAAGATTTTCCATTAGCAGTTGTTAAGTTGTTCCTCACCCGCAGTATTTACAAGGGTTCTTTCCTAAAACAGGCCTCCTATATACATAGACACTGGTATGTTCTCTAGTGCCTCTTAAGAAGACTGTTTCTTGAGCATTCTCTGCAAGCAACTCTTCAAATTCTGTTCTAGTCTTCAAACTTTGTCTTTAAGCTCAAGCTGCCATGTTTTATGGGCTTTCTTTTTCTTCTCATTTAGACAAGCTTTCAATTTTCTGTAATGCTGACCCTTCCTTATGATAGCTTCCCTAACTTTTCTATCAAGTCAGGCAGGTCCAGTAAAAACTGGACCTATTTTAGTTTGGGTTTGGGGTTTTTTTTTAACTTCTGTTTGTTTGTACGTTTTATATGACTATTACTAATAGCAGGCATTTATATAGTACTTTTCCTCAACAGATTTTAAAGTGCTTTAGGAAGGAGATAAATAACACTAGCTCTGCTCTTGAGGAAGTGAAACACAAGTAGTGAAATAGCTGCCTCTAAGCCTTTCAATAAACCACTAGAGAACCAGGAATAAAATCCTCCTCAGTCCCAATAGTCATTACATTGCATGCACCAATAGGGTGGAATACATATGCATGTTTACACATTGTAGTGAGCATCCAGCCAGCCATTTCAGCTTTGCTATGTGAGTCCTCTACAACCATACATGGATTAGTGGGCACTAACAACAATGTAGACAAACAGGAAAGTATATCTAGAATAGATTAACAAAAGCAATCTTGACTTTTAAATAATTAAATAAATAAATGCATACATAAATACATAAATACATAAATAAATAAAAGAAACAGTTGCTGCAAACTTCTTCCTGTGCTAATAAACAATGGACTGTAATGGCTAAGCCTGGGTGTTTTAATTTTCAGTACTGTGGCAGGACCATTTTCAGACTGGAACAGTTTCAGACTGGGACATGGTAAAGTCAACTTTACAGTGTTCCTTGATCCATAAAGGAAACTTTTGAAATATCATTCAAGGTGCAACCTTTAATTAAAAATAACCATAAGAGGCACCAAAAGGAGAAAGCATATGAAAGAGATTTATGCTGAATGACAAGCACTGACAGCAGACTGACCAAGGTACACTGAAGTGTGTTGAAATTCAATTTTAAAACAACTCGTTGGACCTCATTGTCTATTACATGAAGGCTTCTTCACACTGCTTGGCTGGAGAAACAGCCATAAGTTAAATAAGAATAAAACTTATTGGGACTAGATAATCCTTGTCACTATCACTTAGTGAAAGTGGTGCAGGTAATCACTGCAGTGTGAGACCTATTATAGCACAACTCCGGCTTGAATTTAAACAAGCAGCAGAGAAAAAGAAGACAAACTAAGAAGGAAGGAGAAAGGGATGTAGCAGGGAAGAAATTAATATTTAATGTTAAACAAAAAAAAAAAAAAAAAAAAGTAAAAGCTGGAAACAAAGAATTTGAAATACTACAGAGGTTCAAAAAGATATAGTAAACACATTTTCATTTTGATTTCAGCATGTTACTTGATATCACTGTATAAAATTTTGTGCAATAAACAAAGATTTTTTTTATTTCCTGAAATTATATTCTGTAGAGTCATAAGGTCAAACATGCAAGTAGGATGTCAGAACAAAAGGGAAATCTCTGCCAACTTCTTGTTTAAGGAAGCATGCAGTTTAGGTATAGTTGGTTTTGGTCCAACCCAAACTTAAAGAATTGCAATCTTTACAACAGGCCAGGCCATTTTTCTGGGCTAGGGGCTTCTGCAGAAGCTGTATTTCTAGGAGACTTTAGATTGCATGCTTCCTGAGATCATCAAGATCATTAGTATGTTACAGCTCTATTCTGACTTTTAAGAAATATGTATGTTCTTAAATCACATTCATTGGTAAGCGATAAATATTTTGAGCTTAAATTCTTTTGAAGACAAGACACTCATAGTTTTACCATCATTTACCATCATGCCCCCAAAAGACTGACACTATGAACTGTCTCAGGTATTCCGAGTATACCTGTAAGCAGATCACCCTCTCCTCTTCTATTTACATACAGCTCTTCCTGCTTGAATTGTTCCTAAATAATGTCGAAACAGCACTTATGGTATTCCCAACATGTTACAGACTTCTCTATGTCCTTTGTGTGTCTTTTATGACACTTTTTAAAACTATAGTTCAGGAGAAGAAAGTTGTGTGAATACCATAACCTCTTTAAATTGAACAAAGACCAGAACTAAATATTATTCTTGCTGCATCAGTCATGTTTGCGTAAACCAGAGCTGTGATAACAAGTTTTACTGTTAGCTTAGCAGTCTCACACTGCTAAGAGTATGCATAGTCATCATTTTTACTTCTTCCTAAAACAATTTTTCTTTCCATGAGGTCATTTACAATTGCCATTCTAAATTTCATTGCTTCTGTGAGCTCCTGTTCCTGAGAAATATAAACACTTACCTCATTGCAACAAGTGATAAACTACAGCATGATTTTAAAGTTTTGTATTTTAAACAAATACTTGGTATAAATCAAATCTTGGAGTTTAAATCCAATTCAGACTATGTATTATTGACTTTGAGACTTCATGGCAACAAAAATGCTTGACTGATAGATCAAAAGAATTATTCCTTTCTATTCTTGATCATGGCAGCTGTGCTGAGAGGAAACACCATAGCTGATGGGGCCCATGAGAGAAAGCTGTTACACTATTCTGTATTCATTACTGAACCTAATTACTCTCAGATTACAATGCAAAATGCATCTGCTTTAAATGACATTCTAGTAATAGACATGCAGAGTGAACCAAATAGCTCTTCCTAATGTCATACAAGTGATTTCTTCTTCAAGAGGGTGAATGGCATCGATATGCACATATATATTATTCACAACAATTTAACAGTTTAACACTAATTATTCACAGCAGTTGAATGGGTTCTTTTCCTGTATCCAATAATACCTCAACATTGTAAGTGACATCTGTATTACTGGATCCAGGAATGCATCCATGTTATCAGGGTCAGGCACTCCCACGACTACCCACTCCCAACCCAGTCTGAAAAACTGGTGGTGGCCCAGACTCTTCTTTCACTTCATCTCCACGGCTCCTGGTTTCCACACAAATAAAACACAAGCATGTAGGCTAGATGGGAGCAGCAGAGCACTTCAATGAAACGCCAGATCAGGGCAATGGAGGAACTGTGTTTCTTGCACCTGCCTGCAGGAGCGCTGCGACAAGAGGAGTGGATTCATCTGGGGAGTCCAGTAACTTAAAACAGAAATTGATCTAATTGCCACTTAGCAAGGTTGCTTCTGTTCTTGGGGTTTTTTTTCACTTTTTCTTTATAGTTATTGTTCCAGTTTGCCTAAAGTAACAATAACTTTCAAATTCCATTTTTAGAGCAATTTAGAATCTCTTACAGAATATTCAAGGGTCAGCTATTCTAATATTACATCAGCTGTGACAGAAAATAGAGGTTATATTTTTGGGAGGAAGCTTCATCTTTTTCTGTTTGTTTTTTTTTTTTTAATAGAAGGATTTCATGTCTCAAAGAAGGATCAAGAACAAGCAGCAAACAGTGTCCACATCAGAATTTTTAGTGTGGATCCCATAAGTTAATAAAAGCAATCTACTAGAAGAAATGTTTTTTGTGGATTAGAAGTTGTATGCTAAAGTTTAGCCTGCAGTGAATTTGTACTGATGAATTATAAACCACTCAAAATCGTAGAGTAAACAACCATAATGGAAATCCTGATTTCAGAAGTTTACTAGCATATGACAGAGCACCACTTTTCATTTGCATAGCTCTTCATTATTTTATTAAAATATTTTAATCGTGCTCTAAATAAACTTAGCCACTCTTAATACTAATATATTGCATGTTCTTTTTTTTTTTTTTTTGCCAGAAATATTTCTGCTTTAGATTAAAATTACCTAGGTTATTTCACCACAACTCTACAATAAATTGCATCTCGCTTCACACTGCTCACAGGACCTCTTCTCACTGAAAATATTATCCATTACTCCTTACTTACTACAAAAAGCCAGTGCAAACTTTCTGTGATTAACTGAGCATGGAGCTTGAGAAAGACTGCTTTAGTTTGGGTAACTCTAGAACCTCTAGGTAACATCAGCACAGGAGGTTCCTTATTTGCCTTTTTTTTGTTCTTGGCATCTGATCACTTCCACTTTCCTCTGCAATCCTGGATTTTAAAGATACAGTAATTCTTTAGTCCTTTCTAGTTGCACCAGTGAAAATGAGAGTAGTAAAACAGGAGAGGCAGAAAATTGGTTGTAAGACTTGAAAAGAGTGGGGAATGTTAAAATGGATGAATGCAAAAATAGTCAATATAAGACCAAAAGACTTCCACAGCACACGTTACTTTCAAAGGCAAATATAAGATGTTAATCTCTTGTCATACATTAGTAGTAACATGGGAATGCCTGAATGAAAAGAATGTTACAAATTACCAAACTTAGAACTAGATTTAGAAAAGAAAATTGAAAAATTTGAGATCAAATCCTTCTTCAGTTCAAATTATACTGACTTTAAACATGTCTGGAAATGCTGAAAAATTATTCTGTATGTATATTTGGATTACACAGGAGACATGGGTAGAAGCAGATGTTTTAGCAGAAAAATGAGTACTGAAAAGAACAGATAAATAACAGTTTTCACCATTTACAGAATTTAATACCATAATTCTCCCAGAAAGAAAAAAAAAAAAAAAGAGGAGGACACATGTCTGAAATGGGATTTTCAGCATTACTATTTGGCAGCAGAAAGTAAACAGATCTGACTGACAATAAAACCTTCTCAAGCAGTGCAATGTTGGGGAGAGAATGGGGGAGAACTGTATGGGATTTATGGGGTTTCACAGTAGAGAGGACTGTAAAAGGCAGTCTGTGATAAAACAATTCCAGAGGAACATACTTCTAAATGTACATGACATCTGACATTGCAGAAAGGATGTTAATTCTGAAGATGAAGACAGCATTGAAGTTGAAGAGGCACATAAAGGATTAAAATGTTTTAGAGAACATTTCCCAAGAGAAGCAAAACACTGGCTTTCCTATATATAATTCATCATCCCACCTAGTTATTTATAGCTATCATAGATATCTGGTATTCAAAACAGTCTGGATTGATTGTTGACTACGAAGCATGATTGCCTAGTGTAATGTCACATATTGCTTCATTGTTCCCCTGATTAAGAGCACTTGTTTGTTGAATATTTTTAAAGAATCCCCAAATTAATGCAATTGGAAGAAAACTGTCAAAAAACATTTTCAGAGTGTTTAGCTCTAGCAAACTCGGATGAATCAGGGAAAAGCAACTATTTATGCCACTAAAATTTTTTCAGTTCATTTTTAAGAATATAATTCAAGAAATTCTACATTTTAAAAACACACAAAAGAAGAAAAAAAACAAACAAACAAACAAACAAAAACAAACCTGCAGGGGAAAGGACGTAACATGAAGCTGTAAGAGAATCTATTTTTTTCCACTCTTGCTCTCATTCTCGAACCAGATTCTCTCTCACATCATTCATAACAATTAAAGGTGATATGGTGATATGTCAAGTTTGGCAGATATATGAGTGGATACGTGCGTATACATGATATAAAACAATGTGCTAATGGTGATGATAGCTGGTAATGAAGCACCATTATAGCATTTTAATGTGTCTTATCATTACTACTCCTGTTGACTTGGAAGTAAACAGTGTCTTCAAGAAACATAACCCAACTTGAGGTCTTGCTGCAGGCAGACATTTACCGCTGTATAGAAACAACTTGGCAATACAGGTGTTTCATCTCAGATTTACCAATAATTTGATAGTAGTCAAATAGTATTTGTGTTTAGGGAGCAAAGAGACAGAGCAGAGCCATCAGTTTTACCACTACAAAGGGGACTTAAAAGGGACTTTTACCTCTCCTTAGGTCCTAGTGCTTGCTGTAGTCTAAGCTTTCTTCCGTGCTGCCCATTGAGTGGATTCCAAGGCCATGTCTTCACCAGACACTCATTAAATTTGCAGATGACAGAAGACAGACTTTGTCTGCAGGCCAAAGAAAAAAAAATGTTTAAGTATCCTTCACTTTCTCCTATTTACAGAATAATAGGGCCAAACCTTGGTCATGCTCACTTAAACTGTGTCTTAGCCATTGACAGACAGATGCTGAAAAATTTGGGGAAAGGTTATAAACATGTAAAAAAAATTATATTTGTTTATTGTAAATTATGAAATGAAATAATATGATCTTCTTTTTTTGGTTTCCCTGAGTTTAGTAATCAGACTGCTACAGTTGCAGTTTATGTCTAATCATACATTTAGCTAAATTAGCAAAAAGAATCAGCAATTAGACAGTCAAAAGGAATCTCTGCATGCATCCAGCTATACAGTAGGAATTATTAGTAGAAAACCACATACTGAAATATTTGGATTAGCTTGAATTGCATGCAGTAAGGACCTTGAGAGAAAAGCACCCCGCAATCCCTGCTTTACCAGGGAGAGAGAAGACAAGTGCTGGAGGGAATTGATGATTGACAGATTAATTGTTTGTATAATTTTTGTATTTGTTTCCCAGATTTCACACATGTTCTACTAAATAAATCTCTGCCTCAGAGAAAGACTCTACCCTGGCTTCTCTTGAAGCTGAGAGTCATATGAAAGGGGGAACAAGAGGGCAGGTTATTAGTACTGCATCTGACTGATATAAATAGGAAAAGACAATTAAACAAGAAGAGTATTTATACTCCTCTCCTGGTACAGGTTAGCAGTAGCAAATATTCCTATTAAGAATGAGAACTGACGTCGTAGTGGAAATTATGAAACCTGTCCATCCTGCAACTGGTGTGTATCAAACTTTTGGTACACATTTGAAGTTCCAAAAGGTATCAGAATGGTATAGCTTTTTTGTCCACTGTAAAGCTCACATGACACCAGAATTAGGCTTTATGATTTGCTTTGGGCATAGTTAAACTTCCTCTCTGTCCACCAGACTCAAGCTGTAATTTTCACCCACAGCAGAATGAGTAGGACAGTGTATGTTCTTCCACTTTTCCTATACCAGAGCAGTGAGCAGGTAGGTTGAGAAGGTTATGTTTGAATTGTGACTGAAATCCAGCGCAGGTACTTTCCCAGAGGAGAAATCTAGTCCTCTAGTAAGCCATAGATAAATACAAAGTCAGCAGAAGTCTCTTAAGGATCCGTGATCACATCATATCAGCAGAGAGAAAATATTCCCCTTTAGGTCTCCTTTTGATATGTTTGAAGAGAGTTCATTGACTGAGTCAGGGCTGCTGTCCTCCATTCCCCATAACATGATAATAATTAAGCAAAGAAAGGTGGTCCTCACAATATGACCTTCTCTATGCTGCTTTAATACAGTTATATTCTAATTAAGCCACATTGCCCAAATCTCGCCTCTTTCCTGTGAAGCTAGGCCAGAGCTGATCTCAGCCTGAGGTGTTAGCTGTAGATATAATCTCAGTGAAGAGTACAGCTTTCACACAAGTTAATTGGTCAAGCTAGAAACTGGAAGTGAGATCCAAGGAGCAACTCGGCCATTGAGATTTCAGCACTGCAGTGCCCAGAACTTAGCCACCCAAATCTGAAGGGACTCTACTGGCCTGTAGGGAGAATATAGTCAGTACCCTATACAGTGCCCTCTACAGTCAGGTGCCCCGATTTAGGTTTCAGGATGACCAAAGCGTTGAATACTGGGAACAAGTGGTTCATCCATAATTCTGTTTCTCATTTTGTCTCAGTGTCACTACAGGAGTAAAAGGATTGACTTAGATACAAAAATCATCATGTATTTTGAGTACAGAGAGAAAAAATTACTTTCTTTTAAATCACTCCTATGACTAGTAACCACCTTTTGTATAATGAACTTGTTATCAAAAGTGTACTTTGTTAGCACAGTAGCCTGTGATGGGACCTGTTTTTACAGCTTTCCTGGAATGAAAGAAAGATTGCATCCATTGCTAAGATTTACTAAAATCCCTAAACTTTATCCCCATCATGTTAAATTGTTGGAGTAATTTTAATGTTTTATTTATTCAGAAACTTTTCTGACCAAATTTGCACAGTTATGTTTTGGGGTTTTTTTCCCCTCTCAGCTTTCTATTAGTTTTGTTACAAATCCTTTGTTACAAATCAGAGAAAGCACACTTCACAGAGAGCTAGCCTTGTGTTATCATAGAATCATAGAATCGTTATGGCTGGAAAAGACCTTTAAGATCATGGAGTCCAACCATTATCTAATTCTACTGGGCCCACTTCTAAACCATGTTCCTGAGCACCATATCTAGACAGCTTTTAAATACACCCAAGGATGGCGATTCAACCACTTCCCTGGGCAGCCTGTTCCAGTCTTTGATAACCCTTTCAGTGTAGAAGTTTCTCCTGGTATTTAACCTAAACCTCCCCTGGCGCAACTTCACGCCATTTCCTCTTGTCCTATCGGTTTTAACTTGCAAGAAGAGACCAACCCCCACCTCTCTGCAACGTCCTTTCAGGTACTTGTAGAGAGCAATAAGATCTCCCTTCAGCCTCCTTTTCTTCAGACTAAACAATCCCAGGTCCCTCAGCCGCTCCTTATAAGACTTGTTCTCCAGACCCCTCACCAGCTTTGTTGCCCTTCTCTGGACCCTCTCCAGCACCTCAATGTCCTTCTTAGACCACAACACACAAAATTGAACACAGTACTCAAGGTGCGGCCTCACCAGTGCTGAGTACAGGGGGACAATCACTTCTCTAGCCCTGCTGGCTACACTGTTCCTGATACAGTCCAGGATGCCATTGTCCTTCTTGGCCACCCGGGCACAGTGCTGGCTCATACTCAGCCAGCTGTCAATCAACACTCCCAGGTCCTTTTCTGCAAGGCAGCTTTTCAGCCACTCCTCCCCAAGCCTGTAGCATTATCTTCTATAAAAAGAAGGACTGAGGTAGATTTACTATTTCTTTCCCTCTAGGACAATGCAACATTTAAAATCAGCAAAGCTTTCAATACAGCCCCATAAAAATAAGCTTGATTAAATGTTTAATATTTCTAGATTCTAAAGCCAAGTCTGACCTTTTTGATCTTCATGTAACTTTTAGAGTATTTTCATGACATCTAAATAAAAAGAAACACTGGGAAACATTAGTGTGTCCTCTAAAACTTTGTTGATATATTTATTTTGCAGAGACCAGAAAATCTCAGTTAAAAGTAGCAAAGCATGAGCATTAACTGTACAAGCTTTCAAGTATCTCCCAAAGAGGCTCAGTGTCATAAGAAGAGTGTAGGAAGTTGATTAGGAGCTAGACCAAAACTCTGTAAAGAAAAGCAGTCTGAAAACAGGTCCCAGCCACCAACTGGTGGCCAGGGCTTAACACAACCAAGAAGCAGACAGTTGTGCTGTAGAGTATAACACCTGATCATGTTCGATGTGCTAACATGGTCGGTTTGAATCCCCACTGTGGTTCCTGAAGGAGCTGGTGCTGCTGTATCAAACCGAAGGAGCAGTGCTGGTGCACAGCTCGGGATCGGCCCTGGCTTGCTGCATTCTGCGCTCTGAAGCCACACGCAGCACAGGAGCTTACAGAAGGGGCAGCATCTGCTCCCCTAGCAGGTCTGTGGTAAAATCTAACATTTTAACTCTGTTATTTTATACACACACAAACACATTTATTATAAATATACATATAAATATACATTATGCTCATTTCCATCTCGTTGACTCTTTTTTTAAATAATGGCTTTGGCTCGCTAATAAATGTGATTAATTTTTGTAAGATACTGCAGCATTTTGAATACACGCGCATATGTTGAACAAATACCAACAAATATAATGCTCTTCAGCATAAGGGGGAGCAACTCCATGTTCACTTGTCACAGCGGCTGGGCTACCCACCAGTCCCATTGGGGTTAGGAACAATAACAGACCTCATTTCTCTTCTTTCTTGATCCAAACTTTCTTTTGCTCTATTTCATCTCTGTAACTTTGAGAACTTAACAGAAAAATGTCTTTACTACAGCTGTGACTGAGCCCATAGAATGCTATCTTTGTTTTTCCTTCATTTGAGATCTAGGGCTGATCCTGACAGACACTGGAAATTAATTTCATGCAAGTTGCTTTAGAAACCCTTCAAAAGGCTTTACCTTCCACAGGATCACACCTTCCATGCCCAAACTTTGAGAAGAAATGTCTCTTTCCGAGAAATCCCCCCCAGACCATTTTTAGACATATTTTTCATTAGCAGTGAGCTCATTTCCTGTCTAGTGATTGTTATGAACCTTTTGCAGCACACTTGTTACAAGATCAGCTGCAGTTCTCCTGTCAGCTCAGTAAAGAGGTGATGTGTTGTTGGGAGCCAGAGGTACAGCCTACGAGACAGACCGCAAATCAGAGCTCTGCTCCCTGTCATCTGTGTAAGCAGGGCAAAGGCTAGGGAGGGGGGAGATTAAGCCAGGATATGCAGGCCCTGATTTAGTTTTATATTTATACATGTTTCATGCTAGTAACTTATATGATAGAATGTTTATGCTTCAGTATTTATGTGCGCTATGTCAGCTAAATTAGGGGTCCAATAGATCTAGGTTAAAATAAGTAAGCACAACACAGCATGATGAAATAAGCTGCTGTTCTAAAGCGTCTGATGTCAGCTTGATGTGGAAGGCTTCATAAATAAAGTAATTACTTAATCCTTTGCTATATGGAATTTTTAACCTGTTACTTGAATGTACATACCTTACTTGTATATCTTTTGAAAGACATTATACCTTTACACCACATAAAATAGAGACATTCAAAGTGACACAAAAGAGCTTAAAAAAAAATGTTTTAAAAGGCTAAGGTCAAAAGATAAATATGATTGCAGTTCTACACAGTAAAAGATGTAATGGATATTAGCACTCTACTTTATTATAGTGAAATATTGGTATCTAAGGTATCAGCACAGACCTGACGGAGGTGACACAGGACTCAGGGTGTATCTGTCCCTTGCTAGGCCCCATCAAGAACTGGATGCTGGGCCGTTACCTAAGAGGACAGCAGAAAGCTACTTTAGGCATGTAAATATCTTTGCTAGATGAAGTGAAACCCACTTCCTTTGTCTGCTCCAAATTTGTATTCCAGAGGCAACAGCAAGCAAGAACAAAGTAAAATAACAACAGCTAAACAAACAAAAAAACAAACAAACAACTATTCTTCCAGGGAGATGGAAAAAAAAAAGCAAAACCAAAAAAGAAAATAAAAAATAAACAAACAAAAAAACAAAACAAAACAAAACAGAAGCAAGTTTGAAGACTACACACCTTAGTTTCAAGACTGTAATATGAACCAGCTCATCCTGTTGCTGCCAGGGTAATGCGTAACTCACAGAAGGACTTGCCCTGGATTTCCTGAATTTCTGGAGAGGACTGCTATGACTGCTGAGTTGCTCACAGCAGATACATTTTAGACCAATCCCACTTAAGTCAAATTTTTGAGCACTTTTAAATCTTTAGAATAAAAGACAGTGAAGTAGAACATATGAATACTAAAATGCTGTATGGAGTATTGGTATGAATGTTATTGTGATCTAGAGAAAACAAGTGGTTTGAATATAATAAGATTAGCTGGGAATTCTTAGGTAAGTTTGAGCAAAAAGTTTTATTTCTATTCTTGAAGAAATTAAGAATCTATTTCATTCAATTTATTCTCTTTAAAGTAATATTAATTTATTAAAAGGAGAGAAAGGTTTTTCCTACAAAAAAAATGTAAAAATCATTCATCTATAGAATCACAAAATGAATCACAGAAGTTTTGAAGTTGGAAAGGACCTGACAAGATTGACTATTGAACCTCCTGCTCAAAACAGGGTCAGCTAGAGCAGGTTGCTCAGTGCCATGCCCAGTTGAGATTTGTATGTCTCCAAGGATGGAGACTATACATCATCTCTGGGCAGTGTCTTCCAATGTTGGATCACTCTCTGTCCTGGTTTGAGATAAAAAAAGACCAATTTTCTGTTCAGTAACTTTACTTTTCAGTTAAGCCTCTTCTAACTACTGAAAATAACAGTGTATTGTGCAGACACTGTTCACTCTGAGAGTGATAAGACTTATGTTTATAGCTCATCCCAAGGGATGGTCTGCAGAGAGGCTTGGGTTTAGACCAATCTACCCTGATCTCTCTGGAAAGCCTCTCTACCCTCCAGGGAGTCCACAGCTCCTCCTACTTTACTATCTTCAGAAAACTTACTGAAGGTACATTCAGCTCCTGCATACAGATCATTTAGAAAAACATTCAAGAGCACTGCCCCTACAATTGAGCCCTGGGGAACCCAACTGGTGACTGGTGCCAACCTGACGGAACCCCAATTACTATAACTCTTTGAGCCCGACCCATCAGCCAGTTAGGGTTGCAGTTGGACTCAAGGGTCTCAAGGGTCTTTAGCGACCTGAATGATTCTGTGATTCTATGACTTAATTTAAGGTTGCCCGGCGTGCAGTCAGGGGCTGGACTCCATGATCCTCGTGAGTCCCTTCCCACCCAGGATATTCTGTGATTACGAGATTGCCACTGGCAGGCAAATGAGAATCAATCCAAAACGCAGCACCACGGCAGCTCCCCTGAAAAAAATTAACTCCGTCCCGGCCTGAACCAGTACCCGAGGGCAGCCGAGAGTCACTGGGCCAGGCTGGGGCCTGCCGCTGGGCATGCCTGTGATGCGCTCCGGCGCCTGTGACATCACAGGCGCGCGTCACAGTGGGGGTGGCTATAAAGGGCGCCAGCAGGCAGCGCTGCCCCAGTACGGCTTGGGCCAGCGGTGAGTGCGCAGGCGGGGGGAGGCTGGGCTGGATGAGGGCCAGGGCAGAAACGCGCGCCCCCGGGGGGGTGGGTTCTCACCCGGCATCGAGGGCCCCTCGCTGCTCGCGGCAGCGCCTTGGGCCGGGCACAGTGCCGTCGCCGCCAGCACTGATCCCCTTCTCTCCCTCCTCCTGCAGACCATGGTTCCCATAGTGTTGCTCGCCCTGGCTCTGCAGAGCATCTTCCAGCGCCGGCAGACTCTCAGTGGTGAGCTGGAAGAGGAGACGCGCCAGCGCACGCAGCAGCGTGTGGACTTCCTCAGCCAGCAGATGAGTTGGCTGCTGCAGGAGGTGGAGCAGAGCCACTCTGCCTGGGGAGCCCTGCTCTTTGCTGCCTTGCAGCGGTGGCAGTTCTGGGCGGTCGCTGCACTCCTGGTGCTGCTCTTCAGGCTCTGCTGGTGGCTCCGGAAAAGGAGCTGCCGGCCAGCCAGCAGCAGCAAGGAGGGCACTACCAGGCACAAGACCCATACTGGAGAGCAAGAAGAAAAACCCCGTCTTGCCCAGCATGTGTGCACCGTTTCAGCTGACCGCCTCCTGGACCTCTCTGAATCCTTCACCATGGTGGAGGAGCTGATGGATGAACTTCTGCGCATCTGCGGAAAGCTGTCCAGGAATAGTTTCATGCCACGACTGAAGCCAGTCATCGGGGTGAGCAGCGCCTTAGGATGCTGGAGTCCTGGTGAGGAGGATGCCATCTACCACCTACTCTTGCCCCTGAACCCCCCCCGCGGGCATACCTTCCACGTGGACCTGGGCACCGCCACCAAAGACATGCCAGCAAGGAACACCAGCCTCCGCGTGGATCTGCAGTGCACCTGCATGAGGGAGCCACTGGAGGAGGACATGCTGTGCTTCCTCCACCACCCCCATGAGGAGCTGAGGAAAAAACAGGGTCCCAGCCTCCTACGCACCCTTTGCACTGGCCCCTACCTTGACATCAACAAAACCGCCCGCTGGTTGCAGGTAGTGGTAAAAGAAGCCTGGGCCATGTTGCCTCAGTCCAAGTTCTGCCAGCTAACGGTGCTGCCGTCCAGGCACTCCTGCAAGCTCCGGCTGACGCACGCTTCCGGTAGTACCATCCTGATTGACATGATGTTTGGAGTGAAGCAAGGTGACTCGTACACCTTCCTGAGCACCGACTAGGCAGAGGCTACTGGTACCAGCAGCAGAGACTCCCATTACCCCCTGGACAGATCCCGTCCTCCCTCTTCTGACTCCTTTCCCTCGGAGAGTTTTACCATATACAAAGATGACAATAAACCACTTGTTTAACACACAGACGCTGCGTCTCTCCGTGTCTGCGCATCACTTTGCTGGGCAACATGGGCACAGGGTGCTGACAGCTCAGCTGCCACAGAGTCAGGGAGCATTTTGCAGAAGAGGCATTCCTGAATGCTGCCTTTGCTTCAGGCTTTACTGCTAAGGCCGGCCCTCATGAATCCCAGACCCTGGAGGTAAGAGAGAGAGTCTGGACAAAGGAAGACTTTCCCTTGGCCAAGGAGGATTGGCTTAGAGATCATTTAGGCACACTTGACACCCACAAATCCATGGGCCCTGATGGGATGTACCTGCAAGCGCAGGGGGAGGTGGCAGATGTTATTGCGAAGCCGCTCTCCATCATCTTTGAAAGGTCAAGGAGAACAGGAGAGGTGCCTGCAGACTGGAGGAAAGCCAGTGTCCCACCAGTCTTGAAAAAGGGCAAGAAAGAGGACCCTGGAAACTGCAGGCCAGTCAGCCTCACCTCCATCCCTGGCAAAGCAACGGAACAGCTCATTCTGGATGTCATCTGTAAGCATGTGGAGGAAAAGAAGGTTATCGGGAGTGCTCAGCATGGATTCACCAAGGGGGAACCATTCTATGATGGCATGACTGGCTGTGTAGATGAGGGCAGAGCAGTGGACATTGGCTACCTCGCCCTGAGGCAGACACTGTCTCCCATAGCATCCTTAGGGAAGCTTAGGAAGCGTGGGTTAGATGAGTGGAGAGTGAGGCGGATTGAGAACTGGCTGAGTGGCAGAGCTCAGAGGATCAGCGTCGCAGGGTCTAGTAGGAGGTCTGTAACTAGCGGTGTTCCTCAGGGGTCATTACTCATTCTAGTCGTCTTCAATATATTCATCAATCACATGGGTGAGGGGGCAGAGTGTACCCTGGGCAAGTTTGCTGATGACACAACACAGGGAGGAGAGGCTGACACACCAGAAGGCTGTGCCGCCATTCAGTGAGACCTGTCCAGGCTGGAGAGGTGGGCGGAGGGGAACCTAATGAAGTTCAACACGGACAAGTGTAGGGTCCTGCACCTCGGGAGGAATAACCCCATGCACCGGTACAGGTTAGGGGCTGACCTGCTGGAGAGCAGCTCTGCAGAGAGGGACCTGGGAGTCCTGGTGGTGTCCTGGTTTGAGGTAAAACAGAACCATTTTTCTGTTCAGTAACTTTACTTTTCAGTTAAGCCTCTTCTAACTCCAGAAATTAACAGCGTATTGTGCAGGCACTGGTCGCTCTCAGAGTGATAAGACCTGATGTTTATAGCTGATGCCAAGGGATGGTCTGCAGAGAGGCTCGGGGTTAGACTCACTGCTCTAACACCCAAGGGCAGCCAACTTCGTTATTTGCCCGTTGGAGGGTCAGAAGCGGAAAAGCATAGAGGGGTCACACCTGCAAGGAGGAGCGGACAGGACAGGTGACCCAAAACTGACCAACAGGGTATTCCATCCCATCTGCCTCATGCTCAGTATAAAAGCTGAGGGATCAAAGGGTCAGCTCGCTCTTTCTTCAATGGCCGGCATCCGAGGAGGACTCTCTCTGTTCATCTGCCTTTGCTCCCGATCCTGAATCCAGATCTGGAACCCAGTTCCCATCCGCCACTGAGTCCAGCCTGGGACTGCCCCAGTGCCAGCCGGTGACATGATTGTCATACTAGGACCTTGATACAGTTTTGTACTTATTTCATTCTTTTCTTTTCATTTTATGATTAATATTTCATTAAAGTAGTTTAGTTCCGTTAGTCTCTCTCTCCTGCCTCTCTTTTAAGAAAGCTAGGGGAAAGCATCTGTCATTCCACCTGAGTGGCCAATCCAGCCCAATCTATGACACTCTCACATCTCATTAGGTTGTGATTATGAACACTGAGTATGCTCACTCATTATTTTTAAAAGGAATTTACCATATTTCAATTTGTGTCCTTTGCCTCTTGTCCTTTTACTAGGTGCCACCAAGAAGAATCCAACTCTTTCTCACACACACACACACCCCCACACACACCCACCCACACCCNAACTATCTTCATGGCCCGTCACTGGACTTGATCCAGTAAGTTTACATCTTACTTGTACTGGGAGCCCAGAACTGGACCCAACAATCCAGACATGTTTCACAAGGGCAGATTAGAAGGATCATGAACTCTGACCTGCTGACAACACTCAAACTAAAGTACCCCGGTATGGTGGAAGCAGTCGGTATTTAAATACAATTTTTATTTTCCAGGTATGTATTGGTATTTTGGGCATATTGCTGTCTGTTAACTTCCCTGTTATATTAATAAGCTAATGGGCATAAAAGGGAAAGAAAAATGCCATAATGAAAAAAGCTTCTATCCATAGGAGATGACCACAGATAATGGACTACTCACATTTGTGAATGCTATAGTAGGAACAGGCAGGATTTATATGTGCAAAACTAATTGTTGACAGGTATTGTGAAACAATATTGTGGACCAAGAGCATTACTAGCAAAGAGTAAGCAGAATAATAAATTATAACTATATCTGATTTTGACTGTATAAATTGTAGCTTGACATCCCTATCCACTCCATCTTTTATATCCATAGTATAAATTTATCTTCCAGACATATAATTGAGGCATTATTATTTCTGAAGAAAGAGAGACTTCTTGCTTCTGCCTTTTCCTTTTGAGCTGTCGTTTCATTTTAAGAAACCATGAAGAGTTGTAAGTAAGGTGTTTCTCTTCCTGATTGTTTGGAAAACATTACAGCAAATATCACATAATTTACTGTAACAATGTGCTCATATATTTACAACTCTATTTGACATACTACAAACTCTTTCTTAAGACAAGGAACATATTCTTAATCCTAAGAGGTGAACAAATTGTAGTAATTATATCAAAACATTAAGAACAATTATTTTGGTATAGGATTTGTGGTTTGGGAGGTTTTTTTCTCTTATTTTGCTGTTGAGTTTTTTTTCTTAATGGCTCTTCATCTTTAATTTTGCTATGCTTGTAGGCAATTGTATCCACCTGTTTCATCAGATAAGAGAAATAAATGGCAAGCAGGTCCTGAAAAGAAGGGAGGATATGTAAGGCAACACACAAGAATCTCCCACATCTTAAACCTTTCTGACTTGTCAGCAGCAGGGAGATAGAAGCTGGATGTACTGTAAGGCATCACAGTAACTGAATCTGTAATAGCCATTTCCATTAGTCAGACTGCTCTCCTTTTCCATAGTGCCAAAGGAACTGCTGCTCCCTGGAAGATGCTGAGAATCACCCTGTTCACTTGTTGTGTGCACCTTTTTTTTTTTTTTTCTCTTCTATTGGAGCTGACCTGGCTAGAAACGAATGATGTGCTTTGCCATTCCACAACATCACAGAGGTACAGTCAGGTTAAACAAGAGGTAGACCAAGACATTCAAATAATGAACTTATAGAAATGTTTCACTGTCGCCATTTGCCATGCAAATAAAAATCCAACTTTTGGGACTGAAAGATTTGAAATTTCCCCAGTGGACGTGTCTACATACAAAAGGGCAACACTAAACTATATGCTATAGAACAAACAGCCTACAAGCTCTGCCTTTTTATTTTAATATAACTGTGGGTAAACCACGTATGTTACCACCACCAAAAATAAGTCACACTACTTTCTTCCTTACAACACGAGATTCTGCAGTATAATGTCTTTGCCTTGGTTCTCTCCCCTTACTTCTTTTTCCAGAGGGTTCTAATTCCCAGCCAATTAATACTGAATATAAGAATTATCTTAATAGCAGGATAATTTGTAAAGTGCTTTGAAATTCAGTGTAAAGCATTTAATAAGGCTAATGTTCTTTTCTCACTTAAAAAAAAAAAAAAGCATAAGTTTCCTTCCAATTACTTTCCCTATGAGCAGTTCACTTTTTAAAGATTTTTTAATTATAGGTGTACAATGAAAATAAAATTAGCAGGTATTTTTAGGGAAAAGTAGTTGTAACGCATACCTTATTAGTCTAAGTGACATCAGAGATTCCCTAGTGTTTGAAAACCTCTCATAGAAGATTTCTGAATTTGGCATTATATTATTACTGTTTTTACTGCTATGAAAAGAATAGTTCTCCCTCTTTTGTTCTCTACTCTCCTTTCAGTTGTTTATCTGGAAATTATACTTCATAAGGATATTTACTAACTATTGGAGAGAAGCAAAACAAAACAAAATAGACCTTTTTCCAAAATTGTATTAATGATTTCATAGTCATTCTGTTTCTTCAGAAGAAGAAGCAAATGCTTCATTTAAAGTTGATCCCGCACACAAATGGCATTATTTATAAACCACATATTATAGCATCAGCCTCTTGGCACACAGTGATACAAGTATGATTGTAACTGCATGTGCACATTTTTCTTGAAAAGTCTGCTCTGGATTTCACTCCACAAACTCTACAGATCTGAGTATTTGTTGTTCTTTGCAGCAGTACTGTTTCCACATCAGTTCTGGGCCCCTTAGATGTATTTTTAGCTTGGGAATTTCCCAGGGATTCCCAACTAAAACATAGTCCAGATTCAGAAAATTATTGAAATATGAATTTAATTATATATTTAAAAGCTGATTTGACTTTGCTTTAGTGATAATAAATGTTAATAACAATTCCTGATTATCATTTCAATAAGTGATCATATATTTATCTTTTTTATTATTAATTTTAAATAGCTTTCCAGCTGCTGCTTAAGATGCAGTCTCTACTAAAAATTTATGCCCTCTCTCTCAGAAGGTGGAGACACATGCAGTGTGCTCATCAGCCTGCAAAACTGAAGCAACAGGCATCTCCAACAGAGGAAAAATAAGTGAATGGCTGAGGAGAGGACAGGAAAGCCTCTTGCTTCTGTTTTGCCCTCTGATTGCATGCCAGCAAGGTGCATTTTCCTGATAGAAGTGATACACTTGCACAGCCATATGGCTCTTGGTACTCAGTTCTGCCTTGAACTTAAGTCTGCCATCACCTTTTCTTCCAGTGAACATTAAATCTAATCCTCTTGCAATGTGAGGAGGGAGATGATGCTATGATCTAGTCTAGCTAACTAAAAATCTCAGTGGAAAGATCTAGTAAGCAGATGGAAATTCTGCCCAGAGCATCCATAAATAATGATCACTCTTTAAGAATTATTTTTTTCAGTCACAGTGGGGAACAAACCTGAAGGAACCTGACAAACATAAAACTGGAGAACCTAATTTATTCTTCAGTACTTTCTTTTCCACTTATTTCCTTATGCCCTTATGTAGTTTTGACCTGTCAGACTATGGAAAGAAGTAAAGCGATGCCAATCTGCAGTCAACATGCTGGAGGGAAGGGTTGCCATCCAGAGGGAGCTGGACAGGCTTGAGAGGTGGGCCTGTGCAAACCTCATGAAATTCAACAAGGCCAAGTACAAGGTCCTGCACCTGGGTCAGGCCAATCCCAAGCACAAATACAGGCTGGGTGGAGAATGGATTGAGAGCAGCCCTGAGGAGAAGGACTAGGGGGTGTTGGTTGATGAGAAGCTCAACATGAGTTGGCAATGTGCGCTTGCAGCCCAGAAAGCCAACCATATCCTGGGCTGCATCAGAAGAAGCGTGGCCAGCAGGTCAAGGGAGGTGATTCTGCCCCTCTACTCCACTCTGGTGAGAACCCACCTGGAGTACTGCATCAAGCTCCAGGGCTCCCAACATAAGAAGGACGTGGACCTGTTGGAGCGAGTCCAGAGGAAAGCCATAAAAATGATCAGAGGGCTGGACCACATCTGCTCTCCTATGAAGACAGGTTGAAAGAGTTGGGTTTGTTCAGCCTGGAGAAGAGAAGACTCTGGGGAGACTTTATAGCAGCCTTCCTATAGGCTACAGGGGGGCCTACAGGAAAGATAGGGAGGGACACTTTATGAGGCAGTGTAGCAATAGCATGAGGAGTAATGGTTTTAAACTGAAAGAGGGTAGATTTAGATTAGATATTAGGAAGAAATTTTTTACTGTGAGGGTGGTGAGACACTGGAACAAACTGCCCAGAGAAGTTGCGGAGGCCCCATCCCTTGAGGTATTCAAGGTGAGGTTGGATGGGCCTTTGAGCAACCTGGTCTAGTGGAAGGTGTCCCTGCCCATGGCAAAGGGGTTGGAACTAGGTGGTCTTTAAGGTCCCTTCCAAATCAAACCATTCTGTGATTCTATGATTCTCTGAATTTTGTCAGGAAACCAGGATGGACCTTCAAAAACTCAAGGCACCTTCAAAAACTCAGACCAAGTTTGTTCAGTTTCTCAGGTGAAAAGATTTACTTGTGATCTCCAAAGGATTAGTAAAGCATAGCTCTTGCTTTTTCAAAGCATAGCTACTGTGCCATTTTAGCTGGACAATCTTAAGATTGTTCAACAAGAGGAATCCAAAAAGACTAACAGAAGGTACTCAAGGAACGTAACAGCCACAACACAACTGAGTGTGTCACTACCAGTGGGGAAAAATCAGTCAGGCAAAAAATACATTAAGGGCATAAAAAGATCAGAGGTATAGTATAATTCATAAGGCAGTGTTGTAAAGACAGATCTCACTTCAGGTTGTTTACTAAGAGCTCCTACATAGGATAAGAGAGGTGGCTATCTTTGTCCTGTTTACTGGTAGTATGGGCCTCCTAGCTGGAGGATTCGGGCTCATTTTGGTTACTTTCCTCTTAAGAATGATGCTGGCAAGCTGCAGAATCCAGAGAGAAGAACTGGTAAAAATATGGGGATGTAAAGAGTTTTAGAAAACTTGACTTAGGAGAAAAAATAGAATGTGTTTAGTCCAAAAAAAGAATGGGCTGGATAATATGAAACATAACTGTCTTCCATTACTTAAAAAGCAGTTATATAAAGGGAGATGAACATTTGTTCTTTGCATATATACGGGGAAGGGTAAGAAGGAATCAGCAAAGACTTCAGTTTTAGAGCAGTAAAAATGTTCTAATGAAGAGTAATGAGGCACTTCAGCAGGCTACCCAAGGATGTGATGAACCATTCTTCACTGTTTTTAGGAACAGATTAGGCAAGCATATGGTAGCTTTACATGACCCAGCTTCAGTGCAATGGATTGAATGAAATGCCTTGAACTCTGGAGATTCTTTCTGACAACATATATCTATGATCCTTTCCTCTTTTTGTGTTACCCTGAAATGTACTTTCAAAACATCGCAGTGATTAAATTTCTTTGAAAAGGGATAGTAGCAGTCAGCATACAACGCCAGGTTAATTTTGCAAATAACACAAGCTAAAGTATTCTCTTATGCTTGCTCTGTAATACATTAAATGATTCCTTCATTTGCAGTATATCAGGAAGGAAGGCTTTCAATACCATACAATCACCTAAGGCATATCTCCACCACAATGCCCCTTTTTTCCTCTTAACTGCAACAAGAAAGGATTTTAATCAAATATCCTTAAAAAGAGCTCTGATGAGTAAAATGAATATATTTAAATATAGCAGAAGCAAGCATGATTAAGTGCATAAAGAATTGAGGTTAAAAGTGGCTACAATAAAAGGTTGAGTAAAAATTAATTTTAGCATACGCTTTGTATAATACTGCATAAGCTATTCTTTTGTTTCGTTGCCTCTTTTTTTTGGGCCTTAATTTTCAGTTAGTCACTGGCTTACATCTTATCTCACACCATAATGGCAGAAATTAATGGGATAAAAGTACTCCATTCAAAGACAAATTATCATTTCACTGATCTACTTCACTGAGTGCAAATTCCCTCTGCTCCCATTAAAAGCTTTAGAGCAGTAGAAAAATGCTAGTTAACTAAAATTGTGTTTCTTTTCTTAGACCATAAAATTTTCATTTATTCTGTCTGTAATACCCTTGTGTAAATACAGTAATTTTGAAGCCTTTCAGTATAGTGTGATACATATTTTGGCATTGTTGCATGTCTGGATTTCTTCCATGGTACTTTAATTTTGTGGTTCAGTGAGCAAAACTAAGAGTTCTCCTGAAGGGCCTGTGCTTAAAACAGTCAGGGGCGTGTTGCCTGCTGAAGCAGTCAATCTTTCCCCTTGACGACAGTGTCCATCCAGTGTTTGTATGAACTGCATGTTCGTTTAAATTTGCATCGGTTCTTAGCAGCAACTTCTTTCAGACAAATAACAAGCTGTAGTAGACAGCTAGACAAGGGAAAAACTTTTTAAGGATATGATACAAAATTGTGATGTCTGTTGGAAAACAAGGGTTTTCAACATTTGGAGAGGAAGTTACAATTAAAAAAAACCCACTGAGATATGTCTTCAGCTGTTTGAGGTTGAAGCACCTCTAAAATGAGAAAAGAGATAATCTTTGTGAGTTGTTAAATCTTGAAAGTAAACATCGAGATTTCCTTTGAAGGAACAGAACTGCTAGAACTTTAGTTGGTTTCAGTGAACTTTTGCCTGACTAAGTCTGATATGACAATGACGATAAGGCTTTTAAGTTTTTCTTTCCTGAATAGCTAGAACACTGGAGGCTGTAGCACTGACCAAGGCTGGCAGAGCAAAACCATGCACAGAGCCTTTACCTTTTCTATGCAACTCATCACAACCAAGGTGCCTTGAAAAGTTACAGAGTGAATTGCTAGGCCAAACTGTCAAAGACAGTTTTAGCGCAGAGAAGAATAAGGATATTATTCAGTCATTCTTGGTGGCCCTGGAAATGTAGCCACTTATCAAAAACAAGAGCTTGAGATTAGGGAATTCTGTGGGAACAAAGGAAAACCAAAGATCCTAACACAGACAGTGTCTCAGCTGTTGCAGGCCCAACAACAAAACAAAAAATCCATTGGACTAAGTCCATTTGCAGTGAAGTTCTTTCATTCCACCCCTATAGGTAGAATGAAATCAAGTCTACAATTACCTTGATTTAATTAATACAGTACCCTTAAAACCATAAACATAATCACTTTTTTTTTTTTTAACAGCCAGATAGAGAAAGTAGAAACTTTTGCTGAATCCTTGAGGAACTTTTAAGGACACAGAACAGTTAACGTGACACTGTGTAATAAAAGTGTATTTCTGTACATGCTAGCTGGGACAAATCCATTCTTCTCCCTATAATGACCTTCTACCTCCCTGGTCTAGGTGGAAGCAGATCAGAATCAACGGAACACTATATACCTGCCAAGGAAATGCCTTTGGGCTGTTCTTCACTGAACCAGTATTTCCAAAAAAGTAATGCAAAAGGATAATATAAACTGCATTTCCAAAAATAACATAAATTCAGTCTTTATAAACTATTAATCAAGTCTGATTTAATGGGATCATTATATCTGGCATTCTGCATGTGCTAATAGCATCTAATGCACAGATGCTTTTTTTTGACTGTTGAATGAATAATGATCTGGGATTCAGGTTTCCTTAATGGTTCCTTAATATCAACCACTTTGGCTAGAGCTGCAAATAAAAATACATGGCATTTATTTTATATTAGCAGCATGGAAAATGTGTATATTTGTAATCAAGGTAAAATTTGACAATGTAGACTTAATGACTTTTACTGAAGAGGGGATGATTATGAAGAGCACTGCTTCCAGCATATATATGGAGTGCTGTCACATTAAAAAGTATGGGAGAATAAGCAAAATATTGATAAGATACTATGAATTTACACAGCAAAAATGAACTGCTTCTTTCTGAAAGAAATTACTTCTTAGAAACTGAGCAAAAGATGGGAGAAAAGCAAGGAAAGAAGCAGAATTTTCTGCCATGCAGCACAGTAGGTAAAGAAAAAGAAAACCAGAAAAAACTTCAGAGGACTGTACAACATACGTATAACCATCCTATTGATTCATGAAGTTAGCACGAGTAAGTCAGTTAACCCTACTGCTACACAATTGCTGTTTGTGAAATTTGTATCTGTCATCTGTATAATACGTAACTTTTACAATCATGTGTTGGACTTTTTCTGCTATGGAGAAAAAGATTTAAAAAAACTCAAAACCACGTGTAAAAAAGAACAGAGATCTATCCTGTAGTGCCACCAGAAATCTGACTTCAGCATGCACAGGCATATAAAAGAGCTTGAATGTAGCTAGGCAAGTATGAACGAGGCACCTGTGAATGAGTGAAGACTTGGTTCAGCTTGTGTATGTACAAACCTAAAGAACAAGCCCCTGAGACTTTATTACTGTCAGAAGTAGCTAAGTTAAAGATAGTACAGGTATGATTACTTGCGGTACAACCACAAATTGTGTTGTTGTACACAGGCATTGGTATAATCTTGGCAAATGTTCCTAATAGTTACACTGGTTTTATACAGATGCACGTATCATAATGAGAGAAGGTGAGCTGGTATTTGTGGGCAGACTGATACATAAGTACCTGTCAAGTTCAGCCTTAATGGTGGAACTCTGGTGCTTTCAGCTGGCCTACCCATGCTGGTATGCGTCAGTAACTCATGACAAGGAAAGAAATTTAACCTCCTTTGGAGCTGATTTTACAGAGGATTTAACTCTGCATACTCACATACTCACTAGTAACGGTGTCCACACTCTGAAATGACACAGTCATTGAGATAGTAGGTGACAAGGCCATTCAACTCAACTTAAAAACTGCTCCATACATTGAAGTTGTCGGCACGGGGATGGGACTTGATATAGGATCTACATTTGAGTTACAGATTGGCTTAGGTTTGTAGTAAATGCAAGACCCTGGTTATGTTGCTGCTAGAGAGATAATCAGAATAAAAAGAATTATTAAAGAAAAACCTTAGTTTTTTCACTTAAATAAGTAGTTGTGACATACAAGGAAAAGATCAAGTATGAAGTGCGAATATTTTTATGTAATTAATATGATCAGTGACAGCTGTACTTTTGAAAAACAAAACATGAATACAAATGAAAAATATCAAATTTAGATTGCGAAAGCAGAAAATAGTCAGATTTCAAAGGTTAAAGTTGCAGTCTAAAAATGAAATTCTCAAAAAGTTAAGGAATGTTCTTATCTTGGGGCTTGATTTCTCACACACACACACATACACACTCATTGAGAGGAATATCTCAAGAAAATGTGTTTTAATGTTAATTAATTTTGTCAGACTGAAAGATTGTTCAATCTGGGTTCTGTTAAATTTATGGATCATTAGTCTCTTATCTTTTCATTATGGTCTCCTGAGAGGAACCATCATAAAGTTAAATGAACACAGTAGGAAATTATTACAAGCCTCCTTTCCCTTTCACCCTACCTCCCTCACTGTAGGAAACAGAGTATCAGTGCATTTTTTCCATGCAACAAATGACAAATATCTTATATTCTTTAAAGTCTCTAAGGATCTGATTTATTTTGTCATTTCATAAGTGCTGTGATTAATGAGAAAGATGTAATGTACAAGTTTTCCCCAATACCCAAAGTACCAAGCCCACATTAAAGCTTGGCTGCCAATGCTTATACAGAAGACCCAAAAAAGACAAATGTTTGAAAGGAAAAAAGTTAGCAACTTGTTGCACTCCAATAAATGAAAATTAACCCACCCACCCCCAATTTCATAACTAAAACTAAAGATTTGTGCACACAAAAAAAAAGTGTTTGTGCCCAGAAATATACATTTCGCTCTTTAGCCCTGAGCTTATTTTTATGGCTAACTGAAAACCATTCAGTACTTCAGAGAAGTGCACAAGTATACCAGTAATAAAATAATCACCAAATTCATTTCTTGTAAATCATACTGCCAGAAAATAAACTCTAAGAAAGAGTGATCATTCGTAGAGTAAAATCAGCCCCCGGCACTTCTTGTAAATGTTGCAATACACAACTTCTATGTGCCCTAGGAAAAGAAATAGCTTTTTAAAATGCAGAGCTCAATTTTATTTGGAATCACTTTTTGACTTACTAGGCTCTTCAGCTGTATTCATCAGAACTGTGTTTCAGGGTTTTGTTTGTTTTCTTGCTTGCTTCCATTTTTGTTTGCATATCTTGCCTGCTTTAAAATAAATTAAAAGTATCTAAAAATAGAGGGACAGGAAAAAAAAGTGTTTTGCGCACAAGAGATTCAGTGACCTGAATGTCTGTGCCTCTGCACTTTATCTCCTGCAAACAGTTGCCTCCCTGGCATGAGGTATAATTCACTAAAAGAAAGGGATACAAAGTGCAGCTGCTAGTAATAAGAAGAATAAAGCAATTAAATGTTCACAAATGTAACTTGAAAGGTCCATGGTGCACAAAAGGGATTTATATTTAATACTGAACCAAACAGACTTGGATAAAAGTTATGGTATTTTCTAGTCTACTTTTTTTCTGTTTACCAGATGGAATGAGAGAAAATTCAATTTCACTCATTGTCCCAGAGATTTCAACACTGAGATCATCAAGAGGCATGCAGTACTTGATAAGCTGGCCATTCATTTTCATGTTCATTTGGTGCAGTTTGTGGCAAGATACTGCAATCAGAAGTCATTACTAAAAGCAAAACTCAGCAGTCATTTTAATCAGTCATTGGCAAAGTCAGCAGCAAGTGTGCTAAGTGGATATATTATTTCTGAAATCTGCCACTGTGATTTTAGTAGTGTTCTTGAAGGGAAACAACATGCTACTATGTAAAATCAATAATGACAGAATCAAGTACTACTTTGAATGGATGTCACACTTGATTGTATAAAGACACTGGCCATTGCTTATTCAACTGCAGCTGTGGTTAATGACTCACATGATGTGCAGATAAAGTGAATACCTGCTGACCTTAAGCTATAAAGAGAATGCACAGTTTTACAGAAAAAAAAAAAAAAAGAAGAATATGATTCTGATCTCTTGTTGTTTTCATGCCTAGGGAGCTTTACTAATGTAATGTATTTCTGACTTCCTCTACACAACTGAAGACAGAAAGAGACCCCAGGCACATGGAAGTCTGAAAAGAAACATGGAACAGTGCCTTTCCTTCACCATGCAGCAATTCTTTCCAGTCTTAGGAGTTATTTAGTACATGCTTTTTTTAATATAAGGGGAGTAGCAAAGATTTTCCAACTTCTTGAGAAAAGGGACTGGTAAAATTCTCTCTTGTGCCACAACTTAAGCCTGAATTCCAATTTACTTAGATAAGTAAGAGTTAAACTCTAACAAATGTTCCAGTTTTGGATGACGCTGTGCCTGTGATCTGGCCATTTGCTCTCAGCAGATTCATGTACTTATGTACTTCAGTGCCTCAAGTCCAGGCTTCTAGTTTAAACCACCTTCTACAATAGTCCACACAAAGCTGCAAGATGTGACCCTGAAATGACAGAGCAACAGCCACACATGCAGAATGGCATTAATGGACAAACTAAATCAACAATTAAATTAGTTGAAATACAAAGTAAATAAAACTTGAAAAATATTTTGTTCACAATGAGTTCATTTAAGCTAGGAGCTGGCTGAAAAGACCTTTACAGATTTAGCCCTGCTAGTGATCTATTGGTTCTTGGTACCCCACTTCTTTCATTTCACTTTTACCCCTAACTCATTAGAGCTTGTAAGCATGGCACAAAAATACGAAAATATCTAAAGGAAATGTCTCCTGTACTTAAGTCTTTCACAGAACTACAAATCAGCAAAGACTGTTGAATTCAACCATTTTTACAAACCATCTGCTGCTCCAGCTGCAGAGACCTGAGAGACAGCAGAAGGTAGCTTCCCTCCTCTCGTGAGCTGGTAGCTGGTTTCTTTAGCTCATATTCGCTTCACCTACCTTAGGTGCAGGATTGAGCCAAAAGCAAGGAAAAGTGTGAAGGGGCATAAATCACCTACTCCAAATGTCTATCTCTCTTCACTCCCCTAAGGCTCCCACCAACTTAGGACAACTGGGCTCTTATTTTAGGTACCTCAGGAAGATGATGAAAGACCCTAATATCTCTTTATTCCTCTGGCACAAAGACTGATGACATTTTTGTTTTGGAGATGTCAAGCAAGAAAATGAATTGAAGGAAATATACTTGGGTAGATTTCAAACAGACCTCTAGCTGGTTCCCAGTTTTGTGAAGGATATATATTGGTCCAAGAGCATTTGCAATTCAAGATATGGTCAAAACTTCCTACTCAAATAATTTCTCTAAAAGAATTAGCGAATTGGAAGGCACTTCTACATGCTCAATATACACTTCTTTCATAAAGACTGAACAATGCTTTATTGCTCTATATTTAACTTTTAATTAATATAGAAATTTGAAATTTTCAAAAATGATATTGTATTAAATGATGACCACCCAAAAGATATGAGCAATCCTAAAATCATTCTTCCTAAATTCTTTTTGTCTTCCAACTGTGTTTTTCAACAATATTCCTCTTCAGCATCTTTTAATATTTGTTTTAGAAACTTTAATAAGTTGCAATAAAAACTACTGACAATGATTAAAATAAAAAATAAAATCTTGAGAACAGTCATCACAGGCTAGCCTTAGGGAAACCTATGGCTGGCAGATTTAATTGTTATTTTGTTTTCAGCCATGAACCATACTTATCCTTGTGCAGGATCCCCTTTCTGTCAATCTCTTTCTCATTCATTCTCTCTCTCTTTCCTCCTACATATTGAACATATTTTAGTGTGTCTGTATATTTAAAGGTAGACTTACAGGATCTATTCCATATTTGAGCTAATAAACAGGGCAACACTGCCATCCAGGTATTAGCAGAAAAATCATAAAAAGTTTAGGAAAACATGTCCAAAGACACTAGACTCTCAAAAATTGCTTAATAAATCAATCATGAAATATAACAAACACATAAAGAGTAAAAGAGTGTAGGTACACGGAGATCTTATTGCGGCCTTTCAGTACCTAAAGGGGGCCTACAGGAGAGCTGGGGAAGGACTTTTTACTAGGGCATGTAGTGACAGGACAAGGGGGAATGGCTTCAAACTGGAAGAGGGCAGGTTTAGANAATATTTGTTTTAGAAACTTTAATAAGTTGCAATAAAAACTACTGACAATGATTAAAATAAAAAATAAAATCTTGAGAACAGTCATCACAGGCTAACCTTAGGGAAACCTATGGCTGGCAGATTTAATTGTTATTTTGTTTTCAGCCATGAACCATACTTATCCTTGTGCAGGATCCCCTTTCTGTCAATCTCTTTCTCATTCATTCTCTCTCTCTTTCCTCCTACATATTGAACATATTTTAGTGTGTCTGTTTATTTAAAGGTAGACTTACAGGATCTATTCCATATTTGAGCTAATAAACAGGGCAACACTGCCATCCAGGTATTAGCAGAAAAATCATAAAAGTTTAGGAAAACATGTCCAAAGACACTAGACTCTCAAAAATTGCTTAATAAATCAATCATGAAATATAACAAACACATAAAGAGTAAAAGAGTGTACGTACAAAGCAAGTTCATGTACTACTGTGCTATGAAACACATGCAAGTTATTAAAATGTGGGTACAGAATGAAATAAAAAACAAATGTAAAAGTTAAGAAAGGCTTTTTAAGGCAGAAATCTTACCTAGCTTAGCTATGTTCAATGACCAATCTTTAAGAAGTAGTAGGATCTCTGCCTGAACACAGGTTCACGGGCAGAAAACCATAATTACTATTTCAATGTTTTACTGTTTTAAAAAAAAAATAACATAGTTTTACTTTAATTAATAATAAACTTGGTTTAAACAATGTAAAGACACATCTTAAACCTAAAGAAGGTGTAAAGTATTTTTATTGGCCGATAGGCCAATCAAGTCTTCTCTCATGTTACATTCTTGATCACCAGATTACTGCCTAGCCTAGCAAATGCTAAGATGACATGAACTACTTGTAACAGCTATTGATACATGCTAAACTACTGCTCTGTTCCGTTCCTATGCTATCTCAACTACGTCATGTTCTCTAGTACAGACTTCTCCTGTATCATCTTATGCTGTTACTATCTATGCATCTGTGGAAGAACTTAGGACAAAATGAGAAGTCTGCGTAAGGTTTCCTTTCAAAAAGCCATTCTGCACGAGGCCTGTGCAGCACACCTCGCCCTTCACATCCCCTTCCGAGCACATACCGCCTGCACCTCTGGGCTGTAGCAAATGGAGCCCAGAGAGGTAGACTACAGGCTTGGACAAGTGGGATGTCCATCTTAATGCAGGAGAAGCATATTACATCCCAGAGTGGGCAGGATTTCCTCCCAGCTGTTCCTGTGGAGTAGTACCATATCCCTCCAGCAATTCGACTGAAATACCACGTGTCGGCTTAGTCACACATGGAAGATGATTTAGCAATGCTTAAAAAAATCACTGTGCTCTGTGTAAGCTACTTGGCCTCTCCAGCGTTGCCAGTAGCTCTATGTTACATGTCTTTTTAGCAGCTCCCCCAGGCTTAGTAATGCCCAGTGGCTTTACATCCAGTCTTCCACAGAGAAAAATATTTACTCAACATAGCGTTACCTATAGAAGCGAATGCTCCAGAAGTCTCCTGATATTTCCCAAGTTATTTATCACAGAGCTATATTCCTCTTTCGCCTTCAAACACATATAAGAAAGCTCAGAGAGGTAACAAATAAATCATAAAAAGTATACTTGAGCAAATGGCCATACTGGTTCAGACCAAAAGTACACCAAACCCAAAGCCAGTCAGTAACCACTGCTTAGGGAAAGCACATAGAAACCTTACAATGAAGTGAAACTTCCCAGTCAGATCCCCTTTGTAGAAACCTCAGGTGGTTACAAGGTTTTGCCAGCAAAGCAGGTGACCCAGCAGTCTCCCAGATTATCCCATGGAGTTTGTTCAGCTACAGCAGAACCTGCTGTTATTTGAACCGATGAGGTGCGAGGGCCTGACCGTGCGGGTCTCTTGCTGTGGGAGACATGCCCTGGGAGCAGGGGCGCTCCACCACCCTGCTCCGTATGAGCAACCAGCAGTGAAAGTTACCCTCAGACTGCATTAACAGGGCAGCACTGGCCAAACTTAATCAGGAATTGCTATACATCCCAGGTGCTGACAGTCCCTTCACTGCTAAACCTTTACAAAGCTGTTACGACGGTTGATATTTATCAATGACGGCTGTATTTGGTGCAGGTGCAGTGGGGGCTGCAGGGGCGGCCTCTGTGAGGAGACACAGCCGGTTCCAGCTGGCTCCAACCGATCCACCGCAGGGCAGGGCTGAGCCCCGCAGCCAAGATGGCGGCGCCGCTGGGAATGCATATTTAAGAAAAAGCAAAAAAACTCTCACAGAGGGAGGAGAAGGAGGCAAAAAGAGTGAGAAGTAACAGAGGGATCAGCAAGATCAAAAGAGGAGGAGGAGGGGATACTCCAGGAGCTGGAGCATATATCCATATCACAGCCCATGGCGAGTCCACATTGGAGCAGGGGAACCGTGTGACAAGGAATCAGCATCAGCAAGAAACAGCTGTGGACTGACCCTGACCTCCCTGAGCCACTCGGGCTGGGGGGTCTGAGTCCAGCTGGGCAGAGGGGTGAGGAAAGGTTTTCGTTTGATTTGCATTTTTCTTTTTGTTCCTCACTATCCAGATATACTTTATTTTCCCATAAATTTAATTTTCCCCAAGTCAAGTCTGTTTTGCCCCATGACAGTAACTGGCAATCGATCTCCTCATCTTTATCCCAACCCACAAAATTTTTTTCATCCTGTCTGCTTCCCTTGCCCCTCTGAGGAGGGGGAACAAGTGACCAGCTAGGTGGGAGTTTGGCTGCTAGCCAGGGGCAACCTGGCACGGCAGGGGAGGTGGGAACTGGCAAAGAATACGTGAGGCCCGTCTGGTAGTCAGAAATACCTCGCTGTGTGTCTCGGGACACATCTTTGCCGCACTTGCTGAGAGACATAAAATATTTATATCGGCTTTGTACACTTGCAAAAGCACGGCAATTAGTATAAACTCATCTTTCACTTATTGTTGGTAGCATATCATCAGAAAGCAAGATAAGAAAACCCACTGAAATAACAAATTCTTTGAAAAATTAACTCAATTTGAAAAGAGCAACAACACCCTATCTGCAAGTCAACAGATGCAAACCAGCACTGAAATATAATGTTGGGAACTTGGTTGTACTGGAGCAAGTCCTTGCACACATTGGAGGGGTCATATACACCTATTGTTCAAGTGATAAATGTTATGAGTGTACAGAGCAGAATGTATTAAACTTCCTTAGAGGACAGAGCGCAGTGTTAGACTAAGGTCGTCAAATTATGATTACACATAAATTATAGTGGCAACAAGGGAAGAACTAAGTCTGCTGAGCTGAGATTAGCAACAAAAAATTCCTATTAAATGCGTGCATGTGATGAGGATTTAATGACTGAATAAGTCTTCTCAAGTTTCTAAGATATTCCCTACAAATAGCAAGATGATTTTTCAGCGATAGGTTCAGAAAGATTATAAGTCTAAGATCAATATAATTTACACCACTAATGCTTGCCTAACACTGGTTAGGCACACTTGTACTGAAAATTAGTTTCATTTGTGTCTCTGTGGAATCCACTGTATTATGAGTCAAGCCCAAAGTTACATTAAGAGAGAGAAGATGTTGCAGCTGTATAGCCACTTTTCTTAGCCTACTGTTCATCACAGTGATATTAAGAATTGGTTTAATTAAAAAAAAAGCCATCAAAACCATGTAAACCTATACGTGACTCATGAAAACACTGATGTGTGGGATTTAAAACTATAACGTGTTCAAAAAAAATAATACTAAGTGTACTTTCAAATGAAAAGCTCTGTCCACATTTCTTTTAGAAGGTGACTACTCACATTAAAAGGATCATAAATCAGCATATTATTATCACTGCAATGGGCACTTTCAACTGACTGACAGGTTGTTCTACCCAGAGACAATGATGAAGAGCCATACAACAGTATTAGGCAGGAGGCAAAAATGGATCTTGATGTAGGGAGACAAGACATGAAAATTTGCTGCACACTGAGACTGTATTGTACATGAAGAAAGCATTTAAATCTGGCTTCCATTCCTGATAGTTTTTATAATTAAAAAGAGAAAAGTATTTGTGCCAGAAAACATAAGCAGGACTCCTGGAAGCAGAGCAGCTCATTTAACTGAGAACAGTAGGTGAGTCGGGCTTTTTGCTATTTACCTGATTTTGATTTTTACATCCTCATTGGCTTGCAAAAGATTGAGTTGGAAAAGGGACCGAGGAGCAACAAGCTCTGGAATAGCATCACAAGATTCCTCAGGAATGCAAGTCTTTATGGCTTGGCAGATATTAATATATTTGATAAATTTACTTAAAATTCTATCTTTCTAATAGGAATATTATTAACCTAAAATATGTCTGACCAGCTTTCAACGTGCACAGTAACTACACGTCTGCAGAAAAAAAAGTATATAGCCTCTTTTTTAACATTTTTAACAAAACTTACTTGTCATATATTAAATTATTACCTTAGAGACATTGGATAAGATCATTCACTGTTATAAACCATTAAAGCTTATTTTTCTTTTTTTTTCATAGCTATAATTTTCCATAATCCTAGAAAGAATAATTACTAATCACATACAGTTGCTTTCCCTTGATAAATATTTTATTATTTTTCATCTCATTTAACTCTCTTCTTACTGATTCTGCCAGTCAAAAAGATCATAATTACTGAAGCCATATTTTCTCTCCCAGAAATCACTCACAACAAAACAACTGACTTGTTACCATATTTTATGTTTAAAGGGCAAAAAGATAAATTGAATAAAGGGAGGAAGTTATTACAGAATAAATTGCAGCCTAGATACAATCTGAGCAAAATGAAGCAAATTTTAAAACACTAAACATTCCTTTGGACTTCTGGAGAAAAGCCATCAGTATTTTAAGTAGGGCTAGTGTTCAAATATTGTAAGATGGTATCCCATCATACATTACTAATCTTGGCATGAATACTTTAAAACAATGACGAAATCACTTTTTCATCTAAGAAAAGCTGAGAATTGGGTAAAATAGTATATAGCTCTAGTATAAAAAACATATTAAAATTCATTCTGCAGGATTTTTCTTTAGTTTTTGGGCATTTCTTTTCTAGAGATACTATGTATCCTTCAGCTCATGTTATTCTTTAAAATAGATTTCAAGATGGATCTTTTTACCATTCTTTTCTCTACCATAAACATCGTTATTACCAGCATTGACTTAAATGGCATTTTTTATTAATTCTGCCTAGTTAAATACACAAGTCCAAATCTGGCCTTATGCTTTTACCTACTGAAAATCCTCTATAGCCAAAGTATTTTGAATGACTATAAAGGTGAACTGTCATTTATGCTCTGAAAACCTCCTACCTCTCTTTTTTCCTTCAGATTATTAAGAGAGGCAATCTTTTTTCATCATCTCTGTCTGGAATGAAAATGCAGAGGTTTAGATTTCAAAAGGCCTCCTATTGTAGACTTTTTGAGATTCAGCCATTAGTATTTTCCTGTTATTCAGTGTAAAACAGTGGTAGGCACTAAATGGGTTCTTTTATATTGTGATTTAAGAGGAAGGTTTCAAAAAAGAAAATGGAGAATAATGTAAGGATATATACAGCCTTAACATGAAGAAAAAGCAAAGCAAAAAAAAAAAAAAAAAAAAGGAGCTCTGGACAAACAGAGATGACAAGCTCACGTATGTTTTTTCCCTTGAAGCCAAATGTGACACCAGCAATGAAAGCTTAATAAAATTTCAGTGACTATGCTGATTAGAGTACTGAGGATTTTTATTCACACTTCAGGCAGTGCCCATTCTCAGCTTCTTTTGCAAATTATGTATATACAATTTATTTTTGAAAAATGTAATTTCATCCTGCAACGGCAAGTTTCTTTTTTGTTGTTCTTGTGCATGACTATAATCTCTGGTATGTCTGAAAGATGAGAGAAAAAAACACATAAGACTTATAGGGCCAGTCTTCTATGGCAGAAAACACAAAGCTGAGCTTCAAACGTAGAACAGTGAGACTCATATATACAAACCTGTATTTCTAAACAGATTACTACTCTGGGGCAAATAACCCAAGATTTGGCTATATAAGTCAAATAGAGCAATACTCCTACAGGAAAGTGATCCTGCCTCTACTACATTTGATTTGGTTACACTGAATCTCCACATAGCCTGTTCCCCTCACCAATATCTAACACTCTCTACCCAACCCAGCCTGCCTTGCCACCCTCTACAATTGTACATTATCAATGATATCTGTGTCAGTCTTCAGATCAGGTACCTATTCACCCTGCATCAGGAACAGGCATCATGAATTTCAAATGATTTTGTGGCATTTACTTTGCATTCACCACATTTCTCTGTTTCTTCTCTGTAGCTGAGCTGGAACTAAGTGTGCAAGGACCTGAGTCAATGAGAAAATAGCACAGCAACAGTAAGATGTGCGCATATTTCATGTTTAGCTTGCTTTCCATTTTCATGACAAAAGGGACCTTTCTTACAAGGCACACACAAGACCTTTCAGAAGAAATTTTGGGTGACTTATTTGTTGTCTGTTTCTCTATGCCATTCTTTGGTTTTAGTTTAATTTTGGTTTTCAGGAGGACTTTATAGATGATATAGGCTTCCATTAAAAGGAAAAAAATTGATATTTGAGATTTCAGATTCATTCTCACAGGTGGTACTAAAATGCAAAATGTAGTAATCTTGATTGTCTTGTGTCTTCTGAATGCCCGCTGCTAAGCAGTGTCTACATTAATCTCTTAGCCACCACCCATCATCATCATTAAACCATCAAAACCTGTCAGAATGGGCTCAATCCTGAACAACCTAGCCCTAAAACTCTAGGTTTGAAATTAGTCTGGGGCAGTGACTTATCTCTTCCTCCCAAGTTCAGATAGTAAACATTGCACTTGCTTGAAAGCCAGTGGTTTGTATGGATACAATCTCACAAAAGTTTGACTTCTCACCAATTCTTCCCAACTTTCCCACCCAGAAGAAAAAAACAAATCTGTCAGCTGCAGACCCTGATGTAGTTCTTCCATTCTGGGACAGAGCGGTAGAGGCATGAAGGCTCTGTGCAGCCCTTTTACCTCATGCATGTAGGAGAGTACTTCTTACGCAGCAGCTTTGATGTGGAGTCAGAAAAAGGGCCTAGGGGTTTGGAAGCCAGAATTAGGTAGATTCACTGGCCCACATATATATCAATAAGAAGCATTCACACAGGAGGAGAGACTGTTTTGTCACACAACTTACTCATCATATCAGGGTTTGGAGTAAAGGTTATTTTCATGCACCCTAAAGAGTTAGTTGTTTCAAGCCTGCCACGTACTAGGACTATTTAATTGCACAGTTGAAACAGGAGGTACCAAATGACAAATGACATCTTAAAAATGGTTATAAAACAAATATACAGCAAAAGAAATTAACAGTCGAAGTGGAAGAAGGAGCAAGTTCAATTGATTTCAGGGATGTTTAAGATTTTAACTTTAATTGGGTTTAGGCCATCACTAGATAATTATTATTACGGTAGGTTTTCCACTTAAGTGACAGGCACGAGAAAGACTCAACACATACCAATCTAATTTGTAATTAAATTTTGGATTTAAAACAAATCCACTTGAAACATGAGAGATGTTGGACAAATCTCTTCTCAGCAATAATGTAAGTAAAAGTGTTTATACAATATAAAATGCTAATTTTGGACACAGGCAAAGTATCATACATGGCAAAATTGAAGCCTTCATAATGAAAAACATTCATCCAAACTGGCTGTTTGCCTTGCGAAGCACTAGTTTTTCAATGTCTAAAATGTAATTTGCATTGCCTAATATATTTCTTACACTTTTTCCAGCTTGTGAGACCAGGAAAGAATTCAGATACTCATTATTCCTTAAAAATTTTTTATGATCAATTATACCTATATAGTAATGCAGCTCCACAGAGCCATTAAAAAAATTATGTGGGCATTTGTAAAAGAAAAAAAATAAGAAGTACCTGAAGAGGCATTCACACCAGGCAGGTATGAATTTTTGCTCTACAGACTCGAATAAAAATAAAGTTTCCCTCACATGTTTAATTCCCTGGAAAGTTGCTAAATGATACAAGATATTGCCTTACATAAGACATTTCCCTGACCTTTCTTTTTTTATCTTTGAGCATCAGAACTTGTAGTTAAAACAAAAAGGCAGACAAAGAGAAAAAAAAATTAAAATGGCAGAAATGCACATACAGATAAGACTCTAAAGATGAGAATATTATGGAATAAACTTTCACTCTTCTCCCAGAAAGGTTGTTACTTTGATGTCAGAGCACCTGCTGTGATGGAGGTCTTCTTTGAAATGCTTAAGGTGACATGGTTTTATACAACTTTGTAAAAAGAACTTCTTGGAAAATGAGAGACATTAAAAGCTGATGTTAGAGGTAATTTGATAGGTGACCAGCTGGACTGTACATCCAGACACATGTACTAAAAAGAAACCGGCCATAGGAGACAAAAGAGCTAAACTGCTTCTTTTGGCAGCAATATCAGCTTCCACTGGCCTCTGGTACTGGAAGGTAACACTGAATTTCTCTTCACTGTTCATTAAAGGAAAAGGGATCCTGGATGTCAGTACTGACTACCATAATACCACGTGTTAGAAATAGGGTGTTAGACTGTTTTGTTTAACAACCGAACTTACTATTTTTCCAATTAGCCATTAGGCTATTCTCTAGCAAAAAAGACTTGGAGAACCGTCTTCAAAGTTAAGCAAAGCACATGGTTCATTGGGTATTTCACAAGAGTAGTCAGATGCTTAACATTAAGCATGGTCTTTGTTGAACCAGGGCCTTACTGACGGTCGATTAGGTATGTGCAAAGACAAGCGTATTTTCATGACCGTTCATTAAAACCCCACTGACTAAAAGACGTTCATTGATAAAGACGAAGAAAAAAATCTTGCGGTATAGCAGAACACAAAAGAAAGGTACCACACAAGAAAAGCATGGGATGGGGTCCTAGAAATAATATTTTAATTCCCTGTATAATCTCTTTTCCAGTGACTATATGATATCAGTAAAATGCATTATTATCAATTATCGCAATATCTTGTTAATTGTTTGTTGGCTTTTAATAACTTATATTGTTGCTATACATTTCATTTTCTCAGTAAGCTGTTTTTGTATAGTATCTGGCATTATCTTTTAAAATTCTAACATAATAAATGCATTTTTATTATCTTAATAATAATGACTATTCAAAACAAAATATTCTCAGGTATTATGAAACCATATATACTGAATACTTAGAAGGATATCAAAAGCAATGTGCTGCTGAATACTTATTTACACATGCAAATACAGCAACTAAATGTTGGTGCTTAGTAAAGTTTCTAATTATGGAGAATACATACGTACTGCACTTGGATGCTCAAAAGATATCTCTCAGACCATCTGTTTACTTTTGTTTTCTTGTTTGCAATATGCTTTCAAGTAATTCAGTCTTCATTCATCTATAGGCTCTACAACTGATTAAAATGGTGTAGAGTGCAGATATCCTATGTTCCGAGCACTTGCCAGATTTTAGGAAAGTAACACAAAAGCTTATTTCCAAAGAAACATCCATTTTTTAAATCAGATTCTTGCACTATGCTTAACCAAAGCTAATGGAGAAATATTTCATCCTTTCACACACCTGGGCTACATCGTAAATATTGTATTAGTATTAGAGGGGAAAAGATAACTGAGTTACATTTTGCTATAGGTTTAAATGGGAAAAGATGCTTTGTCTTGCTGAGGATTTTATAGTTCTTACTTCTCTACATAAAGGTGGATTTGACTGAGGCTACTCATACTATCACCTTGGAAGGAGAGAAATAATGCTATACCAGCTTGTTGAACTTAAAGAAACTACATCAGATTTCAACCCAAAGATAACTAATATTACCAAACAGATTCCACTCTGCCTAGTTCTTATTTATTTACTGTAAAAATGAATATTGAGAAATGGGAGTGGGTTCAGAGAATAAACAATTTAAGGAGTTCAATAAATTCATATTGTAAAAGAAATTGAAGCAGTGACAGAACTCCAAACGTAAGCAGAAAAAGAACACTTCAAACTGTAGAAGGAAAACACATTGAATAGAATTAGAAGGAGGAAACCTTCTTAAAATAAGGTAAAGTGATTTTAAAAAACTATTTTAAGGTAAATTAATTATTGATACTTCTTCTTGAGAAACATAGTAACTTAGCTGTTACTGAATATTTAAATCAGGACTCAAAAACTTTCTTTATAGTATGAGGAATAAAACCCTTGCCTCTTGAAATTACTTGGAAATGTAACCATTGACATAAAAGGTCAATATTTATTATTGTAAGTGTTGAGCTGTATCTCAAAAAAGGCACAAGACAGCTCTGAGGTGAACCAGGATAAGACAGAGGAGAAAGGCCTGTGAAGGACAGCAAACAGCAGCACAAAAGCAAGAGTCCATGACAAACTGAGCACTATTTTGGAGGAAAATGCTACACCCCTCTGCAGTTTTCCTCTCTTGCTTCCCTGACTGTTGAATAATTTCATGCCTCCTAAAGCTGTCACTAGTCTGCTAGAAGGCTGACTAAATAGTTCTGCTAACCAGCTTAATATTAAAGACTTACCCAGCAGCCTGTAATTTAACCTGCAAAAATACTGACAAGAACTTTGCACTCCCTTCACTTACTTTGGATTATAAGCAGTGTCTCACTAATTAAAAAAGTTCTACAGCCCAGGCAAAGAACATGACAAAGAGTGAGGGACCTGTCCCTGTGAGTTAACATACCTTGTAGGGTAGTCAGGAATTTCCAACATCAGTTTATTTTCCCAGTCAATAATCTGTGTATTTCTTTTGTCAGCAAAATACTGGTCGAGTCATATTTGATTTTAAAGATTTACTCCTTCATACTTAGAATCATAGAATCATAGAATTGTCTAGGTTGGAAGGGACCTTGAAGATCATCAAGTCCAACAATCAACCTGACACTGCCAAAAGCACCACTAAACCATGTTCCTAAGCACCCCATCTATACTTCTTTTAAACACCTCCAGCGATGGTGACTCCACCACTTTCCCAGGCAGCCTGTTCCAATGATTGACAACACCTTCTGTGAAGAAATTTTTCCTAATATGCAATCTAAACCTCTCCTTGAGGCAACTTGAGGCCAAAAAGAAAACTGGCCAACTTGGCCAACTTGAGGCCAAACCTCTCCTTATGGCAACTTGAGGCCATTGCCTCTTGTCCTATGGCTTGTTACTTGGGAGAAGAGATCTGCCCCCACCTGTCTACAGCCTTCTTTCAGGTAGTTGTAGAGAGCAATAAGGTCTCCCCTCAGCCTCCTTTTCTCCAGGCTACACAATCCCAGTTCCCTCAGCCCTCATCAGACATGTTCTCCAGACCCCTCACCAGTTTCGTTGCCCTTCTCTGGACACACTCCAGCACCTTTATGTCTTTCTTGTAGTGAGGGGCCCAAAACTGAACACAGTACTTGAGATGAGACCTTACTAGTGCCGAGTACAGGGGCAAGATCACTTATGCAGTCCTGCTGGCCACCCTATTCCTTATACAGGCCAGGATGCTGTTGGCCTTCTTGGCCACCTGGGCACACTGCTGGCTCATATTCAGCTGGATGTCAATCAACACCCTGGAATGAAATCACAGAATCTGAGTTCTTTCTTTTCTCCCATGGACAAAAATAGATGGCTGAACTCCAGGTAAATCCATTAGTTGTAGTCCCTTAATTGCAACAGGTCTTTATTTGTACATTTCCTTTTTGAAGAATATCTGAAGAGCTCGGATTAAGTTCTAACTAAATCATATTAATGAGAATGTTGACTTCCCAGAGAAACAATGGGGAAAGCAGGCTGAGTACCAAGCATAATTCTGGTCATTTTTCATCCACATTCAGTGATGGTTTTGTTGACATCACAATTAATCTTTTTATTCTTTGGTGAAAGCATCAATAATGTCTCGAGGGTGTCCTTCATTATATGGCCCTCAGTACATGTACACCCAATCACACACTTATTTGCAGTTCTTAGAACCCAATAGAAAGTTGAATTTGTATGAAAATACTTGAATGGAAAGGAGCTGTTGAACTTACATGCAGTGGAAATGTAAGAAAATTGTATATTGTATATTAAAAATGTATATAATAGTATATTTATATATACCATAACATAAAATATTCAGAAATATATTTATGTTCTATAACTCATCTTTGGTCATCGCCTTTTTATGTCCATTATGTGTACAGATGATGTGAAGATGTTATTTTTACGCCTTGGCACTATTTTAATATAGATTTGCAAGGTGATTTACATAATTAAAATCTTTGGGCAACTATAAAAATTAGCTATAAATTAGCTATAAAACTATAAAATTAACATGCCCTAATGTACCTGAATTAAAAAAAAAAACAAAACAACTTTATATTCTTGCAGGAGGCAGTGTTTTCTTTATGTGGAAACAAAGCCATTCTGTTTTATTCCAGTGAAATAATTTGCTCACAATACTTTCAGAGGATTTGATTTCTATAACTTCTGCCCTGGAACTACAAGATTACAGAACTGATTTACAGGAGAAAAAGAGCCATTGATGAAAAATGGACCCATTAAATGTCAAAAAGTTAGGAGCTGTCCTGGGACATGTACAAGGCCAGAGAAGCAATTTTTAAAAAATCATTCAATGCTGTCCCACGCAGGTCTCCTTTTTTCCCCACCAGAAAGTAGGGCCCTCACAGTACCACGGGATTCACTGCAGCAGAGAAGTACTGTGGTCATCAGAGATGTCCGCTGGATTCAGGAGGATCCACAGTTGTTTCTCCCCTTCAGAACAACCTACTTCAGCTTCCCCAAATTGTTCTGAATGGATTAAAAGTAGCAACTGCTTTTGTGGAAAGACTAGATACTCTTGTAATGTTTGCATACTTAAAAATAAGCCAAATCTGAAGTCCTTATTGAGTATAGGTACTCTTTGACAAAATTAATAATGACAATTTGGACAAGAAAATATTTCAGCTGAAGAAAAAGAAACTTAGAATTTAGAATTTTATTGAGATGTAATTTCTCCTATTTTTAATTTCTTGGAGGGAACCTATTTTTATGAGGGAGAAAATCAGGTTAAAAACGTCCAATGAGGTCTACATAACTTTTAGTCCAATTCCTGTGAGAATTTTGTTTGATGAAATGCTGAGCAAAAATTTCACAAATGTATGTGGAAGGAAAATTTGAATCCAGGACATGTAAGAAGTTTGCAAAGATAGAGTTTTCTCAGGGGATGTACTCCCTCTTTCTAGCACCAACTGCCTTGCTTCCCTTTGTAAAGAATGACACATCTGTTTCCACAGTGTAAGTTTTCTGCTTAAATACAAAAATCTACAGACTTATAGCTGAAACTTTTAATAAACTTAAATACAATGCGACACAAGATTCCCACAGCATCATTGTGTCAAATGTATATTACACTACTCTACACCTGTGAGTGGCAACAGTTTTCATCTGGTGAAGTCTTGTTATATTCATTGTGATCTGACCCTCACTGTATCACAAAATAAGTTAAGACTAGAAAAATTAACTACAATGCTTAAAAAGATTATAATTCCAAAATCTGCTGAACCTAAAATAAGTAAAAAATAGCAATCCTTATTGTGTAATACAGTTACTCAGTACCCCAAAGCACTGGACTACTATAAGAAGTAGTCCAAAGTGCATGGAGTTTAGATGAGATATGAATCACGGTGTTGTTAATTTGACCTCAAAGATGTTGTGGAAATTCATGAAACATTCCATATTTCAAATTCTGCTTCTTCTTCTCCCTTTTTTTTTTTTTCCCAGTGAGTGATTTGAGTTTATTCAAATCTCTACATACAACCTTCATCACAGTGATAATATTACATTTTCTGCTATCCATTTCAGCTCAAAACTATGGCCAAATATGCCTTTTGAATGCTCATCTGCAGGCCCTCTTGCCAGCTACTTGAAATCTCAGCAATTACAGAGGTTATAGTGAAATGACCCTCTATACTTTAGCTATTTCTTATATAAGTAAGAGGAGACACTGTGATCAAATCAGTCTCACATAAGCTCCAAGTAGGTAATCTGATTCATAAAATGTTCTTCACCGGTTTCTGAGAGAACATATTCAAAACTTTACATTCATTATCACAAAAATCCCCAGCCATTTTCTGTTTGATGAAATAAATTTGGTTCATCAAAACCTGGGAGAAGCATTAATGATATTTGCATGTGCCGTTTAATAGGATGTTCAAAATGGAAACAAAACCAAAGCTAGCCAATGCTGTTTGATACTGGTCCATGAAAGAAAGGCTAAGAATATTGGGAATTCCCCAGGTTTATGCAGAAACTTCCAGAAACTTCATAAAGTCAGCTGATTAGGCTGACAGTCACCACCTACATAATTAACTGCTCTCAGTAAAGTCTCTTAGACAAACTAGACAGTCCATTCCACACTCCCTACTCTTCTTTGTATATGACATGACATTTACCCTAGAAAAACAAATTTTAAAGTTGAAGAGATATATTCTGAAAAGCACAGATGTATTGGCCATGGTTGGGTGAAACAAAAGAAGAGACCCAGTGGCTAGAAGCAATTGTATAAATTGAAATTTAAAAAAAAAAAGTTGCACATAGTTTCAGGAATGGAAGTAATTCACCACCAAAACGATCTGCCAAAGGAAGTGATTTCTCCATCAAATCTTGAACTTAAGATTGGACATGTTCCTAAAACATGTGCTGTACTTCAACACGGTCTTTCAACTTGGAGAGAATACCAGGCAAAATTGTCTGTCTGGTGTGGCATAGACTACAATGTCCATAACAGCTCCTTCTGGCCTTGAAAACTATTGCTTATGAATTACAGCATCTCAACTGAAAGCAACTTTTGTGTGGCCTCCTTGAATACTAGCCGTATGCACTCCCTGGAGCTATATGTATCAAAAAGAGTTGAACTGTATGTAGCAACATCATGTTCTCAGAGCCAGGCTTTGTCTGTTGGGCACAATCCTCCAGCAGCAAATTGCACAAAGGGATTATGAAAGCACACTGGTGTTGAGGGCAGAAAAAAAATGATCCCTCCAGTACCTCCAGCTCTCTTCTGGACTTGTCCTTTGTCCTCAGTGCGCACTAAAAAGACCAGTATCCTTTTCCATAAACCGAGTTACTGTGCCTGGAGATCTCCTAAGTTAAATTTATAAAGTACACAGGACAGAGTATGGTATATTTCCACAGAAATTGCAACGTGAATTTCACTAAATAGACCCCTCAACAAAATATGGTCTGGGGGAATCAGCATCTGTGATAACTGATACACAGAACAAAAAAAAATCCTGGCTGAAAATAACAGAAATCTACTTAGTCAAAGCTTAACTGATGAAACTGAAGCAAAACTGGAACAGTAAATCATCAATAACCTTTGAGGTAATTGGATGAATTTGCATGGAAGTCATAGCAATTCCACCTTCTCATACCAAATCTCATTTTCTTCAAATGCTTTTCATAGCTGACATGTTATTAATTATTCGCTTTCCAATAGTGCACCTGGAAGCCTCAGTGTTCATTGCTGTGCCAGATACTACACAAACTCAGAGAAGAATGATTGTCTTTAATATTCAGAGTGTTTCCAGTAGTTATTTACCAATAATCTTGAATACCATTTCCAAAAGATATACATCTTCCATTTCATTAATAGACTATCACCTCTATCCACAAATATTATGACAGCAATTCATCAGTATTATCAACAACCAATCAATTATTTTCTTAGCATTTACTTTCCAATGCATATCAGAAATCCCAAGATTCAAAAAAACTGAAAAGATATTAATGGAAAACATCATGGGAAATTTCTAGTCTACTTGAAGAATCATCACTCACCCCACACTTAGTTATACCACAAATCTGATTTTATAAGCATACAATAATCATGAAAGATAATTGTTGCCCATGATTAACTACATTCTATACTGTTCTAGTATTTACTTTCAACATAAATTTACCAAAATTATATTCCACTGATGCAATGCTATATTCTTGATGATCTTATGCAGAAAAAAAGACAAATTCTTTTTTTTTTTAGGTAGAAAAAAATACATCCCCAACCACTATCCTCATTTGTAACATCTGCATCTCTTTATTGACGCAACTGTAATAACTATTAAGGTGGTCCCCAAATGATACTCCATCTTTGCATGTTGATTGGTATTCTTTATCAGGATAAGAAAAGCCTTCAACGTCTGTATATAGCCAAGCTTCATTTGTAATACTTAAAATTATTATTTATATTTTGTTTGGCCTTGTTTGGCTTTTTTTTTAACTTTACTACTTCATTGTTAATCAAGGCAGTAGATCAGAAATTTGCTAGAAAGCTCTTCAGACTTTTACAGATCAGATTAATGCTGCTGTAGAAGTGTTCCAAGAACGTTTTCTGATTTCACTAATCTTTCTTCTAATCTTTAAGCACTGTCTGATCATCAGAAAAGGAAAAAAAAATGTTCTGAATAATATATTTGAGCAAACTTAAACTTCTTTCTACTTAAAAACACCTACTGCCCAGATTCTGTACAACATTTACTTAAATAACATCTTTTTTCTTTTCTTTAATATGAATTCTGATATATTCAAAATTGTGAAAGAATTCCTTGCTTGTGACTGGCCACTTATATAAATTCAAGAAATTTTATTGCAAGGATTCATAATCATAAATTAAGTAGACGTGGATTCATATAGATTGAAATTCTGCTTCTGCAGTATTTACAATAGCAATTCAGTTCAATCCCTTTTTTTTAGAATGTGTACATAAAGGACAATTTAACACAATCAAAACAAAAAAGGTAACTGGAAAACAGCAATTTCTTGCAGCATTTTCCCAGATGTATTAAATAATAATTGTTATTCTTCCCATATGGGCAATACATCTGTTTTTCACACAAGTCTGCTCTTGTTATCAGAGGAAATTTTAAGAAATATATTTACAATTTTAAGCACTGCTTTTCTGCAGAATTCATTTTTAGTTTTAAGACAGGATGCTTTTTGGTCTGAGTTAAATTAGTTAGTTACTGATAATGCCATGGGATAAAAAGGGCTTTATTATTCTAATGAAAAGGAAACTACAATGATAGTTTTCAAAGCAAAATGGAACAAAATTAATAATTGAGATCTAAAAGCAGTTAGAAAAAAAAAAGAATTAATAAAAAAATTTTCAAATGAAAGCTATAACTATAGTAACATGCAGTACACCAACATGCATCATGGTCCAGTTAACACCAGTCCAACTGATCATAAGTTCCTCATGTATGTTTTCTAGGCTTTTTCTGAAACCAATAGTTCAGAACTTTTTCTGAGCACAAATGTTTCAATAGTGATTTTTCAATCCTATGATTTTCAACTATATGTTCATCAAAAATGTCATAAATTAATAAATTACACAATTTGTGCAAAACCAAAGAAAAATACAAAGCTTATGAATATACCAAAGAGAACTATGTGTCCAATTTGGTGAGAATCTTTTCAATCTTACAGTCATGGGCTACAGATTTTGACACTCCACGGTTTCAAAGGATTTCTGGGATTTGTGGTTGTTCTTAATTGGAACTATCATTTAAGAAGGCTTAAGGCAATTTAAGGATTCTTACACTCATCAGCACTTTCAGGTTCCCAAATGAGACTTCTGACAAATTCTTCAGAGTTTCACCCATGTATCATTTTATGAAACAAAGCTGGAGGCAAACACAGTCTGTGTCTGCTGTCTCGGTGGAGGTAGGGGACGGAGATCCATGTGGCAGCAAAGACACAAGGGTTATTAATGTGTTAGAAACCATAGAAATGCCTGTAAATGGTCATGTAGGAATTAGGGCTTCTCCCCACAAAACGGTAGCAGGATCAATAGCTCAACTAAAGTGCCTCTACACCAATGCACTCAACATGGGCAACAAACAGGAGGAACTGGAAGCCATTGTGCAGCAGGAAAACTAGGAGGTAGTTGCCATCTCGGAAACATGGTGGGATGACTTGCACAATTGGAGTGCTGCAATGGATGGCTGTAAACTCTTCAGAAGGCATAGGCAAGGAAGGAGAGGGAGTGGAGTAGCCCTGTATGTTTGGAAGCGGTTTGATTGTCTAGAGCTTAATGATGGTGATGATAGAGTTGAGTATTTATGGGTAAGAATCAGGGGGAAAGCCAAAAAGACAGATATCATGGTGGGAGTCTGTTATAGATCTCTCAACCAGGATGAAGAGGCAGATGAAATATTCTATAAGGAGCTGGGAGAAGTCTCACAATTGCTAGCCCTTGTTCTTCTGGGGATTTTCAACTTACCAGATGTCTGCTGGAAATACAATACAGCAGAGATGACACAGTCTAGGAGGTTCCTGGAGTGTCACAGCTGGTGAGGGAGACAACTAGAGAAGGTGCCCCCCTGGATCTCTTGTTTGTAGAGAAGGACTCGTGGGTGATGTGATGGTTGGAAGCCGTCTTGGGCATAGCAGTCACAAAATGATAGAGTTTTTGATTCTTGGAGAAGGAGGGGCATCAGTAGAACTGCCACCTTGGCTTCTAATAAGGAAAGACAGAAAGAAAGGCATTGAGGTGGTGGAGCGTGTCCAGAGAAGAGCAATGAATCTGGTGAGGGGTCTGGAGAACAAGTCTGATGAGGAGCAGCTGAGGGAACTGGGGTTGTTTAGCCTGGAGAAAAGGAGGCTGAAGGGAGACCTTATTGCTCTCTACAACTACCTGAAAGGAGGTTGGAGAGAGGTGGGGGCAGATCTCTTCTCCCAAGTAACAAGCCATAGGACAAGAGGCAATGGCCTCAAGTTGCCATAAGGAGAGGTTTGGCCTCAAGTTGGCCAAGTTGGCCAGTTTTCTTTTTGGCCTCAAGTTCCCTCAAGGAGAGGTTTAGATTGCATATTAGGAAAAATTTCTTCACAGAAGGGGTTGTCAATCATTGGAACAGGCTGTCCAGGGAAGTGATTGAATCAGCATCTCTGTAGGTATTTAAAAGAAGTATAGATGTGGCACTTAGGGATATGGTTTAGCGGTAGTTTTGGCAGTGTTAGGTTAACGGTTGGACTTGATGATCTTAAGGCTCTTTTCCAACCTAAACAATTCTGTGATTCTAAGATTAGTGCTGCTTTACTTAATCTATAGTCTATAGCCACTTTTTACTTCACTGTCATGGTAAATCCACCCTAAAACAATATCAGGTAGGAAAGTACTGGACAGTGGTTAAAATTCTGATTTTCTTTCTACAGACCCATCTAAAATTAAAGACTTTACTTTTTTTCAGAGTTACTGTACCTTCTAAAAAGAGATGTAGTAGGAAACCAAAATACTGGTTTTATAGCAACTGTATCTCAATTCATTAATTGTACTGAAGTAATATATGTTAATATACCTGGATGGCCTCAGAGCACAAATATAACAAACAGTATGTCTGAAATTTCTGTATGGCAAATCAAAAGAAAATATTTCGCACAGCACATTTATATCTGCACCTTTAGATCTGCAACACCACCAGAGACAACTTACAAGTGATTTAGTACCACTGAGCTAAGCCTCCCTTCACTCCTGTTTTTGTTCTTCTGTGTCCCTCTTAGAACTACATTTTACTGTGGTATGTGCCACTGGATGACGGATCACTGGACACTGAGCATATATTTATCATTTCAAGCTGATTTTAAATACTAACTGAATGAAATAAAAACAGCATGTCTCCTTGAATTTCTTTGCTAGAGGAGGATACAATTTTGTCCTTCCAAAAGAGAGAAATTTAAAGATACATTTTCCAGGGTAAGTCTACCACCAGTCGCTGCCAGTGCTTCATCAGGGTGTGCTTTTACTGGCCAGGGGTTTTGGTGAGCCAAAAGGAGCTAACAGCAAGATCAGCGTGTATAACGGGAGCCATGTGGAAAGTGTTCAGTTACAAAGACAAAACAAAAAATTTCTAAAAGGAATGTTAGGAAATAAGGCTTATAGGTAACTAGTTTGATTACTTGAAAATCCTAGCTAGTCTCAAGAAGCTGATTTCTGCCAGGGATAAAGGACAGGTTGCTGACTAGTTTATTAGTGTAAATGACAGAAATCTGCATGCTGAATGCAACAACAGATTACGCAGGACTAAATACTAACGGATACACTGTTGTTAATAACCCCACACTATCAAGAAGATGGCTTAAATTGTTTATTGAGTCTTTCCCTTCTCCAGCTTCCATAGTTCACAATCTAGTTTCTTCCTGTCATCCTTGAATTTTTAAAGAATGCAACGTAAATGTATTTCAGTCCCAAGGAGAAAGGGCAGTCTTGTGACTGCAAAGGCTGTCAAAATTTGCATATCATGATCAGAGTGTAAGGATTCAGCTGAGACTTCCAGCACCATCATGCCTTGTGCAGAGGGACAGCTTGGCACAGAAAATCCAGTACATCTCTGATCACTTTCCATCTGAATATCAGAAAACACTTTTTACTGTAAAGGTGACCATGCACTGACACAGGTTGCCCAGGGAGGTTGCAGAGTCTACATCATTGGAGATATTCAAAAGCCATCTGAACATGGTCCTGGAAAACTGGGTCTAGCTGGCCCTTGCTTGATCAGCATGGTTGGGCTAAATGACGTCCAGAAGTCCCTTCCAACCTCAGCCATTCTGTCGTTCTGTGACATCTGTACTCAATTGACACTGACTTTGCACCAGAATCAGGCGCTGTAAGACTTGTATCTGACAAACCTACCTTTCCTCCATCGATAAAGAAACAAAACTGCATGAGGAATATATTCTGGCTGTCACTTTCTATGTGACTTTTATTTATTCACTCTTTATATTCAGTATGTCATTTTAAATATGTAAATATGCCATGAATATTTCACAGCATAACAAAATCAGAGCCCCATTGCAACACCGTTCAGTAGCAGTGTTCCCAGGTGTTGACCTGCTTCCTGGCCCACTTAGCTCAGACACCTCTATATGAGTTAAAGGCTGTTATATCTCTCCTATCTAAATCTTGCTTCGTAGAAACACATTAGGAAAAACTGCTGGTGCCTCAGATATGCATATGATGTTATATCAAGGTGACAGCTTTTTTATGTCTTCAAACTGCCAACGAAAATATTTACCACCAAGGATAAATCTCATAATAGGCTACAGTGCTTAAAGACCTGCAACAGCCATTTACTTGTAGTATCAAAACTTTCCTAGCAGGCTTAGTCAATTATTATTCTACCCACTGATATATTGCTAGAAATACAATCTGACAGTATTTTTTCTAAAGAAGTGGTATTTAGCAATAATGGCATGCACATGAAATCTGATTTTATTTTTATGCACATCTAAATTCTACTGCACAAAAACCCTGTGGTTAACTATTATTATGATACCTGTTGGCCATCTTTTTCCTTTTATTGATGTGCACTAAGTACTTCTCAATGATGTTTCATGGTTTGCAGAACATATCTGAACTTAGCTGAGAAATTATTTCAAAAGTAGACTTCCAATGGGAATGTCAATGAGGTAAGGACATTTTTGACATATTATCTGCATTACTGAGCTTTATTTGATTTGCAAGATTAAAAGAGATTGAGTTGAAAGAAGCAGTGAGCTGCACCTTAATGGAACAATAGCCTGACATCAAAGATGTGTGTGATTAGAAAGACTGAGTGGCAGCTGCTACAAGGAGATTATAAAATCAGAATCCAGGATTCAATAGTGTACTCCAAGTCTTGGTGTGGAACACAAACCTGCAGTTCAGTTCAGGAATAATTTTAGCACATCAAACATATAATCTAGGCTGACTACTTTCTCGCTTCCATCTTTTTCTCTAATTAGATAATAATCAACAGCTTACATGACTGTCTGAAATATCTAGAGAGAATTATGTTTCTTTTCTACTTGTGACAGCTCTATTTTTAGCCTATTCTTAAACTCCCTGTCTTCATCATCTAGGGAATGATTCAGTGGGGTGAGGTCAAAAGTGGCAATCCAGACATGTAATTTCACTTCCTAGGAAAGGAAGGCACAGAGAAATCACTTGTGTCAATCCCTCATTCCTATGCAGGAGGTACATAGGAATTTGAACGTACAACTCTCTGGTTGGTGGGGTCCCTGGGTAATGTATCAGTGTGGGATTTTCTTCTGGGTAAATGTATTCTTCTTCCCCTTTTTGTCTTCTTTTTGAAATAAATGTCTGACCCAGTTTTGACATTGAGCTGTAGGATCGTTTTAGCACTGAGCTGTAGGATCGTTTTGGCACTTGAGCGTCTCTCTGATCATGAGGTATGCTCCTAAATGTTTGCATGATTGGGATAAGGTCATGCCTTAGTTCTTCAGCATTTTCCAGCGACCAGTTAATGCTTGCTAGCAACTGCAAGTTTCATTCTGTGGCACTTTTAGTTCCCATTGTAACATGTATGAAGGGCCCTGGCATTTAACTTGGGCTTGTGACTACAGCTGCATGGCAGGATGCCTAAAAGGCATTGAAGTGTTCTGTCTTGCAAACTCTCAGCGGTGGCTTTTACCTCAGTGATAATGTAAGAGATCTTCTGAGTTTGGTAAAAAAGACTGAAGGTTGTAAAAGCACTCTTGAAGGGCAAATCAGGATGCTTTCCTATTTGGGCTGTGTTGTTTTTGGCAAGATAAGAGGCCTGAGGGAAGGGACTTGGCTACAGACACTCACATTCACCTTCTCTGGCTGGTAGCTTATCCAGAGGGCTGTTTCCTTTTATAAATATGTCAGCTCATATTAAGAAAAAAATACATAATGCAGAAGAAGAAAAATAATCTTATATATGACAGGATGGAGGATTGGCACTTATGTTTCTGTTGGAACATTGGATCGTCCCCAGGATATTGTCATGCAGGGACCCAGGAAAATGGAAGCTGCTAATTGTGCCTGTAAGAGTTATTTGCACTCTCCTTCCCTCCCAGTTATATGCCTAATTCAAGCAAGATTTTTCAAGTACTCTGGAACTGTGAAAGGAGTAGATCAGTAAAACTGAAGTACCTATAAATGGCATTCTCATGGAGTGCTATTCTGCATCTTTGAAAATGAGTGCCTTCTGTACCTTTAAAAGTGTGGCTGTCCAGAGCCAAAATCAGCTTTGAAAATTTGAATTATGTTTCAAGTGAACAGGTCAAAGGGCAACAATGTAAAAAATGTCAAAGCTTCTGAAATATTGTTTTCAGCACACAACCCTGTGTACTAGTCTTATTCTCATTGCATTTTTACTACAATTCAAATCTGTACTACAACATTCACATAGTGAAGCGAGTCTGGCTGCAAAGACAAATTATTTCTAAATCTGAAACTTTTTGTCTTCATCCACATTGTTGATACACATGTAAGTCTGCATGATCAAAAAGATGTGACAAGTGACACATTGTTATAAAGATGCCAGACAAAATCGGATGTAGGTGTCATCCCATTATAACTGTTCTGTACACACTATTGGGGTTACTGAGCATGCTAACTGCACTGAATAAAGAAAATGTCTTTTTTTGTAAGGAACAATTCCAAACACAGAGATGTGGTAACAGTTAATTTATCATCAGTAACAATACCAAAATCTTTTCTCATAAATAAATAAAAAACAAGCGCTTGAAAATCTTAAAAGTCTAGAAAAGAAATTCAGAAGCTAATATAACAGAAAAAGGTAAATGTAATTTTTAGGGAAGGAAAATAAATTTTCATTTAATTACTATGTGAGTTTCCTTCCCTGCGGCCCAGTCTGAGTATATTCCTAGACCCAGGTAGGAACGTCACACAGAGTTTAACTAATCAAACTGAGAATAGTTAATCTTCTTGACTTGACGAGCTTAAAGTTATTCTATTCACTGTGGATTTCTGTACTATCAAATGCTTCTCAGAGGCAACATCCTATATATGAGATAATAATCACTTCCTGAGATAAGCAGGATAAATCATCACAAAGGTTTGTTGTTTTCTTTTTTTTTAAAATATGATTTTTATAGAATTATAGAATTATGAATACTATGTGATCAAAGTCATTAGACTGATGAAAGTACAGTAACTCACCATTTAGAAAGAGTTTTAATAGTCATGCAGTGCCTAGAATGGCAATAAATGCCAATAGATCTGCTCAAATCATGTCATTTTTATAACCTGAACATTCAAGAACGTATTCGCAGCCCACAATATGGACACTATTTTTTCTGAAATCAAAACTCTGATATGAAGATGTTGAATAATTAATCTTTCATAATGCAATAATGATGTAGTAAAGTATGTCATGCAGTATCAAAATAAATATTTCAGTATCAGACAGGAACAATATTGTGTGGAAGAATTTTCTTTTTGGAAAATATCTGCCAAAATAAATAAGAAAAAGGGAAATATTAAATTAAATCTGTAAATTTCTCTATATTTTTTTGCTTTTGACTAAATAATGATTTTGTAACAAAAAATGTAGTGAAAATATTTGAGCCAAAATTAGAAATTATTTCTGAAGGAAGAAAAGAGCTTTACATGTTGCAATTACTGCATATGCAGAACCTAATAAAGCTGTAGAAAGGATAATGAATACTAAGCTATTATTGCTGATCCAGCATTTTTACTACCAAGACTCCTGACCTTGCTCCAAATGCTGAACATGCCTCCATCTGGTACACACAGTGATAATATCACTGTCATCACAAGTATTAGATCAATGGTCATTCCCATGTGGCTGCAATCTAAAGCATACTTTATCATTATGGGCAACGTTGTACAGAATATTATAAGCTGCCTATCAAGTACCTAAGACCATTTATTTTTTGATATTAGATAATACATCATCAAATCTCTCCACCAATGTCCTGATTTAATACAAATTTATCTTCATCCTAACCATTATTTAAAGCAGTTTTTTAAGGCAGTTATGTTGTGCTGTGTTATGTTACTCATTGCCTGAATCACCTAACGTTGCATACATTCCCTAGGATTTCTGTTCCCTGTGAATTTCACAGTCTTTTAGATAAATATAAACTCATGTTAAAATTCATTTAACTCTCATGAATCAAACTTTTTTTATTACCTAAAAATATTCCAAATACAAATAAAAATAGGACTATCTGCTAACCCATGAATATAATGCTACCTCAAAAGTTGAAAAGTGTATCAAACATAAACTTTTTATGATGAGGTGCAGCATGATCTGATGGTCTCCCTTTACTCCCCATCAAAATATTTAACGCATCAAAAATTTCAACAAAATATTCTGCATTACTAGCTTTGGCTGAAGTAGAACCGGGTGCTTTCTCATGATTAAAGCCTTAATATGCTGCTCTCTCCCAGACCAGTGGTTGTTGGGTCATATAACACTTGCTAAATACCTGCAGAACTTTGCAGTTTGACCATGAGAGCATACTTTGTTTATCTGGAAAGGATTGGGGATTCACACTTTTAGGTCTAGGTCTTCAGTTAACTGAAGCCTTACAATGATAAATATAAAATGTTTTATACATTATGCATATTTTATCTACATGCTTATGTAAAGAAAGATGAGCCACCAAAAAAGGTTTTGCTATGCTAACCATGAAAAATCACACCTATTCATATCAGTATAACAAGCCCTGAAAAAGACTCAAAGACATGTTCTACCCCAGCAAGAAAAAGACATGCAGGAAAACTGCAGCTGATGCATTGTGTGTTACTACATAAGATAAAACTGTACATATGACTAATCAGGAATTTGCGTCATTTTTTGCATCATTTATGTTATGAAAAACGTATTTTTATTGAGATGTATATAAGTATATATCAATTTTGATAAACATTGTGTTTCAGTGCTTAGCCGGGTGTTAATGTTGTAAAAGTTTAAATATTTCAACTCTGCACATATTATTTTTATGGGCAATGGATTAATATGACTTTCATGTATCCTATATCCCTTTTTATTGCTAATATTTAAGTAACTGCATAACCATAGAAAAACTGGGCTAATATGAATAAACTGAAATAGACCAAGGAATGAAACTGTATCTGGCACAGACAATACTACCAATGGAAAGAATGAATTCTTACATAGACGTCTTCTGAAATAAAACCATCTAACTAGCTAAATAAGGGGCTTCCATATTATAAATAGATGCACACATTTCATTTTCCACACTGATCTAATCCTCATGAGTTACTCCTGTGTGAAACACACATAGAAGGCTGGTGGTATACACCATACACCAGTTTGGAGCAGAGCCTGCTTTCAGGTGCTTGGAAAGCATTTACTGTACAAATGGGAGTTATTGAAAAGTAAAGACTAAAAATAAGCATCTTCCTTCTGACAACCAAGTTTTTGTATCAACGTTTTATGCCAACATCTCACAAGTTCTTCCAAAGGCTACAAAGGCAGGCATTAACACCTTAAAATCCTTAAAAATCTGTATGTGATCATAAACCGGTGCATGTGGACAGTGAGAAATCCTGATCACTGATGGATGGGCTTAGTAAGTACAGGGCAAACCTGCCGGCTTTTCCTGTAATCTCAGATCTACTATTCATGGTATATACCTGGAAGCATGCAGGTAAGTCTCTTCAATCAACTTGTTTATTCACAACAGCACATAGCGCTTGTTTTTTCACTAATGAAAGTCAAAGGCAATTACCACACTAATTTCTCAGGTCATCATGAGTCAAGAAAAAAACATCAATAAATAGAGAGGTTCTGTAAAGAGAAACACAACTGAAGAAATAGGAAAAAAAAAAGAAAAACAGGAACAATTTTCCTCTAGAAACAAGAAGCAGAAAAATGACAGAATGAAAGCACATGAAATTAATAGGTCAGGGAAATTATATGGGATTTTGCTAAGTACCTTTTTTTTTTTTCACAAAAGAAGGACACAAGGGGATTGTATAAAAATGAAAGTCTGAAACATCAGTCTGGTAAAAGAAAAACCTTTTCACCCAACAGCAATTAAACTATGAAGCCTCCTGCTCCAAGTTTTTGCTGATGCTAATAGAACAGTCAGGTTCCAGAACAGGACCAAACCTGTAAAAATATTGCACTAATGACAGGGGTTATAGTAGAAAAAAATCTAATCAGGAATTTTGCTAGACATGTTCTCATACATCAAAGCACAAAGTATTCTTCGTCAAAATGGTCCAGCCTTTTATAGCTGTAGGTACAGGTTAAATTTCATATGTAGGATCTTCTCAAACATCATAGATTCCCTCTCATATTTTAACCCCCATACATGAGCCTTCCACTGTCATCTGGATACAGCAGCCACAGCTCAGCCTCTATGAACAAAGCTGTTTGCTGGGATAGAAGGAAGTATTAGATTATTAGGGGAAGAATATTTCTTCCAAAAGCTACTGTCATCTCTTTTTGTTTTCTCTCATCTTTCTTTTTAAAAGGTGGCTCTGGCCAATGCCAGGAGCAGGATAATAGACCTCCATTCTGAATCTGTGCAGCAAATCTTGTGTCTGCATCTGTCAGTGTCTGGCAAACCTTCTGCTTCCTCTGTCTGAATATAAATAAATATAGGCAAGGTTTTTGTAGGGATGCTGGGTGTTTCCTACATTTTTAAACAGTTCTAAAGCTGCATTTTGGCAGCAGAAACACAGCCACTGTGCTGATATACTTGATCCAGTTAATGTCAAAAACCTCAATACGAAAGCACAGCAAGGGCCCTGTCATATAAATGCATAAAACTCAATGTTCTGTTGCTATCTGTGACTTAAGTACTATTCATGCCTTGGGTTTTAAAGGAAGTGTGTAGCAAGAGAAATTCACATAAGAAAATAAAAACCCTTACCCAGAAGAGGAAAGACTCAATAAAGGTGTAAAATCCTTTCTGTACATAGGATTTATTAATATTTTGCTGCTGGTAGCATTCATCTTTCTGCTTTAGACAGCTCATTAAACAACTGCTAAAGTGTTTAATAAATTAACTTATGATAATAAATTAACAGCTTACCCAAGATCAGAACCATTTTGACCATAAAATTATCTCCAGTTCCCCAAGGCTCCCATTGTATCATAACTTGATACCTGGTAAACCAGACAGTACTTAAAAAATTTTTCTGATAATTAAATTAGATATATTGCTTTTTTTTTTCTCTTTGGAGATGACGCTGCAAGGTTATGGACTTCGTATAATGGCTTCTAGAAGCAATATTGACTCAACTATAAGCCATTAATAATATAATTATTACGCTTTATAAAGGATGCCAGTCTGAGGTTACTCTCCTTTCAAACCACAAATAAGTGTTAAATCTATTGCAAACCAACCTTACCAAGAAAGATCCATAGATATAATAGAATGTTTCAGAGGAGCTACTCTGAAACCTGCACAACTAGCAGAAAATAATAAACTGTCAGTGTGCATTTGAGAAGATAAAAGCATCTTGTACAATCTTATAAATGTCTGAGGATATCATTCTCATGAAAGTTTCTACAGTGGCTCAAGCATCAAAAACGCCTGCTGTCGTTCGAGTAACCGTTTCACATACACCTCCTTTGAGCAACTGCTTTGCATACATGTACAATTCATCCTGTTGCACTACAGATGAGCCCTAAATAAATGACAGAAATTAAGACATCTAAATTTTCATCTCTTTCATCTCTGAATACAACCTTTATTGTGACAAGTCCATCATAAGGTCCAAAACATATTTGTGGAAGAAAGGTCACAAAAACAGTGTTTATCATCTGGAATATATTATGTACATATTCTTCCATATTTGGTTCTCATTGGATCTTCCCAGTGAAAAGGCTTGTTATGAACAACAGCTTAGGAATTGGGAGCAGGTTGCACATAATTTTAGCAGTTTAATAACTCTGATTTGATCTCTGAGTAACTTTTCCTGATCAGTGGAGAAATTTCTGTAAATGATCACTCTGGAGAGTTTGACTGAAGAAAACCCCATATACCCTTGCAACCACACAAAGCACCTGTAAATAAGTAGAGAGGAGCGGATGTCATTTACTCCGTAGCAAGACACTGCCTCACATAATCATGTTAGGACATCACAGTCTGGATGGGTGGACAACCAGATTGGTCCTGTTTAATATCTTTATCAGTGATCCGGAGCAGGCAATGGACTGTGGTCTCACTAAGTTTGCAGATGGCACTAAATTTGGGGAAACAGTCGACATGCCTGAAGGCAGGCTGCCATTCAGAGTGATCCAGACAGGCTGGAGGAATGGGCCAACAGGAACGTGACAAAATTCAGCAAGGCCAAACGCCAAGTCCTGCAGCTGGGAAGGAAGGACCCCCTGCAGCCACCCAGGCTGGGGTCTGCCTGCCTGGCTGGGGAGCAGAACTGAAGAAATGCCCCTGGCGTGGTGGCACACAGTGAGCAGGGCATGAGCCAGCAGCGCGCCCGGGTAGCAGGGAAAGCCAAAAGCATCCAGAGCTGCATTAACAGGGTGACATAGACTGAAGGAAGGGGTTATCCACCTGTGCTTAGCACTCATGAGGGCACGTCTAAATACCGCATCCAGTTTTGGTCTCACCAATGCCAGACAGACATTAATAAAACGGAGTCAGTTCAGCAGAGGGCTGCCAAGACAGTGGGGGGAGCTGGAGCACTTGTCTCATTAACAGAGGCTGGCAAAAGAGGGCTTGTTGAGCTTAAAGAAGAAGTCGCTTCAGGGGGACCTAACGGCAGCCCACTAGCACCTATGAGGAGGTCATCAAGATCTTCACAGTGGTGCATGGTGGGTGGACAAGTAACAACAGGTACACATTGAAAATAAGAGAGGTTCCTGCTGGATTTAAGGAAAAACATTTTCTCCTTGTAGGAGGCAGTGTAGCAGGTTGTGCACTGGAGTTTTTCAGGACCCAGCTGGATAAAGCTGTGAGCAACCTGGTCTGATCCCCAGCTGACCCCATCGGGTCAGTGCCAGGGGTTGGACTAGAGATCTCCAGAGGTCCTTTTCCACCTGAGTTATCCTAGGATTCTGCAAATAGCTATATGAATGGGTAATCTGTGCGTCTATCAAATGTGGAAAATAAAAAACCTGCTTATTTCAATTCAATACTTTGATAATTTTGAAGTATTATCTGAAAGAGCTAAAATTTACTTACCTATCCCTATTGCAGTTAATAAGTACATATTCACAGAACTAAGTTTGATGTGCCTTTGGAAAACCTGACATCTATATTTCCAGATTTCTTTGCATCTTGTCTTTTTTTATATTTTTAAGCTGTATCTGCATACTAACAAAATTTTGTCCCTTCATCTCTGTTTCTTACCCAATTCTTATTCTAATGATTCACATCACTTACATACTTAGATGTAAGCACTAAAAGGAGACATTGAAATGAATTTTTTTTGCTGAGTGCTAACATAGTTTACGTCATACAGTGTTGTCAAATGACTTCTGCCTTCAAGATCATAGATCACATTTAAAGATGAAGAGATTAATTAGAACTTCCATAAACTACCTAAATATATTGTAAATAAATCCATTTCTTGGGTACTCACCACGGATGTATTCCAAACACAATCCATAAAGCTCTCTCATCAGGGTTCTTTTATGATGCTGTAGTGAAACCTGTTATTCATACTTTTTATTTTCAGATGGACATTCATTTTCTGTACTAATAAAACACCAACATATAAACTAGGTCCTGGTTTCTCAAGGACCGCTCTCCGATGAAAAAGTCAGCAATCTTTTGAGGGAAGCATGCCAGCCTGCATTTTTCTTTCTTAACTTAGACATCAAAGAGGTCAAAGAGTAATCTCAGTGAGGATCAGAAGACACTGCCTCTCAGAAGCCACAGGTGTCTTATCGGCAAGTGTATCAGCCTTTCTGAGAGGCCCAGATAGCAAGAAATGTGGATCTCAGCAGGGGTGAGCTGTTGCTGCTTTTCACTTCTGCCTCGCCCTAGAAGCTGTGGCTTTCTTAGCCCTTTTATCTGACATCCTAAACCAGCCTTTATACTGGGTTTTGCTCTTCTTTAATAAATTGCTGATCCCCAATCCAATATTATAAATGAATGCATTTGGTGACAAGTTAGACAGGCTACAATAGGAGCTGGTAATCTCAGTTTTGGTCTTTTCCATGGAATGAATCAACCCTTTCTAGCACTACAATTTAAAAAGAAAACTTCTCCAGAATTTCATATAGATGACACACACCTTATAAAAAAGTACAAAAATAGATTAAGTCAACCAAATCTGGATCATGCATATGCAGATACAAATACAACCTCCAATTAGTGAGGACTTGCTTGCAAGGATATGTATCTCAGACATTTCTGCTGAGGAAATGCTGAAACAGTAAAACAGCATGAAAACTTTATCATAATACATTAGCAATTTCCCATTACATATTATTAGGAAGTGTCATATTACCCTAGAGTCCAGCACAATCATGGATCTCCATTAACTTAGCAGAGTGGCTTTCTTCTCCTCCTGACATAACTGCTAAATGACACAATACTACTCTTTCCTTCTGTCAGAATACGGCTCCATCAGATTAACCATCTGGCCTGAAATACTTTCCTTTCCTGTTCAAAATCTGTTCCATATTCCACCCAGAAGAGTTTTTGAACACAAAAGGGCTATTCAGGCCTAGCCATTTATCTGGCAGAGCAGACTTCCATCCAACTCCAGATAGACTCACAGCTGTGATGGTGTTCTGCGGAGAGTAATTTTCTATCCACAAGAGAAACTGTTTAATAAAAAGAAGAACCTATTCTCTGATTCAGAAGGAAGGCTATATCACACAAGCACAAGTGTGTACCATAAGTATGATTTCTCTTGCTATTTGTAAATCTGCACCAGCCAATCTGGAGCAGTTGGGGCCGGATTATTTTAAATAATTGTATATAATATTCACAGCGTATTTCAGGGAAGGAAGCAGGTGAACAGTCATAGAGTCTTCATCCTCTAAATTATGAATACAGACATTAGCTATTGCTGACAGTGCCATAGTATTACTATACCATTTTAAGCAAGGTAAAGCTCTGTGTTGCAATGAAAAGTACTGGACCCCAACCAGATTATGTAACTTTTGAACCAAAATTCCCAGGTGCACAAATCTCCATGTGTTCTCTATACCAGCAAAATAATCCTCTTCTTTCTTTCATTGACCCTAACTGTAATTCAATCATTCACCAAAAAATTGAAGGAGACCTGTTAAAAGAAACATGAGTAAAGAAACTCCCATTGTGGAAGGTTTAGTCATTGTATATGAATTTACGGAAATTCTTCTTCGAAAAGGTATTTGAAATCCCAGATGAAGGAAGACAAACTCTTTCCAATTTACATGTACAGTACACAGCATGATTATTTCCCTATTCTTTTTCTCTGTATTCAAGAAGAAGGCTGAACAAGTTTTATTTCAGGTAAGCTTAACTTGGTCTTTCTTAGAGCAAATAATCAAGCACTTTTCAATAAATACTATTTTAACTCAAATGAAAGGGAATGTCAATCACACAAGGGAATCAGTACATCACTTAGCAATTATTGCTTGCCTTCTTCAAAGCATATAGCCAACAGAGAGCCCTGTGCTACCTAACTGAACACCCGGTTGCCCTTGGGCTCTAGAGGAGCTAAAGAAGAGGTGCCATAAAGTCAAGAATCCAAGTAATATCAAGAGGTCAAAAAATTAGACCCAGTTTTAGGAAGTAAAGCCACAGACATAGTCTCGAGCTTACTGAGGTCAACAGTGTTGGTAAAACAGTCTGAGCACTGGGCTGCTTAGCCACTGATGTACCTTCGCTAGCTACAGTGGAAGCTGAGAGTACAAAGTATTCAGAGAGAGTACAAGTGAACTCCAGTAACACTTTACTCCTGCTCCACACTGCTGATGTTGGTTTGATTAGCAGCTCTTGAAAGATTGCCAGTAACAGGTCACCAGGTCTAGGGAGATCAACCTTTTAGCTTTGGCTTCTTCACTGAAATAATCCCCTGTAACAATAAAGTAGTACACTTTTTTTGCTAGTACGCATTCATTCACTCAGGCACTATTAACAGGAGAGTATATACTAAACAAGTCTAGTGACAGTCTTAAAATGACTAATGGTAGCCTAGAAATAAGAGAATTTTGTTTTCAGGCCACCTTATAATTGCTAGCATAAGGCCTTTTATATCCTTATATAATTTCAAGCATATGGACCTTTAGATATGTTACTCTTTTCCCTATGAAGTATCCACCTTTTCATGTGTTTTGATTTCATTATAGATTTCTTTCTATTTCTTTAGGCAGATTATGAATTCTTTCCTTCTACCTGGGCTTTTTTTCCACTCCCTGTTATTCTGTGGGGTTTTTTCTTACAACACAAATATTTCCTCTTGAGTTTCCAGGTTCTCTTTGTTTCAGATACCACCTTCTGTTACTACAGTGTTTATTTTTTACAGTAAAATAAAAGTGTGCCTTTCATGTGACCATTCTCATCTCAATGTAACAGGTACTGGAGGTAGATTCATTAATAAATCCAACTTTTTCCCACTGATATTTGAGTCTTTGTTCTTCTGATTTTCTTGTGGAATTGTGAGGAATTTTCCGATTACTCAAGTTTTCAACATTTGGGACCTGGGGACGGGGAGGGTTCGTTTTCCTGGAGAAACCTTTGTTCATAACAGTCATGAAGTGTGAGAGATCCTACACCTTGGCACACAAGAAAGAGGTCAAGTCAGGGAAAATAGTATTTATTTATTTTTAATTCATGGAATCAATTGGCAATTTACTCCCTACATTGTTTCAGGCCATCTGCTTTTGTGTACCTCACCTACTGCTCCCTTTTTCAGCTTTAGGCTGAACTACAAATCTGACTACTCATGTAAATAATCATTTGCTACTGATTTTAGGAAGTTGCTAAGAAGTAACTGGGTTCAAATTCACATGCTCAGCTGAGGAAATAAATGGTGGAAAGATTAAAGCCACCTGCCGTCGTTCTGAGTGGTGCTCAGCAAAGTAATCTGAAGCTGGATGTAAGTATGATTTTGATGGCTCTGTTTACAACAGAGTACTCCGATATCTATGACTTGCATCAAGCTGACAATGCCCCCTCCTGAGGAATCTCTGACTAGTGTAATAGGATATATTTGGTTTATGTTCTTGCTATTTGCTGTCAAAATAGCATATATTCTTCCATATGATTCAAGTCCATGAAATGAGAGGTGATAAGATCATTAAGATAAGCCTCTGGGCCACTTCCAGAAGTGGGGTGTGTTATACATGAGAACAGGAGACAAACTCTAAACTGAGAGCTGCTGTAACTCATGTACTGAGAGAGCAGAAGGTTCTAGTGCAGCAGGGGAAGCTGGTGAGAGCATGTATGATACAGCAATGTACTCTGTACAAGTAATGCCATAATAGCTGCGTGGTACTTCAGTGGAGCATATTTCAACCTTTTCAATCTGTGTATCCTTTTCAAGGGACAGAAAAATTATAATTATGCCAAGAGTTAATCTGCAGCCTGAGCACTTTATTAAATGTAAAGCTGTTACATTAAAATAATGATCAATGCAAACTTTTCCTTTTTTCAGAAGTAGTATTGAAAAGCTTTCTTCTATAGGGCATCCTGAAGGTCATTTGCTGAAGGAGAGCTTAAACCTGGTAGGGGTTGGGACTGTCATAAGCACCTAATCATCTGGGATCAGACCAAATCACCCAGGTTACTATTGATAACATCCTCTGTAGCTGCAGGCAGGCCAGCACAGACCCAGCTGCTTCCCTCACTCTCCATTGCAGGTTCAGCATCTCATACTTTCCATTAAAAGGCACTATTTTTAGGTAGGCGATCAAATGCTCTTTGCACTTGTTTTAAGGAAAGGGATTCAATAGCAATACAGGCAATCTGAAAACTGAGCTGAATCCTTAATACAGTGCAAGCCTTCCATCACTCGTACCAGCTTAAGTAGCACGGTTATAAGAAAAGACAGGGTATCTGTTATTTTTTTTCCCCCCTCACTGCAGACAGACAAAAATCTGGAAAATAAACAACTTAGGAAGGTGACAATATGATTTATAAATTTAGGGGGCAAGGGAAAAGCATTCAGAAAAACAATACACATATTTTTCCAGTGGGTACACAGTTTTAAACGTGCCTGTGCCATATGGAACATTGATGATTTATAACCAGGGGATTTCAAGCCTGCGAAATGTATAAAACTATTCCCAGAATATTTATTAAAAAGAAGAATAGTTCCCTTGCAGAACAGCATTTGCTATGCTAATTTTTCCTGTTTAAATGGGGGAATTAAAAAAAAAAAAAAATCATCCATAACTTAAAGGGCCAACCATTTACTTGTTTCTTTGTTCTTAACAGTGCGCTTTAACACAGCAATTTATCCTTATTTATTTATTTTCCTTTCAGGCTAGCCTGCAAGTCTGGAAGGTGTCAAGAAGTATTAGCAAAGAATCGAAGGTCATGGGCTGCTGCTGGCTACTGTGGCACGAAGCTGACACTCTCAGTCAGCTGGGTGCAGTGCGCTGACTTGCCAACATATGGAAGACACAACAGGGTGAGGTGAAGAACCGCTCCCCCAGCAGCACTGGGCACAGCTGCACTGTCCACAAAGAAGGTCTGCTATAAAGACACAGAGGAAAAAGGACCGGTGCACCTGGAGCAGAAACAGCTGTATGTATGTTTTCTCAAGGGGTGAATGCGTTGTGGGTTTAGCCTTGGTAGGCAGCTCAGCCCCACACAGCTGCTCACTCCACCACCACCCAGTCCTCCCCCCTGCCCCCTGCAGCATAGGGGAGAGAGTCAGAAGGGTAAAAGTGAGAAAACTCATGAGTTGAGACAAACACAGTTTAGCAGGGAAAGCAAAAGCCGCACGCACAAGCAAAGCAAAATAAGGAATTCATTCACTACTTCCCATCGGCAGGTGGGTGTTCAGCCATCTTCAGGAAAGCAGGTCTCCATCATGAGTAATGGTTACTTGGGAAGACAATCACTATAACTCCGAATGTCTCCCCTTCCTCCTTCTTTCCCACAGCTTTTATTGCTGAGCACAATATCATACGGTGTGGGATATCCCTTTGGTCAGTTGGGGTCAGCTGTCTCAGCTGTGCCCCCTCCCAACTCCTTGTGCACCCCCAGCCTACTCACTGGTGGGGTGGTGTGAGACGCAGAGAAGGCCTTGGCGCTGTGCAAGCACTGCTCAGCAATAGCTAAAACATCCCCGTGTTATCAACACTACTTTCACCACAAATCTAAAACATAGCACCATACGAGCTACTATGAAGAAAATTAACTCTGTTCCAACTAAAACCAATACAAAATGGCAGTCATTTAACATACACAGTAGGAAAGAAAAGAAAAAAATATATTGAGGGCAAAATAACAGCAGAAGGATAAACACAAATCAAAGGTCCCTTATAGTTCTTTCTGTGACTGAGAAAACTAATCTTTGTGTTCTACCCACTGAAGTTAACTAGATGGATTTTATAGGATAAAAGAAGTCAAGGAGAATAAGTTATCTGGAACTTGAGAATATACAGGCCCTGATCCTCTTCCCTCTTGTACTAAGACACATAATTTGAGCTTGGCCCCTGCAGTCCTGTACAAGGGGAGAGCTGATCTCTAAGGCAGGCACTACGGACTAAGACTGCTCATCACAAAAAGATGGCTTCTACAACCTTCCATGGTGGTCAGCCATGTCATTTTCAGACACTACCAATACTATAGTTCTGAACATTATTGCCATTAAATATGTTGGAGTATTTTTGATACAGCAGCAATTAACATTCTTTGCAATGACATGATTATTATTCTGCCAGGCGTTTTGTACTTCCTGTGCCTAGTAATAATTATGTTATGAAGCACTCCTTGAATGACTCCTAAAAGCAGGGGAAGGAAAAATTGGGGAGAATGAGTGAAGTTTAGGTCTAAATTAAGAATTACATGAGCACTAGTAACGTCTCAGGAGTGTCTATTACTCTTGCATTTCAGGAACGGTTTTGGTGTCAGTGAGCCTTGTTCTTTCTGTGGGTTACCATCACCAACGGAACTGCAGCCTAAATAAGAGGAAACAATAAGTGCACCAGTTTTCCAACAGTAAAAGCTGGCAGACATTTCCATTTTAAATTCAAATATAGTCTTTCTTAAAATTTAAAAATATTACTTGTTTTTCTTTCCTTTGTTCCTTCCGATTACAGCTGAAGCAGAAGACCTGAAATACAAAAAGAAAAGCTTCTTTAAATACAACTGAAACCAGGAAATACCGCTGGTTCTAGTTTACTGGCTTATTTCAAATATCTAAGAGATTCTAATAGGTATGATTAGGTTCAGTTAAACCATCCAAGTAAATCCTTTTTTTATTATAAATTCAGAACCTCATATTTAGACATCAAACTTCTCAGTTGTTATTTGAAAAAAAAAAATCTATCAGATATCACTGTCACAAGCACAGTTCACAAAGTACTTAGAATCACTAGTTTCTCTATAGAACCCAAGGGTTCACCACGAATCTTCTTTAACTCCTTTTTCAACTTCCTCTTTTTAAATTTTGTTACAAAAAAGAAACCTGAGAGAGGGATACAGCCTCTATAACTTATCTTTAAAACTTTAATATTCTTTCTTACTCTTTCACTAAAATGTTTAATTGGTTCCCTTTCCTGAATGACTGATGTACAGGATTTTATGTGCTGTTGAATGCCACCTGTTCTATAATCATTTAAATTATTGAATTGCATCGTTGTACCAGCACATAACACCGTCACCTTAGTTTAAAATGACAGCTCTATTTATGCCTCTGTATGATCTTTCATTGCATTAGGATCTTAGCTGTCATAATATAAATCCAAAGGCCCTTATTTAGGAACTGAGCCAGGTTGTCTCTTGTTCTTTATTTACTCTGTGAGGTGTGAGGCGGAGAACAGCCAGATTACTTCAGGGCATTTTTGGGCTTTAGGGTAATGCATCTAAATGTGGGGCTTGATGAAATTAGGCATGTTCAGGGTTTTTTAATCATTATTACTACTAAAATGTGGGGTCAGCTACAGAGGGAACTGTTTTGTTTTGTTTTCTTTAAGTGTGGGATCAAAGAAAGCCATAAACCTGGGGGAATCATTTCATACATTTCACTCCACAATGTAAACTCATTTCTTAGATCACACCAAACAGCTGTGCATTGAGTTTCTATGCTTATGGCTATGACTGTGATAAAACCTTTGAAGAAAATCCCTTCTATAAGCACATCAGTTGAGGAACATAGAAAACAGAATGTATATTCCACACCATTAGTCTCGGTGCTTTTTCTTTAGTATGATACTGTTTCATGTTTATCTACAAAAGCCTCTGTAAACATATTTTTTAAGAAGTTACTTATGGTCAGTCTAAAGACTAGAATGTACAAAATAAGTATTGCTCAGGATATGCAATGAAACCATTATCAATAAATCACTATATGAATATTACAGTTTTTAGAGAAATTAACAAGTTTCACAAAGACTCTTTCAATTTCCAGTGTAGTATCTTGGAGAATCAGCTGTTCATCTATTAAGGTGAATCTCCCTTCTCACCAACTTGAATATGATGGGAAGGTATACATAATATAAAAAAATCTCTATAAGAACATGGAAAGGTATTGATCATATTCCTCAGTGGTGCTTGCACATTAGTTTAATAAAAGTATTAAAGGAATGAATGAAGAAATAAATTCATACTCCATTCTCTATATTCTTACAATGCCACTAACTATTTAGGTTAGACTGAAGTCAGACAGAAGCAAGGAATGCCCTGAATTCTCCACATATATTGAAATGGAAAAGCTTCCCAGAATTTGAAATGGAAATCTTCAGCTCAGTTGTCTATTTTGTTGTTTCATATGATACCAGAACAAGCTGTATCTTCTCGATTTTTTTTTTTTTTACTCTAACATAGATTCACAGCACCAGCCTTCATTTTATTTCTGAACCTAAAACAATATATGCAGCTTTTATGTCGTGACATTAAAATAGGCTTTCCTGTGACTGCTATTTTTTTACAGCAAAATTTTATTCCCAGATGTAAAATTCCAGAAGTGGCCTAAATCTATAGCATACATCTATGGTTAAGACACAGGATAGCTAAGCTGACACACAAAAAAAAATGAAGAATAGAATGAAACAGAATATTAGCTTTATGTCCTCATCTTCCTTGAGACCTAAACTCAAATCCAGGCTCAGGTCATAAAAGAAAATTAGTTTCATAGTCTCATTTTGGCATCCATTTGTGGAAATAAGAGTACTTCAATAGAGTTAACAATCCTGGTCAAGGAAAACATGAAACTTAAAGTCAAGTGTTCAAAGCAAGCAGATGGAGGGTGTTCTGGGATAAATTGCCTCTAGTCATTCCCTTCCTTGGGACCATATCTGACACAAGCCAGTGCAACTCATCTTTATTTTAGAGAGGATGTAATAGACCAGATAAGTCTCAGGACAATAATTGGCTTGAAAATTATTAGCAGAATGGGCCTGGCATTGACCGTGAAATGGCAACAGCTCCTCAAGAATATTTAAGAAGTGAACACACATATTCTTAATATTAATTTCAGTTTAGCATTTTTAGGGACTGAAAATTCCAGTTGCTCCTCATTTGGAAAATGTCTTAAAACCTTGTGGAATGACACAAATTAAATGGACTGACTTCTGTGATTTGTGAGCTTTTCTGAGAGGAGTAGGTTGGCTCCATATTATGCAGCTGAGTCAATTTAAATTTAATTAATGACATTTTCTTCTGTTTGGGCTTCCTTTGGGAATCAAGAAAATTGACATTACAATAAGGAAAGTGCAGAAGCCTTTCTCACCATTTCTCTTTCCAACCCCCCTACCCAATTTGTTGGATACTAGGAATACTTACAAGTGTATTTATGGAGCTCATCTTCACCTTTTAAATGACAATATTTTTACCCTCTTCAAGAAGAGTAATGGAACCCGAAAGACTCCAGCCTCGTTTAGTCCAGCAAATCACTTGTACCTTTTGGGCCAGAGTGCATTGACCTCACTGAATCATTTCATTTGTGTGACAACAGGTAAAAAAAATGTGTGCTTGAGAAAGGGAGAGGTTTATATAAATAAAAAGTATAATATATGTTATATAATAATATAAATAACCCAAGCTACATTTCCCCATTACCATAACTGATTTTTCTCCTGTCTTTTATTCACATGTTGTAGTTTATGATCCAGTCCCACAGTACCATCTACTGAGGCTTTTCTTTAAAGGTGTTTAGGGAAGTATCCATCCATTTTCAAACAGCAAACTGGGGAACCAACTATTTATACCTCTTATTCATGTCAAGTGGGGCTTTAAAGTTAAGTTCCTAATCTTGGTACTTTGAAAATACAGCTGCAAGCTCACTTGATGTAACATAGTCCGATGTTATTTCCAACAAATTTCAATGAAATGTGAGCCAAATTATTTAATAAAATGGTAACACAATACCTTAAATAAGACAGTAACAATAGGCCTGAATTTGAAAATAAGCCTGTGAGAATAAAAATAGGGAACCACGAATCAGAAATAATCCACAAAACAGTTATTTTAGACATTACATATAAAAAAAATTAAACCAAAATACTATCAGTTTAAAAAAATACAATACACTAACATGAAGTTTGTTTTTTCCCTTCTTTTTTCTTTTCTTCCACTTTACAGGAGACTTGGAACACAAAGATCATAATAGAATCATAGAATAGTTTGGGTTGGAAGGGACTTTTAAAGCTCATCTAGTCCAACCCCCCCTGCAATGCGCAGCGCA